>JAECXX010000004.1:3000000-3592500 GCA_018153305.1 Drosophila kurseongensis
TTGTGGCTCCTAAGCGCATCACATTGTCAATCTGCCAGCCAGCATTTGGTTCGTGGATTTTGTTACATTTGGCCCAGCGCGACTTTTTTCATTCTTTGGGCGAAATGTCCTAAATCTCCGCAGTTGTAACATTTATGGGCCTCCTTTGCCCATAGTGGCTTGACATCTTTGTCCTATTTCTGCTTGAAGTCGCTCCTCTTTGGGAAGAACTCTTTCTTATTTGTAATTGAACGTCCTCTGTTTACAAAATATGACTTGGCTGCATCACGATGTTGCTTCACCGTTGAAAACTGAATCGCTGCAATACTGTTTTGCAATTCTCTGTGCTATATACCTGATCTGACATATCTTGTAATTGCTGCCTCACTAAGCTTGTACCGCACCCCAAGGGCAGAAAACCCTTAACTGCCTCCTTTCGCCTTCTGGTGGCGTTAGCCATATTGAAATGCCCTTAGGCCTCGTTTGGGCTTGCTTCGACAACCCGACAATTTTAGTTTCGACCCTCGTAGAAAATGGAAAAACATAATACAACAAAATCAAGTATGCGGAATAGAATCTTGCGCGCAAGTGTAAAACCCCGCTAATTTGTCCAAATTCGAATTCGAATTTTATTTTGATCTTAATAACTTTCTCCCAATAAAAGAAAAAAATTAATTTGAATTTCATAAGCCTCTTGGAGGGTTTAAGCTGGGTTCCGCCCAACTGCGGGGCCTACGCCTTGCCCACTAGGCTACGATCACATTTTTCGGAATCCAGGCAAAGGGCCTGAATATTCAAGAAGTCGATAAAGCAGTGCTCCGCAGTGCATAATACCTATAATGTCTGGTCTTTCGGACTCCGAAGATGACTTAAACATTAGTAAGATTGTGGCTCGAAATCAACAAAAAATTAATGAGGTACTAAAGCAGGCTAGACTTCCATATACTTCCCCTTCGTACAACATTATACCATCGTCAGACAATGAACCGGAACCGGAACTAGCAACCATAAATGGCGACGATGAGGACTGGTGGACCCCAAGATCGGCTAACAACAAACGCCGTCTTGACTCAAGATCATCAAATTCAGCATCACCAATTACCAAAATCCTGAGAAATTCAAATTCCCCAAAGACGAATGTTTCGGGCAACCTATTCTCAGAACTGTCGGACATGGACACAGTCATGGGACACGTCCAACTTCCTCATACGGTCAGCCCCAATGACTCTGAAAAAGCCGGTACTTCCACCGGCTCAAGACAGGTGAGCAGCAACATCAGCAACGGCAACAGCCCTACCAACAACCCTAGAAACAACAACGTTGTCAACACCAAAGTTGGCAACATTACCAGAGACAACAACAAGAATCTCAGTCGTCCATCTGGCACCCAGGAACAAATTCCCTCCCACAAACCACCCCCAATTGTGGTTGATCATTGTGAGAACCTGAACGGACTTATTAGATCCACAGACAAGATCGTTGACCCGTCCAAATACTCCCTCAAATGCCATCCCAACAACTCTGTTTCCATTATAGCTGCAGATTCAGATGCATACAGAGCTATAACAAAATGCCTTACCCTTAAAAAAGTACCATACCATTCCTGGCAGTTGAGAGAAGATAGATCCTATCGTGTAGTCATCCGTGGTGTCCATCATTCCGTCCCGGATGAAAATATTAAGGAAAGTATTATCTCGGCTAGACACACGGTTCGATTTGTAAATAGACCTTTTTCTTTTTTTTTTTATACTTTGTTCTTATTTATTGGATCTTCTCTATTACTTAAGAGACTAACAATAAGTTTTCAAATCTTAATCTATGTTACGTTAACTTATGTTATTGAAAAAGGGATGGGAAATCATTCCGCTGTAGACGGGAATGATAGCTTAGCCGGTTGAGTTGTCTGGCAAGCAGGTTTGGGTGATTTGATAATCTGGCTTCATATTTAATTTTTCTGGAAACAATTTCTTCTTTTACGGGATTTATATCCAGGTCTCTCTGGATGTTTGCATTGCGGATGTACCAGGGGGCTCCAGTTATTGTTCGTAGGGTCTTTGATTGTACTCTTTGAATAATTTCTATATTGCTGCTGCTTGCGTTTCCCCAGAGCTCGGAACCGTAGGTCCAGATCGGCTTTAAGCACGAGTTATACAGTAGTACTTTATATTCGAGTGGAAGGGGGAGCGGTAGTTCATGAGCCAGTGAAGGCTGCTGGCCTTTAGTTTTAAATGGGTCTTCTTTGCTTCTATATGCTTTCTCCAGGTAAGCCTCCTGTCTAGGTGTATGCCGAGATAGGTGACTTCGTCTGCTTGTGGAACCGGCTTGTTGTTTAGCGTCAGTGGTGGGCATTTCGACAGGTTTAGTGTAAATGTAATGTGCTTACACTTTTGCTCATTGACTTTGATACGCCAGTCTGCGAGCCATTTTTCTACAGCTACCAGGTGTTCTTTTAAATGGGCTGTAGCTGTTTTTGGGCATTTCGAGCGGCTGACAATGGCAGTGTCGTCAGCAAAGGTTGAGATGAGGGTCTGGCGGCTTGTTGGAATGTCTGCCGTGTAAAGGATGTACAAGATTGGTCCAAGCACACTTCCTTGGGGTACTCCAGCTTCGATGTTACGGATGGTTGAAGTAAAGGTTTTACATCTCACGGTGAAAACTCTGTTTCTGAGGTATGACTCAAGCAACTTGTGAGTGTTTTCTGGTAGGAGTGTTTTGATTTTGTATACCAGACCGTCGATCCAGACGCGATCAAATGCCTGTGATACGTCCAGAAATAAGGCACTGCAATATTGCTTGTGTTCGAAAGCCGTGCGAATTTCAGATGTTAAGCGGTTTACCTGTTCGATAGTTCCATGCTTTTCCCTAAATCCGAATTGGTGCAGAGGGATCGTTCTGTTGTTTTGAAGATGTGTTACTTGATGAACAAGAAGCAGTTTTTCAAATAGCTTTGATAGACATGGGAGCAGACTGATGGGCCGGTACGAGGAAGGCTGGGATTTGTCTTTTCCTGGCTTCGGGATCATTGTAATGACAGACTTTTTCCATTGGTCAGGAAAGTAGCCCCATTTCAATATTGAGTTAAATATAAATGCGATGCATCTGACTGCGCATGCAGGTAATTCAATTATCATTTTTGGAGAAATAAAATCGTGACCAGGAGCCTTTTTTGGGTTTATGTGTTCTTTAATTGTGCTGGTTTCAAGGGTAACTGGGGAGGACGGCGACGCTAGCGAGACATTCGGTAGAGTGAATTGGTTGGATGGCGGGTGGGGCTTGAAGACGTTTTCCAAGTGATGGGCAAAGGTGTTAGCTCTTTCTTCGTCACTGCGCGCCCAGGCACCTGTTTGTGATTGAATAGGCCAATCGTGATTTATTGGTGGCTGCATGTTTGGGTGTGCTCTCCATAGTGGGAATTTATTACCCGTCGGGGATAGTTTCGCAATGTAGGCCCGTTGGGCCTGGTTCTTTTCGGTAGAGAGGGCCTTCGACAATTTTCGAGATGCTTCATTAAGTCTTTTCTTAGTAGCTGGGGACCGATGAGTCTGCCAGTCTCTGCGAAGTCTACGTTTTTCAAGTAGGAGAGACTCGATCTGGATACTTGAGCGTCCAGTTCTTAGCGGGTTTGTGGATGAGGGTTCTGGCGTAGAATGTTTGGCGGCAGAGGACATTACGTCCGTGAGGTGTTTAAGCGACTTGTCAATGTCAGATTCAGAGGAAATTTCAGGATCAAGTTCGATGTGTGCACTTACATATTTTTTGTACTTCAGCCAGTTTGTTTTGTTTGATGTTAGATGTTGGGGGCGTTCCAGAAGCTGCGGCTGTTCAGATAGACAGAGGAGAACTGGCGAATGGTCCGATGTGAGCTCTTCTAAGGTTTTTATGTTTATCAGCCTGTGCGAGACTCTTCTAATAACAGCGAAATCGATAATGTCAGGTTGTTTATTTGGATCTGTGGGCCAGTATGTAGGCCTAGCTGGTGAGACAAAGTCAAGCGCATTACCAGGAGTGATAATAGCGTTGTATAATTGGCGGCCTTTGGGGTTGATAAGACGAGATCCCCAGTGGGGATGCTTTGCGTTATAATCACCGGCAGCTATAAAGCAGCGTCTTAGTGAGTTGTAGAAATTCATAAACTCATTTTCTGCAATACTGAAGCGTGGGGGGCAATATATGGCGGATAGGATAAGTGGGCCGCCAATTAGGTTTATACGTAGGGATGTGGCCTGCAGGTAGTTAGTAGCGAATGTCTCCAAGGGATGATGTTTTATGCGTTGTTTTATGAGTATACCGGTACCTCCGTGTGCTTTACCGTCCGGGTGGTTGGTCGCGTGGAATATATATCCGATGATATGGAAGTAGTTTTTATTAGTTAGATGGGTTTCAGAAAGTAGCATGATATCGATATTGTGGCTGTTTAGGAACTGTAGGAGTTCGTTTTTGTGCCGGGAAACGCCGTTTGCGTTCCAGAAGTATATTCTTAAGGAGTCCATTTATACAGACTTTTGTTTGATCAGCAGTTCCATTAGAAGACTCTGGTTTCGCAGTAGTTCTTGAAGGGAACTTTGAATCGTCATCATGACGTTTGCAAGAGTAGCTAGTGTAGATTCTAGACCGCTAAGTGTTTGTGGGGGAAGAGTTTGGTTTTGCTGCGTAGAAGGTTGACTTGTTGTTTGGCCATTTTGGCTTAAGAGCGGAAAATCATTTAGGTTTGATATGGGTGGCTGTGGACGCAATGCTGCAGGTTGGGCGGTAGATGTTTGTGAGATTCCAGGGTAGCGGAGTGCGTTGGCAAAGGAGACACCAGTGGTTGTTGATGGGGTGAAGATGTTGTTGATGGGGTGAAGATGTTTGGTTGGGCAGAGTGTTGAGCCGCGAGTGGATTACTGCGTCTCTGGTTTAGGCGGCTCTTGAGTTCTTTGCAGACGGGGCAGCCCCGGTAGTTGGCAGTATGATTTCCCCCACAATTACTGCATTTCCTCAGAGTAGGGTCTTCTTTGTTTCCCAGGCATGCTTCGATGCAATGCAAATCTCCACAGGCGACACAAACTGGACGCAGGGTGCAGTAGGTTCTTGTATGCCCGAACTCCTGGCAGTTTGTACACTGTACGGGGCCGTTCCGCTTATGCGGTTCCTCTACGGTGATTCTTCGGTGAAGGAGATATTGCAGATTGTAAATAGGATGCACTGCATTTTTCTTTAGAGGTTTCGTCTCTGGGGCCAGCTCAATCTTAAACAGTGGTTGGGGAATTTTATCCCTGTTCACTATGTTTACGATGTGCTTAACGTCGAAGCCATTTTCCGTGAGGCCTTCAGCTATTTCTGCTACCGCAACAGTCGATTCTATACCTTTAAGTACAACTTGTAGGCCTTTCTTACTTTTTAGTTGGTAAGTGTAGTAATTTATAAGCTCATTGTCGAGATATCTTGTTACAGAACGGAAGTTGTCTTCGTTGTTAACCTGGAGTTTTGTTTCTAATATGTTTCCTCTTTTTAGGGTATTGATATAGAAGTGGTTAGGCCCGATTACTTGTTTAAGCTTATTAATCAGATCGACACTGTTGTGTTTCCTAATATATATTGGCGGTGGCTTTACAGCTTTCATGACTTGAGGCGCCTGACCCTTGTCTTCTTCGGTCTCGCCAAGTATGGCAAATCTGTTTTCGGATGTTCGTGTGTTGCCTAAAGTTTTTGGTACTTTTGGCCAATTTGAGTTTACGTTTTTTTGTGGACTAAGCTTTCTTTTTATTTGTACATACCGATCGATCCCCGTCTGTACGAGAGTATTATTCGTAAGAGGGTCAGTAGAGCAAAGTTTTACTTGTGGTGTTGAGATAGGCCACTGGGTAGCCGCAGACGTTAAAGTTGTTGTTGTCGTTGACGTTGCTGTAGTAAGAGAGGGTACAGTGCTGGTGGGCGCACAAGCCGAAGTAGTCGGTGCATCGATGAGAGAGAGAGGTGACGGGCATTGTGAACTCCACGACTGAGTAACGGCAGCGCTGCTTGAGCATAAAATCGCTGGTGACAGTGAGCGGGCTCTTTCGGTAGCGGTCAGTGACGTTAGTTTTGTTGTTGCCTCCGATGAGTCAATTGAAATGTAAGCATTGTTCCGTGCAGAAGACAGCCGTCGTTCGTCTAGTTGTATTTGTTGCCGATCGCGACTTGGCTTCGTGGCTTTACCGGTTGCACTTGTTAATATTTTATTTGCGTTCGACATTTTTAATTGATTTGATTAGCTAGATCGGTTTTAAATTTAGTTTTAATCACAAGGAGATGTTGACCTTGGGATATGGCATTGCTGCCAGCGTCTTTTCGCTATTTTTCTTAGTTTTGGTGGTCACTTTGTAGATTTTTGGAAGTCTTTCAGCAGGGCGAGCAAAAAGACACGTCTACGCGGTTCGGTGGTCACAGTTGAATAGACCTAGAAGTCGCTTTGACAAAACCAAGTTCGTCAACCTGGTTTTTGTTGAACTAGAACCGGCTGCAAATAACAAAGACATCCATGAGATTAAGACACTTTGTCGGCAAAGGGTTCAAGCTGAACTTCCATACAAAAAGGATGATGTCGTTCAATGTCACCGGTGTCAAGCATTTGGACATACAAAAAATCATTGCCAAAAACTTTTTAACTGCGTCAGATGTGGCCTGCAACACGGTGTGGAGGCCTGCTTAAAAGATATTCACCCTGTCAAATGCGTTAACTGTAGCGGAAACCATACAGCTAGCTATAAAGGCTGGGTCGTATATCAGCAGATTGCTAATCGATGGAAAAATGTCACATCCCATCGCAGCGCCGTTCCCAAACAGCTAACTCCTAAAAATGGTCGGTCCAACTCTGCTAATCCAATCTCCTATGCTAACGCTGTCCGTGGTCAAGTTAGCAGTCCCAAGCTCCAAAGCTTCCCCCACTGAGCAGCAACAACAGGATACAGAGTCAGCATCAAAAAGCTCCGCATCGACAGCAGCAGCAGCCATCACAGCAACAACTAGCTCCTCAACAACAACAACAGCCAGATCAACAGCAGCAGTCTCTCCGTCAACAACACCGACGCAACCCGCAGCAATTGATGAACGACCAGCAATGGCAGCGTCAAGAGCAAATGTTCCTGCAATCCAACGAAAGAATGTCGATCCTTGTTGCTCAGATCGACAAGCTATTCCAAATGATGGTGTCGATGAGGGACTTGTCACAAGACTGTTACCCCAAAATACTCCAGGATCTCTCCCAGTTAATTTAACACAACCATGAGTCAAATCGGCCTTAACATTGGTGTGTGGAACGCCGACGGACTTGCCAACAAAGGCCTTGAGCTGGAGCTCTTTGTAAATATTGATATTATGCTGGTTAGTGAAACACACTTTTGCTCAAGGTCATACTACAAATTGCACGGGTACGATATTTATCAAGCAACTCATCCTGCCGATAGAAAACGCGGTGGCTCTGCAATTATAATTAAATCCTGTCTACAATGTTACCAGTTCTATAGTCTACAAAGTCAAAATGTTCAATGTATCTCAGTCAATGTCAAAACCCACCTTGGCGAGACCGCTATTGCGTCTATATATTGTCCACCAAACTTTCAATGTTCTGCTGACGACTTTGAAAAGCTCTTTGAAGATCTGGGATCAAATTTCATAATCGCAGGGGATTGGAATGCTCACCACCGTTTGTGGGGCTCTCGAAACTCAACCACCCGCGGAAGAGCTCTCGCAGACCTTGTTCAAAGATCCAATGTCCAGGTCCTTGCAAGCGGAGGGCCTACGCATTATCCATATAGCCAAAGAACACCAACAGCCATTGACTTTGCTGTCTACGGCGGGATACGGCCTGAGTGTCTTTCCATTACAGAAAGTCTTGAGCTTAGCTCTGATCAGATCCCATTGATCATCAAATTCAGAGTCGCTGCGCAAAAATTTGCTCCAGGCCTCGCATCCTTCCTCGAAATGCGAGCCTTCCGGTGCAGATCTGACTCAGAGATTTCTCTAGCTTTTGCGGACGAACTAGAGAAACGCTTTCAGTCATTTGACCTCGCGAGTCCCGAGGATGTTGAAGAAACACTGGCCTTTCTTAATGCCCCTTCTTCGAATGCACTACCGATCCAACATGTTACCCCAGAAGAAGTCTGCCTTCATATTCGTAAATTACATCCCAGTAAGGCGCCTGGATTCGATGACATTGATAGCAGAATTGCCAAGGCTTTACCTAAAAAGGAAATCCTCTTCCTTGTCCTCCTCTATAATTCAATGCTACCTATCCACCACTTTCCATCCAAATGGAAGTGTGCTGTGATAACGATGATACCAAAGCAAGGAAAACCGGAGAACCTTGTCAAGTCATACCGACCGATAAGCTTACTGCCCACTTTCTCAACAAGCCCATCGAGTAACATAGCAGATTCTTGGAGCTTTCGAAAACAGCAGTTCAGCAATCTTTCTTGATGTTAAAGAAGCTTTCGATCGCGTTTGGCACAATGGCTTGCTGTTTAAGTTGAAAACTCTTCTGCCAACTGCACAATATCTTCTCCTAAAATCGTATCTTTTATCTGATGGACGTTGATGCACTACGAGCAGTACAAACAAGTGGCCCAACGACACCAAGCACGTGCTTGTTACGCGCGGGCCCTGTTATCAATTTGGGCAAAAAATGCGAGTTCGCGAGGAAAATACATAAATTAAGTAGAGACAAGACACAAGTGAAAATAAAAGGCACAATTAAGAGAAAAGCAAATGAGTTAAAATATTAGTTTTTAATAACGGGATAGAAGTGGAAATGCAAATTAGTTGATAAAGGTTGTTATAAGTGTTACATAGAACGCGAAAGGGCTCGTGCAGACAAAAATTTGATGAACATTAACAGGAACATTAAAAGTTAGGCGGTTTACAAGTTCTGCAGAATCAATATCACCTCTTATAAGATTATGCATAAAAATAGTACCAAGCATTTTTCTACGATTTACAAGTGTAGGTAAATTAAGCAACAATAATCTACTCTGGTAGGAAGGTAGCCTTACGTTTTGATCCCAGTTCAAACTACGAAGGGCAAATAAAAGAAACTTTTTTTGTACCGACTCAATACGGTCAATGTGCACTTGATATTGTGGACTCCAAACCGACGAACAATATTCCAAAATAGGACGGACAAGGGAGGTAAATAATAATTTGGTCGTATAAGGGTCATCAAATTCTTTTGACCAACGCTTTATAAAGCCAAGAACACTCATGGCTTTATTAACAGTGGACATTATGTGGCAGTCAAATTTAAGTTTAGGGTCCAGAAGAACACCTAAATCGTTAACTGAATATATTCGGTCGAGTGAACTATTTTCAAGAGAATAACTAATAAACGTAGGAGTACCCCTATAAAAAGTCATAACATTGCATTTAAGGTAGTTCAACTTTAAAAGGTTGTACTCACACCATTCATGAAAACAATCAATATCTGACTGTAAGTTAAGTCCCGACGCTATATCATTATATGATAAACAAAGCTTAACATCATCAGCATACATTAGTACACGAGAATGTGTTATGATAGAGGGAAGATCGTTGATGAACAAAGTAAACAGCAAAGGGCCTAGATGACTTCCCTGAGGGACTCCAGATGTCACGTAGATCAATTTTGAAACAGAATTTTTGAATATAACCCTCTGAGTCCTACCATTCAAGTAACTTGAAATCCAAGTTAATAGATTACCAGGAAACCCAAGCAGATCTAATTTGAATAAGAGAAGAGAGTGGTTGACGGAGTCAAAGGCCTTACTAAAATCTGTATATATAACGTCAGTCTGCATTTTTTTCTGAAATCCATTTATTACAATAGATGACAATTCAAGAAGGTTGGTGGTGGTCGATCTTCGCTTAACAAAACCATGCTGACACGGTGATATAAGCGAGGAACATAAATGTTGCAAATGAGAAGTGATAATACGTTCAAATGCTTTAGGAATTGCCGACAATTTGGAAATACCTCTATAATTCTTGGCATCAGCCTTCGCACCCTTTTTATACCCTTGCAGAGGGTATTATAATTTTGGTCAGAAGTTTGTAACGCAGCGAAGGAGACGTTTCCGACCCCATAAAGTATATATATTCTTGATCAGGATCAATAGGGGAGTCGATATAGCCATGTCCGTCTGTCCGTCTGTCCGTCCGTCCGTCTGTCCGTCTGTCCGTCTGTCCGTCTGTCCGTCTGTCCGTCTGTTTCAATACCGTTTGCGAGCTCAGTTTAAAAGCTAGCGATCTGAAACTTTCACACTCGTCCTAAAACATGTGTACGCAGCTCAAGTTTGAAAATCGCCCCGATCGGACGTCTATATCCTATAGCTCCCATAGGAACAATCGGATATATCTTGCAAGAATTGATGATATTTCGGGCAGTGTAAGAGCTATTGACATGAATCTTTCCAAATCGTAATTTTTATGCATACCTTGATCAATGTTAAATTGCGTGCCGATCGGACGTCTATATCCTATAGCTTTCATAGGAACAATCGGATATACCTTGCAAGAATTTATTATATTTCGGGCAGTGTAAAAGCTATTGACATGAATCTTTCCAAATCGTATTTTTTTATGCATACCTTGATCAAGGCAAAAGCGCGTGCTGATCGGATGTCAATATATTATAGCTCCCATAGGAACAATAGGGTAAAATCGGTCCAAATTTGATGTTTTTCAGAATATTTCGCGCAGTGTAAAAGCTATTGACATAAATTTTTTCAAGTCTAATTTATTTATGCATATCTTGATCAGGGTATAAGCGCTTGCTGATCGGACGTCTATATCTTATAGCTTCCGTAGGAAAAATTCTTAAAGGCTCCGAAAATATCCCTTTTTTCTTTTTTATATGACATTTTTGCAGTATAAAAGTTATTGACAGGACATAAATCTAGTTTATTTATACCTTATTCCTTTCGCTACCTTTTCAATTTTAGCAATTTCGGCAAAGTCTGCAAGGGTATTAAAACTTCGGCTTGCCGAAGTTAGCTTCCGTCCTCGTTATGAAGTGGAATAATAAAAGAGTCCTTCCAGATAGTTGGAAAAACTGATGATGAAATAGACAAATTTTTGGACTTTTTGGATCTGTATGGCGAATGGACGAATCCATGGAACATTTCGATAAACGGGAATAAGTCCCAGCACTGCAACTTCTCTCTTAAAAGTCAAATTCTCCCCAAAGTTAAATTCCAGGACACAGTTATACCGCAATCTTCCCAGGCTCAGTACTTGGGCTTGATTTTGGACAAACGACTTACGTGGAAGCAGCATATAACGAAGGTAACAGCAGCATGTCGTACTAAGCTTCGGAAACTAAATTGGATGCTTAAAGGAACAAGTAAACTCAGCCTCAGCAACAAGATGTTGCTGTATAAGTCGATTGTAGTTCCTTCAATGGCTTACTGCATACAAATTTGGGGTACTGCTTCAGACTCAAATGTCATGAGGGTCCAAAGAGTGCAAAACCGGGTGCTACGTACAATTACGAATGCACCGTGGTATGTCAGGAACGAGGTTCTAGCTAGCGATCTACACGTCCCCACGGTGAGAGAGCAGATCAACATGCATTCAGCCGATACAATGACCGTCTACTAGCCCACACCAACCAACTAGCAGCATCCTTGGCAAATCAAACTACCAGAAGAAGACTGAAGCGTCGACACCCTGGCGATCTTTGGACACGAGGACGTCATCAAACCCGTCTCATCTTGAGACAATAGTGTAGTGTCTCTGTTATAAAATTGTTGCATTTTCTCATTTCTGTTATGTTTCATGTTAGTTTTCCTTCTTTGTTATTTCCATGTGTTTTATAGCCATTAAGTTGGTTGATCAACGCTTTAATAAATATTAGTACAAAAAAAAATCCTACGATCGGCGACTGAAAGTTTCGGCTCTGCCGACTTTGCCGTTGGCTCGGCCGGCGTCGCAGTCCGCTACTGATGAAAGGGCGATGAATTTTTGTAGTGATGAATTTCGGAACTGCAGGGCATGCTTTCAGGTTCACACAGATTCCTGATGCCGTTCCTTAAGAATTCTGCTCTCACAGGTTCACCAAGACTTCTAATTTTCAAGTCCGTTTTCGAATCCGTGTGACATGAAGGAAAGGAACGCACATGGACATTTGAAATACATCTTGCTGCTTTCCCGAGCTTCTAAAACACTTTCTCCGCATATCCAAGCTTATTTTCAAAGCTTAACCTAATATCTGTGTTAGAAATTTTAAATAGATCTCCCAGTAAACGGGTATGTGTTTATAGTTATTTTAACATTTCTATTAGAATTGCTTAATCTCGTAGCTTTGTTAGTGTAATTTACGCTCTCTATACTTACTAGAACTCTTTTACTCCCTCTCAATCTCTCCCGCTCTATTTTATAACTGTAATTTACTCTCTAAGAACTTCTGGTAGACTTTTTCGTTTATTTTTCTAACTCTCTCTCCCTCTTGCATGCTTTACATTGCATTTTGTTTATGCTTAAAGTTGTTGTGTCGCACAAGCCACGCTCAGTCGATATAAGATTTATTCTCTCGTGCTCTCTTTATTCGATTTAATTCGTGATCTCGCTCTTATTTTTCTCTTATTTTTTTCGTGTTTGTCCCCTTGTGGTTTTTGGATTTGATTCCAGTGCCAAATTTACTTTGAGGTATTTTTCATATCTCTCTTGTCTGTTCCAAGAAAAATTGTACTCTTGCGTCTTCAACTAAAGACCCTATTATTTTTTGCTGGCTCTGCGATTCGTTGATGCACGTTAAATGTGCAGGATTTACTGGCAGAGTTAAAGATTTCATTGATCTTAATTCTGGTCTAATGTGGTCATGTGGGTCCTGCAAGGAAATGGTAGTTGAGATGAGCGGCTTTATGAAGCAGACTCGAGACAGCATATTGAATATCAGTTTTTCAACTTTTTTAATGCCAAGCGTAAGTCATCGGCATTGACTTCATCGGTACGTCTAAACTCAACGGAGGCATCGACGGGTTCTGAAATTGCTGATTTATTTGCTGAGTTTTTCCAAACTACTTATAGTTCGACAGCTTGGTCAAATTCTAACTACCCTAATCCGTTAAATAGGGCAAATTGTATTTTTACCCCTTTAATAACTGAAAACTCTCTCTTAATAGATTTAGCAACAGCAACGCCGACTTATTCTCCCGGTCCAGCTGGACTTCCTGGATGTGTGCTCAAGTTTTGTGCGTCAACCATTTGTAAACCGATTCTTAAACTTTTTAATTTGTCTATTTCATCATCAGTTTTTCCAACTATCTGGAAGGACTCTTTTATTATTCCACTTCATTAAAAGGGTGCGAAGGCTGATGCCAAGAATTATAGAGGTATTTCCAAATTGTCTGCAATTCCTAAAGCATTTGAACGTATTATCACTTCTCATTTGCAACATTTATGTTCCTCGCTTATATCACCGTGTCAACATGGTTTTGTTAGGCGAAGATCGACCACTACCAATCTTCTTGAATTGTCATCTATTGTAATAAATGGATTTCAGAAAAAACTGCAGACTGACGTTATATATACAGATTTTAGTAAGGCCTTTGACTCCGTCAACCACTGCTGCTTGGCTTCCACCATAGAGTAAGAAACTATATAGAGGTTTCATTTGCTCTGCCCGGGCCTCTGCCAAAGCTGTTCGAAGCTAACTTCTTCTAACTTCGGTTTCTCACCACTTCTAACATGTGCGAAGCACAAGCAATAGTATGGGGAGTTCTCGCACCTATCCTTAGGAATAAGAGCGAGCAGTGCAGCAACAAGAATTCACCATGGGCATGAATTCAAGCTCGATTCGAACAAATGAAAAACTCTCTTTTTTTCCGTTTTTCCCCTACGTGGCATCACTGGCAAAGTCACTCGAGAGCGCGGGCAGAGCAAATGAAACCTCTATATAGTTTCTTACTCTATGCTTCCACAAAGTTCCACTGTCTCGGGTTCTATCGATATTTTGTATGACCGTATTCTTAGAACACGACCTCAAAAGCGTTGCTTGTTGAGTTCATGCAGAGAAAACTTAGGCCGGTAGTCCGGACATAGAGTAAGAAACTGTATAGAGGTTTCATTTGTTCTGCCCGCGGTCTCGAGTGACTTTGCCACGTAGGGTAAAAACGGAAAAAAGAGAGTTTTTCATTTGTTCGAATCGAGCTTCATTAGAGTCCAATGGTGAATTCATATTGCTGCACTGGTCGCTCTTATTTCTAAGGATTGGTGCGAGAACTCCCCATACTATTGCTTGTGCTTCGCACATGTTAGAAGTGGTGAGAAACCGAAGTTAGAAGAAGTTGGCTTCGAACATGGCTCTCAGCAGAGCTTTGGCAGAGGCCTGGGCAGAGCAAATGAAACCTCTATTTAGTTTCTTACTCTCTGCCTCTATTTAGTTTCTTAAGCCTAGTACTCAGATCGACGAAAACTGTACGCCAGTCATAAGAGAGAGCGAGAGGCAAACAGCTGGCGTTCACTTTACGTCAAGCTTTTTTTTCACCTCTGTACTCAGATCGACGAAAAAAATACCAGAAAATTGAATGGCGATCCAGTCTGCTGAAATGAAGTTTGGGTGAACCCTAGCGAAAAGAATACAAAATTTAATCTTTTGGCGTGCGCTTCTCACTGAACATTTTAGAAAATGCAGGGGAAAAATTAAAAAACCTACAAAAGTCGATTACAGGAGTTTAATTCAAATATCGTATTTGCGGGAAAGAGCCTTTAAAAGATATTATCAAATACCTTGGCAAGACAAGTCTGCCGCTGTACAAAGAAATTAAAAATCAATACAATTTAAATTTAACAGTTGTTTTTTTTAATTTACTGATAATTATTTGCTAATTTAAAGTTCATAGCTGCACTTTTATTGTGTTTTTTCGTACATTCTGGACCTAAAAAACATTTTGCTCTGACAAGAGGCACCCCAGATAGTATTAATGTTAATTTGTCCTCACATGTAAACACCTGCAATCGACTTTTGTGAGTTTTTTGAGTTTTTCCCTCCATTTCTTATAATGTTCAGTGAGAAGCGCACGCCAAAAGATTAAATTTTTTAATCTTTTCGCTAGGGTTCACCCAAAGACAGACTGGCAACGCTATGCAATTTTCTGGTATTTTTTTCGTCGATCAGGGGACCGACGTGAAAAAAGGCCCGACGAAAAGTGAACGCCAGCTGTTTGCCTCTCGCTCTCGCTCATGACTGGCGTACGGTTTTCGTCGATCTGGATACTAGGCTTAAATTTTTTAATCTTTTCGCTAGGGTTCACCCAAAGTTAATTTCCGCAGACTGGCAACGCTATGGAATTTTTTGGTATTTTTTTCGTCGATCAGGAGACCGACGTGAAAAAAAGGCCCGACGACAAGTGAACGCCAGCTGTTTGCCTCTCGCTCTCTCTCATGACTGGCGTTCGGTTTTCGTCGATCTGGATACTAGGCTTTAAGCCATAGAGTAAGAAACTATATAGAGGTTTCATTTGCTCTGCCCGGGCCTCTGCCAAAGCTCTGCTGAGAGCCATGTTCGAAGCTAACTTCTTCTAACTTCGGTTTCTCACCACTTCTAACATGTGCGAAGCACAAGCAATAGTATGGGGAGTTCTCGCACCTATCCTTAAGCCTAGTATCCAGATCGACAAACGATTACGCTAGCGTAAAAACTTTAATCTTTCCAGTGTGTCCAACATTTTGAGAGTTCATCAGATTTAAACGTGCTACGGTCGTACTGTCAATCAGCTAGGTTTCTTGACAAGCAGTTAAAATTCAAATATCGTATTTGCGGGAAAGAGCCTTTAAACGATATTACCAAATACCTTGGCAAGACAAGTCTGCCGCTGTACAAAGATATTAAAAAACAATACAATTTAAATTTAACAGTTGTTTTTTTAATTTACTGATAATTATTTGTTCATAGCTGCACTTTTATTGTGTTTTTTCGTACATTTTTGACCTAAAAAACATTTTGCTCTGACAAGAGGCACCCCAGATAGTATTAATGTTAATATGTCCTCACATGTAAACACCTGCAATCGACTTTTGTGAGTTTTTTGAGTTTTTCCCTCCATTTCTTATAATGTTCAGTGAGAAGCGCACGCCAAAAGATTAAATTTTTTAATTTTTTAAATTTTTTAATCTTTTCGCTAGGGTTCACCCAAGAACAGACTGGCAACGCTATGGAATTTTCTGGTATTTTTTTCGTCGATCAGGGGACCGACGTGAAAAAAAGGCCCGACGAAAAGTGAACGCCAGCTGTTTGCCTCTCGCTCTCTCTCATGACTGGCGTTCGGTTTTCGTCGATCTGGATACTAGGCTTTAAGCCTAGTTTCCAGATCGACAAACGATTACGTTAGCGTAAAAACTTTAATCTTTCCAGTGTGCCCAAAATTTTGAGAGTTCATCAGATTTAAGCGTGCTACGGTCGTACTGCCAAACTGCTGGGTTTGTTGACAAGCAGTTAAAATTCAAATATCGTATTTGCGGGAAAGAGCCTTTAAAAGATATTATCAAATACCTTGGCAAGACAAGTCTGCCGGTGTATAAAGAAATTAAAAAACAATACAATTTAAATTTAACAGTTGTTTTTTTTAATTTACTGATAATTATTTGCTAATTTAAAGTTCATAGCTGCTCTTTTATTGTGTTTTTTCGTACATTCTGGACCTAAAAAACATTTTGCTCTGACAAGAGGCACCCCAGATATTATTTATGTTATTTTGTCCTCACATGTAAACACCTGCAATCGACTTTTGTGAGTTTTTTGAGTTTTTCCCTCCATTTCTTATAATGTTCAGTAAGAAGCGCACGCCAAAAGATTAAATTTTTTAATCTTTTCGCTAGGGTTCACCCAAAGTTCATTTCCGCAGACTGGCAATGGAACTTGGAACTTGGAATTTTCTGGTATTTTTGTCGTCGATCTGTGGACCGACGTGAAAAAAGGCCTGACGAAAAGTGAACGCCAGCTGTTTGCCTCTCGCTCTCTCTCATGACTGGCGTACGGTTTTCGTCGATATGGATACTAGGCTTTAGGTCTTCCATTTGGTTTTAAGAGAGAGCCTTTGTGCATAAAGTAAGAAACTATATATAGTTTCTTACTCTATGCTTTGTGTTCCAAAGTAAGAGGGATAAATATGTTTCACCTTGGTTCTTTGAAACGGAAAATTCTGTTTATAAGCGTCTGTTAAATTCGTTATAAATACCTCCTCATATGAGTTAATTAAAAAAGTTAATTTAAACATTCTTTGGAGCTTCTATGAAGCGATGAGTCTTCGCAGCTATGAATAGACGCTGTGGAACTGGAACGGGACTGCAGCTCTGAATGAGGCAAATGCTACCAAATTACCTATTCGGGACCTGTACATACTTAATTTCGTAGTCTATTGGGTCTTCCAAACGTTTCAGTTTCAAACTCGGGGGCAGATTTTTTTACATTGAATATCCATTAAGCTTTTAAGTGCCTTTACAATGGGCAGAAGAAAAATGTTAGAAATACCAATAATAATTGGATTTGTTCCAAAACTGAACCTATTTCCAAATCGTTTTAAAAATGATTATATCGGCAACGTAAACATTGCATTTTTTTCCTATTCATTCCCTCAGAATGTCATTCAAGGCTGTTTGAAAAATAGATGGTGAATCTTTTTAGTCCAAATAGGAGCATATTCTACCGTTCACGGCAAAAGCACTTTCTCTATATCAAAGCCATGGATTTGCCAGTGTGCCCTGCATTTTGCAACTGCGTAAGTCCTTTAAAATGTCGCAAAGGACTCCGAATGGGAAAAATGGCTTCTAGGCATCCTTTCCCCAATGCTAACATTCGATTTGCATTGATCCTGCTTATTAAATTTTAATTTTGGAACACATGCGCTTGATTTTATTCTTACCTTGCAAAGTCAAACAACTTTTCCTTTATTTTAAGGCACTAAAACAATTTTAGCTTTAAAGTTAATAACTATACCATTAAGATTATAGAGGCATATATGATAATTTAAAAAAAAGTGGCCAAATCGATAAAGTTTTAACAAAATATTTAATTAAAGCCCAAGTGTGCCAATAATTTTGTTCAGGGAAATTTGGTCCATTCTTTGGTTTTTTATTTTTAATAAATATCTTTTAAAAGATAAATTAATGAAGTCACTTGTATTTAACAAAAAATTCATGATTCTATCTACAAATATTTTGTTTTATTTTAATATCAGCATATTAGATTAGATTAGATTGGTCGAATTTTAATTTAGCGTTTATTTTCAAGAAAAAATTTGTAATTTCGTACATTTATAACTGCGCCTAATTCATTCATTGTGTCCAAGAATATTATTGGTCCATTGGAAATATTGGCTAGCTTAAGTATCTTTATGTTATAAACTGAATTGACTGATAAACTTATTGATTCGGTTTTGGTACTTACCGTGTTTGAATGTAGTTCTGATTCGATTTAGTGTCAATAAAAGAGTTTAGGACTTTCCCGTTTCCCGTTGTTACCCTAACCTAGGGTGTATTCCTTTTGTTCAGTATCGGCTTTGCATGTGTATTTTTCCTTAAGTTTATTTATACTATTTGGGTCTGCCGCCTGATAATAATCCAGTTCTAAACTTAGTATCTTACAGGAGAATTGGAGAATTATGAAATTATATTGACACCTAGTTAAAAGCACTCAGGGGTATTTTTCCTGCAAACTCGTTAATTGCCATGTTCATGTAAATAATATGACAAGAACGAATTGGTAGCGGTCGTGGGGGTGGTATAGGATGCCACTGCTCCTGCTTAGTGTATGGTTGCTTGGTTATAAAGTTTACGGTTTGCAATTGATTAGAATTGTAGTACATATGTGGTTGAAACAGTTTTTGACTACTACCATTCGATAGGGTTGGTGGGTCTTTGGCGGAAGCGTAGGAGGTTTCCCAGCATATGAAAAGATTTTGTTTCTGCTGTTCTTAGTGTTCTGGTTCTCAAGCAGATAGTTGTAGAGCGTGCCCAAAGTCATTTAGTTCTATGATCGCTGGAAGTTGAGCCAGACTTCCACTTGTACTTCTAACGGAGGTCTCCAAGGTCAGATTTTTTTTTTTAATTTGAACTTTTCAGTTTGTTTTTATATGCTTATGCTTAAAAATAATTTATTACAGCGTCGATCCATCGGTGTCGTTGTATCTCCCGCAGTTGCTGCTTTGGCTTAGGGTCAGTTACCTCGATTGGTTATACGAGCGCCGAGTACTATTAATTCGTACGGCAAGCTTTTTTACCCATACGCAATGTTTAACAGCCGATATTTCCAATACTAATGTGTATAACACATGCAAACTTATTTTTTTCTGAAAGATCATTTTATTCTCTTAAGCTTAGAAGTTTTGTTGTACTTCAACAGCAACTATAATAACAAAAAATTTTCTGAATGCTTTGCCTATATTCGTAAGGTGCGCTAGCTTAGCTTAGAATTTGAAGAATATCAAAACAAAAGGAACAAGTGTAACATAATCTTTATCTAGTCATAATCTCAAAGCAATCATACAATGCAGAATGTAAGAATTAGATAATTGCTTCAAATTAGTGAAAGTGGTAAGGCGATTTGCACCGAAATAAGAAGTTTGGTTATAGATTATTATAAATCAGGGAAGACTTTTGGTGATATAGCCAAGCAATAAAATTTGGCTTAATCGTCAGTACGAGGCATTATAAACAATTTAAAAAAGTGTCAATATTAAAAATAACATCACAAATAGAGGTCGAAAATCGGCAATAACAGCTCGTGACAAAAGAACTCTGGCCACAATTGTGAAGGCTGATCCTCTGATAAAATTGAAGTGTTAAGCGTGAGTGGACGCGGCTGCAGTTGCCAAATATTTGGTTATAAGTTCTATAGAGTATTATCTATTTTACTTTCTTAATGGCTTAAATTACTCTTAGGCAAAAAAAAAACCATTGCTTAACATACAGTGGACAAGTCGCGTCTTAAAATTTAAAAAGGTCAGAAATGGCTGGATTATCCTGAACCGCAGATTGACAGCATCGCTTTTGGAATCAGCGCTTCCAGGCAATCGGCGACAGAATTAACGGTTCTAAGAATTCGGAGCAGAGAATTCCGTAACAGAGTCTTAAACCCAGCAAAAATTTAATTATACCCGTTACTCGTAGAGTAAAAGGGTATATTGTATTCGTGCAAAAGTATGTAACAGGTAGAAGGAAGCGTTTCCGACCCTATAAAGTATATATATTCTTGATCAGCATCACCAGGAGAGTCGATATAGCCATGTCCGTCTGTCCGTCCGTCTGTTTCTACGCAAACTAGTCCCTCAGTTTTAAAGCTATTTGCTTAAAACTTTCAAAAAGTTTTCTTTCTATCGGGCGACTATATCGTTGGAACAATAGGAAAAAACAATTCAAAACAAGAAAGGAAAGCTAACTTCGGGCGGAGCCGAAGTTGATACACCTTTGCAGAATATTCTGTAAATTACATTCTCCAAAATTATTCAAAAGATGCATTCTTAATACTCATAAAAAATCACAACTTTCTAACTTTTAAAACACCAAAGTTATGGCATTTCCAGTCGTTCATGTTTATTGCAGCTATAGGAAATAGTCGGCCGATCCTTATGAAATTTGGTAGGTGGGATTGATTGCCTAAAAATAAAACCCATAGAAAATTTATACCCTTGCAGAGGGTATTATAATTTTGGTCAAAAGTGTGCAACGCAGTGAAGGAGACATCTCCGACCCTATAAAGTATATATATTCTTGATCAGGATCGCGTCCTGAGTTTATATAAGCATGTCCGTCTGTCCGTTTCTACGTGAACTAGTCTCTCAGTTTTAAAGATATCGAATTGAAACTTTTCACACAACCTTCGTTTCTTTGCACGCAGAATATAAGTCGGAACTTTGGTGTTTGTAAAGTTAGGAAGTTAAGATTCTATGGGTTTTATATTTGGCCAATCAATTCGACCTACCGACCTATTTCATTAGGATCGGCCGACTATATCCTATAGCTGCCATATAACTGATTGATCGGAAATGCCATAACTTTGGTGTTTGTAAAGTTAGGAAGTTGGGATTTCCTGTGGGTTTTATTTTTGGCCAATCAATCTGACCTACCAATCAATCTGACCCACATTTCATAAGGATCGGCCGACTATATCCAATAGCTGCCATATAACTGAACGATTGGAAATGCCATAACTTTGGTGTTTTTAAAAGTAGGAAGTTGGGATTTTTATGAGTATTAAGAATGCATCATATGAATAGTTTTGGAGAATATAATTTACAGAATATTAATATCAATATAATATCAACTTCGGCTCCGCCCGAAGTTAGATTTTCGTTCTTGTTTTTAGTTGAAATTACCAACTTGGTACCTGAGTCAAGAAACTTTTTAGAAAATTTAAGAAATATAATTGGAACGACCAACTTAAAATTAATCAAGTTATTTAAATTATTTTTGATATATACATTTTTATGTTTGTTTATTTGTTAATTATTTTATTTGTATTTATTTATTTAATGTTGCTTTTTATTTTATTGTTACCGTCGAAATTTTTGCGGCCCTACTTTGATGTCCTCCTCCATAGAGTAAGAAACTATATAGAGGTCATAGAGTAAGAAACTATATAGAGGTTTCATATGCTCTGCCCGGGCCTCTGCCAAAGCTCTGCTAAGAGCCATGTTCGAAGCTAATTTCTTCTAACTTGGGTTTCTCACCACTTCTAACATGTGCGAAGCACATGCAATAGTATGGGGAGTTCTCGCACCTATCCTTAGGAATATGAGCGAGCAGTGCAGCAATAAGAATTCACCATGGGCATCGATTCAAGCTCGATTCGAACAAATGAAAAACTCTCTTTTTTTTCGTTTTTCCCCTACGTGGCATCACTGGCAAAGTCACTCGAGAGCGCGGGCAAAGCAAATGAAACCTTATTTGCTCTGCCCCGGCCTCTGCCAAAGCTCTGCTGAGAGCCATGTTCGAAGCAAACTTCTACTAACTTCCTCGAGCATAGAGTAAGAAACTATATAGAGCGCTCTCGAGTGACTTTGCCAGTGAGGCCACTTAGGGGAAAAACGGAAAAAAAGAGAGTTTTTCATTTGTTCGAATCGAGCTTGAATCGATGCCAATGGTGAATTCTTATTGCTGCACTGCTCGCTCTTATTCCTAAGGATAGGTGCGAGAATTCCCCATACTATTGCCTGTGCTTCGCCATAGAGTAAGAAACTATATAGAGGTTTCATTTGCTCTGCCCGCGCTCTCGAGTGACTTTGCCAGTGATGCCACGTAGGGGAAAAACGGAAAAAAAGAGAGTTTTTCATTTGTTCGAATCGAGCTTGAATCCATGCCCATGGTGAATTCTTATTGCTGCACTGCTCGCTCTTATTCCTAAGGATAGGTGCGAGAACTCCCCATACTATTGCTTGTGCTTCGCACATGTTAGAAGTGGTGTGAAACCGAAGTTAGAAGAAGTTAGCTTCGAACATGGCTCTCAGCAGAGCTTTGGCAGAGGCCCGGGCAGAGCAAATGAACCCTCTATATAGTTTCTTACTCTATGGCTTCGCACATGATAGAAATGGTGATAGTGTTTGCCGGAGCACGACTGCTCTGTGGCGCGCCGGATAGTGTGACCAGCTCCATAGAGTAAGAAACTATATAGAGGTTTCATTTGCTCTGCCCGGGCCTCTGCCAAAGATCTGCTGAGAGCCATGTTCGAAGCAAACTTCTAATAACTTATGTTTCTCACCACCCCTAACATGTGCGAAGCACAAGCAATAGTATGGGGAGTTCTCGCACTTATCCTTAGGAATAAGAGCGAGCAGTGCAGCAATAAGAATTCACCATGGGCATCGATTCAAGCTCGATTCGAACAAATGCAAAACTCTCTTTTTTTTCGTTTTTCCCCTACGTGGCATCACTGGCAAAGTCACTCGAGAGCGCGGGCAGAGCAAATGAAACCTCTATATAGTTTCTTACTCTATGCCAGCTCGAGATACGGGATTCTGCAGAGTTTCGATGACCTGATATCGAAATCTCAGGGCTGCGCTATAACGATACTCAGCTAACGGGATCAATTTAGCTTTTTTTCGCATTGAGCGGCAATACAGGGATATAAATCTGGTTATGTAAGAAAACGTCAATAATACTTTAAAGTATTGGATTGAAGTTTTCACCAGAGATCTGCAACGAGTCAAACGTTTTTGGGTAAACCCGATCAGTGACTCGTATCTGGTATGAATCAATCACTAGCTTGATCCAAAAAGTATGAGCGGTGAGCGAACTTTGTGAGTGAACATTTCTGTTGCATCAAACGATCAAAGCTTATCAATGACCGTGTGTGTTCGTTCTCAACCGCAGGTATGATCGTTTGTGAGTGCAACATTTCTTATACATGATTGTTGTGATCAAATATTTGGGTTCGCTTGCGTTCAGATGGTTTACGTGAGCATAGAGTAATAATGTATAGAGCCGTCATTTGCTCTGCCTGCGCTCTCGAGTGACATTTCCTGTGATGCCACCTAGGCGAAAAACGGAAAAAAAGAGAGTTTTGCAAATGTTCGAATCGAGCTTCATTCCATGCCCATGGTGAGATTCTGCAGCTGGACTGGTCGCTCTTATTCCTAAGGATAGGTGCGAGAACTCCCCATACTATTGCTTGTGCTTCGCACATGTTAGAAGTGGTGAGAAACCGAAGTTAGAAGAAGTTAGCTTCGAACATGGCTCTCAGCAGAGCTTTGGCAGAGGCCCGGGCAGAGCAAATGAAACCTCTATATAGTTTCTTACTCTATGACGTGAGTGGTTTTTTCGTACGGTACTTTTCGTCTGAGATCGGTTTGATCGACTTTGGCTCGAGCCACTTTTTATACCCTTACAGAGGGTATAATACTTTTTGTCAGAAGTTTGTAACGCAGTGAAGGAGACGTTTCCGACCCTATAAAGTATATATATTCTTGATCAGGATCAATAGGGGAGTCGATATAGCCATGTCCGTCTGTCCGTCTGTTTCAATACCGTTTGCGAGCTCAGTTTAAAAGCTAGCGATCTTGAACTTTCACAGTCGTCCTTAAATACGTGTACGCAGATCATGTTTGAAAATCGACGTCTATATCCTATAGCTCCCATAGGAACAATAGGGTGAAATCGGTCAAAATTTGATGTTTTTCAGAATATTTCGCGCAGTGTGTAAGCTATTGACATAAAATTTTCCAAGTCTTATTTATTTACGCATATCTTGATCAGGGTAAAAGCGCTTGCCGATCGGACGTCTATATCTTATAGCTTTCGTAGGAAAAATGGTTAAAGGCTGTGAAAATATTCCTTTTTTTCCATTTTTATATGACATTTTTGAGGTATAAAAGCTATTGACATGAAACTATGAAAATCTAGTTTATTTATGTATACCTTATTCCTTTTTGCTAATTTTTCAATTTAAGCAATTTCGACAAAGTCTGCAAGGGTATTAAAACTTCGGCTTGCCGAAGTTCTCTCGGCAGTGAAATAACAGATTTAAATTCGACTGTACAAGCTGCAGCAGCTGATAAAAACAACGACGCTTTCTTTTTTCCAAATTTAATAAAACAATCAAACTTAAAAATCCAAGAAACGCCCGAGGACGAACTTGAAAAGTATTGCAAGGAACTCGTTGAAATAGACTACAAATTTAGTTTAATTGAATAGTGGCAAAGTAAACAAAATAAATATCCCTTGTTGTCAAAACTAGCGATCCAGATACATTCAATCCCAGCTAGCAGTGCGGCAGCTGAACTGAAAAACGAAACCGATTGGAGTCAGGGTCAGTTGACAGTTTGCTTTTCCTAAATTCTTATTATACAAATTATAATACTTAGTTTAGATTAAAGGCTACATACATTCATACATGTGAAAACAAGAATATGAAATATTGCTGTTAATGGTTTTTTATTTTTTTATATGAACAAATTTTTTAATTTTTTTTTTTATATGAAAAACGTTATTTATTTTTATACCCTTGCAGAGGGTATTATAATTTTTGTCAAAAGTGTGCAACGCAGTGAAGGAGACATCTCCGACCCTATAAAGTATATATATACTTGATCAGGATCACCTCCTGAGTTGATTGTCCGTCTGTCCGTCTGTCTGTCCGTCTGTCTGTTTCTACGCGAACTAGTCTCTCAGTTTTAAAGATATCGAATTGAAACTTTGCACACACCCTTCTTTCCTTTGCACGCAGTATATAAGTCGGAACGGCCGGGATCGGACAACTATATCCTATAGCTGCCATATAACTGATTGATCGGAAATGCCATAACGCTGGTGTTTGTGAAGTTAGAAATTTGGGATTTTCTATGGGTATTATATTTGGCCAATCAATCCGACCTACCAAATTTCATAAGGACCGGACGACTATATCCTATAGCCGCCATATAACTGATTAATCGGAAATGCCATAACTTTGGTGTTTGTTAAGTTAGGAAGTTGGTATTTTCTATGGGTTTTATTTTTGGACAATCAATCCGACCTACCAAATTTCATAAGGATCGGCCGACTATATCCTATAGCTGCAATAAAACTGAACGATTGGAAATGCCATAACTTTGGTGTTTTTTAAGTTAGGAAGTTGGGATTTTTTATGAGTTTTAAGAATGCATCATATGAACAATTTTATAATTTACAGAGTATTCTGCAAGGGTATATCAACTTCGGCTCCGCCCGAAGTTAGCTTTCCTTTCTTGTTATTTTATTAAAATACAAGAAAAAAGTAAGGGTGCGAATAGTGCTAGTGATGTTGTTGAATCATGTGGAAATTTATTTATTTGAGGTCCACCGGGGACCCTAGTACATAGGGCCCCGGCAGTTTTCTTTGATTTTCTTCGATTTGCGCTATTTTCCTCTCGGAGGAAGGGCAGCAGCAAGCCCACGTGGTAGTGCACAGACACCGGCAGCAACAACAGCCATCGGTAGCAGCAACAGCAACAGGCAGCAGCAACCGCCGCAGGCAGCAGCAACAGCCACCGGCAGCGATAGCCAGCCAGGTGGAGTAGCAACCGCCGCAGGCAGTTAGGTTATTTAACCACAACAAAATTCCACGTTACCTCGGTGAGTCCGTTCCGGGCACGTACAACCCGAGCAGCTCAGCGTCGCGACCCCGACGCGGCATCTCCAATATCGCGTTCCACAGTGGCCAAACCAAGGCGTGGTACCGATCTCCGGACCGCCAACTCCACACCTACAAAAACACACATAACTAGTTATTTAAGAATCTTTCATTTGTAAATTGTACTTACCTTTGTAAATTGATGCGGATTTTCCTGCGTCCGTCCTTCTCGCCCCTCGTTACGTTTAGCAAATTTGGTCGCGGGAATCCCCAAAAGCGATTGAACCACTCAGGTCCATAGGCATTTATATCTATATACTTACGCACGTCCCTTCTCATCCCTCGGAGCTCCCCAGGATTAGCTGGCCTCAAATGGTGCAGCAGTCCCAACAAAGCCTGCGCGAAGTTTTGGTTCCGCGGTGACCGTAGCTAGTTTCCCGACCTTGTCGGTACAACCGCTGTGACCCTTTAGTTTATTTCCAAAACGCTGGTGCGCTTAGGGCCACGCATACTAAGAAGCATCCTTACCTGAAATGAAAACAAGTTGTAATTATTAAATTTTAGGAGGCAAATTTAAAATGATGGAGTAAGTTATTTACCTGTTGGGGGAGATGGGCCGGTCGTAGACCGCCTGGCAGTGATTCCGGCCGCTAACGAAGGGTGGTGCCCCCCTGAAATCCACTAAGGCACCATAGGATGGGGGGGGGGGGTTGGGGGGGAGCGCGGTGGCAAGTCCATCTAAAGCCACACTTTTGTATTTCGTCAGATGTTTACATTTTTTTTTGTTACTGTTTACCTTTTGTGTCGTTAGTGATGGTCCTTTTGAACATAGTGTGTGAGAAGTCGATTTGTATCGATTCCGTGTTGGGAACTTTTTGGGTACCCTGCCCTGAGCACCGAGCTAGCCGGGGGGGTCCCCATGAAAAATAATGCAGTTCCGTAACATAGTGGCGCCCAAAGTAAAAAAAAAATCGTAGACACGACGACGCCTCGCAATTAGGGATTTGCCTCGGATAGCCTTCACACCGGTGACTTGCAGGGCAACAGCAGGTTGCATGCAACTGCACCGGGAGTGGTGGGCTGCGAGGCAGAGCGAAAGGTTTAGGGGAATTTTTTTTTGAGCAGGCAGGAGGCTTGACTCCGAATGGAGACAATGGCTCCTGGTCACAGACCAGACTGGTCGTGGCTGCCAGGTGGCATCTTCGCCTGGAATAGGACTGAAGGATTTGCATCCAAGGTGGTCCGTGCAATATGCACGAAAGACAATTATTTCTGTGATAACTCTGTGATTTAAACTGTGATAAAATATGTTAGGGCATAGTTTTTTATTTATTTATTTATTTATTTAAATTTATATTTTGTGTTTGTGGGGTAGAGTCCGGTGTATTAAATCCATAAGTGTTTTTTTGTTGATCCTGAGGCTTTTGTTTCTCGGATGTGTTTGATATCTTCTGTCGGTTGGGTGCTTAAATGTGTGTTCGTGACCCGTGACTAACACGCGCTGCAGGAACACCTCGATTTAAGGATCAAACTACAAACGGGAAAACAAAGCCAACAGAACGCAACTAGCAGCCGAAGTCCTTAACTGGCGGCTATCAACACAGTTGATAGTTAGTCCAGTTGACGAGCGGCAGTGTAGGGACGAATTTACAAAAAAATACGCGCCAGAAAAGCTTTGGTCAGGAGTCCACCGGCTGGTGAACGGTTCCATCTCCCCTAATAAATCTGAAAAGAAATAAAACAGAAAAAGAAAGAATCATATATATATTGTTTATTTATCCATTTATTTATTATTTATTTACTTATATTATTTATTAATTTTCCCAAATAGTTATTTATGCACTAAAAATATTATCAATTTATTTCTTAAAATTATACATTTATGTATTTTTCTTTTATTTTAAGTATTTATTTTTTTTGGTGATTTGTTTATGGTAGGATATAGGAATTCTCAGGGAGATAGGTAAATTTTTGTTTTGTTGTTCTGGGCGATACGACGATGCCGTCTTACGATCTCCGATCGAAGGTTCTTCCGGCCGAGGAAGAGGAGAAATTGTGGTCCACCGATTTAGATGAGGTTGCCGGGGCCGAACAGCCACGTATATCGATGGGACTGCCAAGGACTCCGTTGGGTCGTCTTCGTCAGGAGGTGTGCAGGGAACAGCAGGTGAGAACAGATCCACCAACACCAAGTTCTGGAGCAAATGAACTCGGATGCGAACCAGCTGCTACAGATCGACGGAAGGGATGACCGTACTCCGGAGGCGTTTCTGGACAACGCAGCGAGGTCGGCCGTAAACGTGGCATTGACCCAGGCGGCAAAGACCCATCGAAAGGCTCAGGAGTCCGGCGCCAGCTAGTCCTTAAGGGATGATTTCCTGGAAATGATGAAGCTAATAAACGAGGTGTTAAGGCCTGCTGCTCAGCTTCCACAGGGGAACCATACCGATCAGCAGCAGCATCCGGGTCGGACGGACACGGCTTCACCACAGGCTCCAGGTCTGGTCCAGAAAGGGGCAATTCCGAAGACTGCACCATCAGCGAGCACGATTGGCTCCCGTCCACCGCCACCAAGGGTTCCACCAAAGCCGCCTAGAAGGCCCGTGGAGACACCGGTGGAGAGCAGCAGTCCAGGATATCCTCCGGATGGCGAACGAGGGCGACGAAACGAGCCTCGAAATTGGCACTTCGAGGACCAGAGGGCTTCCGATTTCCGCAAGGAGCCGCGCTTATATGCCAATACAGGGCCAGGTGGCGGCAGCCAACAGGTTCGCATCGAGCGGTGGGGCGTTTCTTTTGATGGCGAGGACGAGCGAAACTCGGTGGAGGATTTCCTGTTCCGGCAGTGGCAGTACCAAACCCTTGGCAGGAGGTGCTCCACCATTTCCATGTGCTGCTTACCGGACGGGCACGCGAGTGGTATTGGGTTCACCTGCGCCACAGATGGCCTTAGCTGCGTGCCGCGCTGATGGATAGGTTCCGAGGACACCAGACGGAGCACGACCGGATGCAAGAGCTTCTGCAGAGGGAGCCTCTCGCCTAAAAAAACCACTGTCAGAGCGACAGATGGTGAAAATAATTAAAAGAGGTTTGAAGAAAGGCATCGCCAGGTTTGTCTATGCCATGGACTTACTCACGGTGGACGAGGTGCGGGATGAGTGCATCGAAGTCGAACGCAACTTCGGATGACGGGGACGCGCCACGTACGGGCAGCAATCGCGCTTTGGTCCCGGCGAAAAACACAGAGTGAGCGAGGCCGTGCTTTCGCAGGCAGAGGAGGATCCGGATGGGCTAGAGGTGGATGAGCTGCGGGTCAACACCAGGAATCCGTTCCGAGCGGGCTGCTGGAATTGCGGAGCCGTAGACCACTTCCTGTAACAGAACGCCGGTTGTTCTGCTACCGGTGCGGGAGGCCGGACACCGTGTTTCCGAAATGCCCGGATTGCTCGGAAAACGGTCGGCTGGGCGGTCCGAGGATGGGAAGGATGCGCCCAGAGAAGAGTCCCGTGAAGAAGTAAACGTCCTTAGAGTAGATAAGTGTTTAATTAATAAGGATAGCTGTAAGTCGATATTGAAATACTTACCTTATGAGGAAAGGATGCGCAGGTACTTGGAGGCCAGGAATCGGATCTTCTCCAACCATCAATTGAGCGGGATAAGATTGGTGTCTCGGAAAGTCCAGAAGGCCAGGGATCGATTCCGGAAGAGACGAGCGAGGAGGCGAGAAGTGGTTGCCGCTGTGAAGCGCAGTGGAACGGGAGCCAACAGCTGACTGGATTGTTAGACACGGGAGCGAGTGTCAGCCTGCTGGGCAAAGGTGGAAGAGAGCTCGTCGAGGCGTTGGATGTGCCAATCCAGAAGTACCTATCCGTGGTCCGAACGGCGTCTGGAGAGGACCGCTCGATTATAGGACGCGTCGAGCTACTTGTGGAGTACAGAGGACAGATAAAGCTGATCCTGTTCTATGTATGTCCTTACCTGGAGCAGGAAGCCTATTTTGGAGTGGACTTCTGGCAGGCGTTTGACTTGGCTCCAGCGGTGATAGGCCACGGGAAGCGTGAAGAATGCAGATGAAATCCGCGCTAAGGATATTGAGCACTACGCCGAACAGGAAGATGACGACGAGGAAAAGACGGATCCCGAATCCTGGACCTTATCCGAGGCCGACGCACGACAGCTCGCGGAGATCCAGGAGGTGTTTCTCACATTTGAGAAGGATGGTCTGGGAACGACCAATCTGGAAACACACGCGATCGAGCTGATTGAGGGAGCATTCTGGCAGATCGAGTTGGACCCGAAAAGCAAGGAACTGGCGGCCTTTACGGTTCCTGGTCGGCCTCTCTACCAGTTCCACCCGGAACTGCCCTTCGGACGTCTGCAACGCGGCGCAGCGGTTGGTGAGACTTATGGACCGAGTGATCCCAGCTGAGATCCGTTCCAACGTCTTCGTCTACTTAGATGATCTGCTGATATTGGCTCCAGGTATCCAGACACACTTCAGATACCTTCGGCGAGTCGCAGAGTGTCTGAAAGCAGCGGGCTTAACCATCGGTATGAGTAAGTCAAAGTTTTGCTTCAAATCGCTTACTTACCTGGGCTTTATCGTTGGTGGAGGTCGTCTGCGAATGGATTCAGGACGAGTGGCAGCAATCAGGAAGATGCCAGAGCCTAGGACGATGAAGGAGGTGAGAGCGTTTCTCGGGACTGCTGGATGGTACCGCCGGTTCATAAAGAACTTCGTGACGTTGGCCGCCCCGCTCACTGAATCATTGAAGAAAACTGGAAACTCGAAGTTTTCATTGAGTCCAGAGGCCCAGCTTGCTGTAGAGTCCTTGAAGATGGCGTTAACGACTGCACCAGTCCTGGTGCATGCGGACTTCAAGAGACGCTTCTTTATTCAGTGCGATGCGTCACACGTCGGAGTCGGGGCGGTGCTTTTCCAGCGAGACGACGACGGACAGGAGCAGCCAATTGCCTTTTTCTCGGCCAAGATGAATAAACATCAGGTAAATTACACCGTGACCGAGAAAGAGTGTCTCCGGACTTGAGGATCGAGGATGGCCTCATCTTTAAGAGAGTCTCTTCAGCAAATCTGGTCGATGAGGTGGAAGGTTCCAAGTGGAAACTGTGGATCCCACAGAGTCTGTCCCACAGTGTAATCGAGCGTGCACATACAGACCCAACAACAGCTCATGGCGGAATGGGAAAGACTCTGGAAATCCTACGGCGACAGTTCTACTGGCCAGGCATGGTGCTGCAAGTCCGAGCGTTCGTACACGGATGTGATGTCTGTAAGGAGTCCAAGGCGCCGAATTTTCGGATGCAAGTATAGTATTGGGGAAAGAGTCCAGACTGAGCAGCCATTTCAGAAACTGTACATCGATTTTCTAGGAAAATATCCGAGGTCGAAGAAGGGCCACGCATGGATCTTCATTGTAGTCGACCATTTTTGGAAGTACACGTTTCTGAAAGCCATGAAGGAAGCCTCGGCCGCCAGCGTGGTAGATTTCCTCATCCACGAGGTGTTCTACAAGTTCGGGGTCCCGGAGATCATTCACTCGGACAACGGTCGACAGTTTACGTAAAAGATCTTCGTGGAGGCTATGGAGAGTTTCGGCATTTCCCACATCAAGACTCCAGTCTACTCTCCGCAAGTTAATCGAAGCGTGCTTGCCGCAATCCGGAGTTATTTGGAGAAAGACCATCGGGAATGGGACTCATACTTCCCGGAGATCGAGGTGGCTCTTCGCAACGCGATACACGCAGCAACTGGCGAAACGCCCTTCTTCACGATTTTCGGACATCATATGTTCTTAAACGGGGCCAGCTACAAGTTGGCGAGAAAGTTGAAATCCCTGTGCGACCATGAGATTGCTGGGATGCGGACGGTCGACAAGCTCAAAATGATCCAGGCCAAGGTGCAGAAGAATCTCGAAAGGTCGTACGAGCGAAGTCGCCAGCAGTACGACCAGAGAGCTCGGACGTTCCTTGCGAAGCCAGGCCAGGAAGTATATCGCCGCAACTTCGTCCTCAGCGCCCTTTAATGCAAAGTTTGCTCGGAAGTTCCTCAAAGCTCGGGTTGTGAAAGCAGTCGGCAACAATGCCTACGAGCTGGAGGATCTTAAAGGACGTCGGATAGGGGTGTATCCCGCCAAGGACATCCGCCAAGGACATCCGGCACAAAGGCAGTACTTACCGGCAAGCGTGGGCCCCGCGTGGGGCACCGTTTGGAACTGCATACGAATTTCGCCAGACACCGATCCCCAATGCTCCCAGTGATTTCGTCGAGTGGCCATGGTTCGGAGGCGTCTCTCTAAATCCTTAGGCGGTGTTTCATTTCAAGTTGGAATCGGCTGGAAGAAATAAGAAAGAGGTATTGGTTTTTGGTAAGGCTATCGATAAAGTTGGAGGGTGGCAACCCCTACTGAAGTGGCGCCCCCTTCTGCTGATGCTATCTAGCTTTTTAAGCTAGCCCGGTTCGCTCTGGGTATGGCTAGGATGGCCTTGGATTCGTCCAATGACCCACTTTTGGGAGAGGAAAAGGGAACATGGCGTGATGAGCATGACATTGCGTAGGTCAGGGATAGGGTTTAGTTGCTGCCGGAGATCGAAGCAAAGTAGACGCAGTTTTTGGTACTTTTTTTTTTTATTAAAAAAAAAGACAAAAGTAAGGGCGCGAATAGTGCTAGTGATGTTGTTGAATCAAGTGGAAATTTATTTATTTTAGGTCCACCGGGGACCCTTGTACATAGGGCCCCGGCAGTTTTCTTTGATTTTCTTCGATTTGCGCTATTTTCCTTTTGGAGGAAGGGCAGCAGCAAGCCCTCGTGGTAGTGCACAGCCACCGGCAGCAGCAGGCAGCAGCGACAGCCATCGGCATGTACTTACCTTTGTAAATTGATGCGGATTTTTCTGCGTCCGTCCTTCTCGCCCCTCGTTACGTTTAGCAAATTTGGTCGCGGGAATCCCTAAAAGTGAGGGAACCACTCAGGTCCATAGGCATTTATATCTATATACTTACGCATGTCCCTTCTCATCCCTCGGAGCTCCCCAGGATTAGGTGGCCTCACATGGTGCAGCAGTCCCAACAAAGCCTGCGCGAAGTTTTGGTTCCGCGGTGACCGTAGCTAGTTTCCCGACCTTGTCGGTACTACCGCTGTGACCCTTTAGTTTATTTCCAAAACGCTGGTGCGCTTAGGGCCACGCATACGAAAAAGCATCCTTACTTGAAATGAAAACAAGTTTTAATTATTAAATTTTAGGAGGCAAATTAAAAATGATAGAGTAAGTTATTTACCTGTTGGAGGAGATGGGCCGGTCGTAGACCGCCTGGCAGTGATTCCGGCCGCTAACGATGGGTGGTGCCCCCCTGAAATCCACTGGGGCACCATAGGATGGGGGGAGCGCGGTGGCAAGTCCATCTAAAGCCACACTTTTGTATTTCGTCCGATGTTTACATTTGTTTTGTTTCTGTTTACCTTTTGTGTCGTTAGTGATGGTCCTTTTGAACATAGTGTGTGAGAAGTCGATTTATATCGATTCCGTGTTGGGAACTGTAGGGTCATTGGGGGTACCCTGCCCTGAGCACCAAGCTAGCCGGGGCGGTCCCCATGAAAAATAATGCAGTTCCGTAACACGGGTGTGCATCACTCACGATCACATTTCTGGAGAATGAGTTCAGTTGAATTGAGCGAAATTTGGGCATGCTGATCGAGTTGACTCGATCATACTCGTTGCAGATCTCTAGTTTCCACCTACAAGGACTCTGGTGACAACCGCAGATTCCTTGAAATTTTATCTGTCGCTATGCAAATGCTTTCGCTGCCATGGCCCAATGAGCGTAAGCACGACTAACAGCATTCTTAGCATAAGTTAATATTTTATTGTAAGTAAAAAGATAATTCCGATTCTTATGTATTTTATTTTAATATACATATGTATATGGTTTATGAAGACTTGGAAAATGCTGCTATGTCATTAAATTATTTTTGCATGATCGGAACAAACATGTCTTACGATAGCGAAACTAATGATAGTCGCGATGAATAAGATGACTTGCTAAATATTTTATAAATAACAAAATTAAAAAATATTTTTTTTTGAGTTTATTCTGAATATTTTCAGTTTTTTTTCTTTATTTATCAATAGTGTGCAGCACTGATTGGGATTTCAGTGTAGCGCTAATGTGATGTGAGTGTGACCAGCTTTACTTTGGTTTGGGCGCGTGTTTGAATTGTTTCGGGAGCTTTGTAAAAGTTTTTCGTGTTTTGTGGCGGTCGTATCGTATTTTTTGTTTATTCTTGCTTAGGGATTATTACTAAAACATTTTGAATTCGCAATAAACAACAAGCCTTTTTTTAGCGCAGTATAAAAAAGGTTTCCACTTACAGGTTTCCATCACTCACAGCAGAATTAACAGCCATATTCAACCTCAACGCCCACGCTTCGAACTCACTTAACTTATCTTGCATTATGTCCTTGGCATCCCTTCGCAGTGCACTCGTGGCCATAAATCCTGTGTCATCTGCATAGGACGCTGTTTAAGTATGCCTGATGTATCGTATGTATATCGTATACAGAACAGGGCCCAGGACACTTCCTTGAGGGACTCCAGCAAGTATTGGTCGCGTTGTTCACTTTGAGCAACGAATATCCCCTTGGAAGGTTCTGCCAACAAGAAATAAGAGAAGGAGATCCAAGTATGGAAGTATTGACTTTAGTTTATTGAGTACATCCAACAATAATCCGCGAATAATTTTTCAAAGGCTTTAAAAATATTATCGACCACACGATGCATCTGTTCAGCAGTACTATGAAGACTTCTAAAACCAAACTGGTGGTCCGGAATTGCATCTTGGAATAGATCAATAGTCAAAAGCCGTTTCAGAAGAATTCTCTCGAACATTTTGGAGTAGATCGGTAATAGACGCCTTTCTTTGGGATCATAACAACATTGCATGCTTCCACTGCTCCGGATAATATGAAAGAACTAACATGGTATTAAAGATGCGCGTTAAGAGCGATATTGCTGCCACTGGCAAAGCTTTGGCTACTTTCCCCACCACACTGTCATGCCCAGGGGCCTTGCTTCAGCCGCTTGATTTGATGTTTAACTAGATTGGTGCCTCGGATAACTGCAGTGTGTTGTTACTAATCAAGTACCCCTAGTGGGAAGTTTTATGTGCAATGCCAGGGGAATTTTTTATTTATGAAAGAAAAAAACCAGGCTTGACCATGACCCCTAGAGATGGTATACAACCATCGACACTGATGTAAAAAGGGTACTATTTAAATTTGAGTGCGAAACAACAAATTTCGAAAACAAAATTTTACTTTACAGGGCAACCACAATGTGAACAGCACAGTTTTTTAAGCCAAGCTCAGCCGACCAGTGCCTTAACAGCGTCGTCGTAATTAAGTAAGTAATTAAATTTTAGGCGGGAAAAAAATTCTTTCCGCTGGCAGTGTTCCCGATTGTTTTATTAAGCTTTAAGGATCACCTTACGAGCCTAATTGAATACGATGAATCTACAGATCTGAGTTATCACCTGGGAATTGATGCCGCCGTAAATGATTTGACTCTCAAAAGTCAGTCAGCCTCTGCCGCATGCTCTGCGAACGGTAATCACCCTATTGTTTTTCAGCTAATTGACGCCTTTATAAATCCGGGAATATCGGCATTAGTTGGGCAGAAGCGATCACTACGGCAACGCCAGGTGCGTATACGTCATCCTTAAGACTTACCATTTTTTAAAAGGCCGAAACTCTATTGTGAAAAGAAAAAAAATATTGTTGCGGAGTAGTTTTGGATGTGATCGTGTCTGTTATTGCGGCTTACTCTGTAAGCTAAAATCAATATTTCCTCTCCTTCGCTCATTTACTGTTGATAGAAGGTGGACCGAAATTTTACCCGACCTAACAAGAACACAATTCCCAGGTGATAAGAACACAATTTAAATACAAAATAAAATAAAATAAATAAATAAATATTAAACTTAAAACCAAAAAACTTTAGAAACTTCAAAAACAAAGAAATAAAACACACCAGACCAGATAAGTATTAAATGAAAATATCGTAAGCCATAAGATAAATACAACAAAATATTATAATTATTAAGAGAAACATTTTTACTTAAATATTGTTCTATCAATTATAATTTTCTACCAATCCTGGTAGAAAAGGTAACTTTAAAAAATTAACTGCAACCAATGTTAGTAAGGTTATAATATAAGTTTATAAAATAATTAAATGCGAAGAACCTTATGAAATCATAATATCGGTGCCAACACTAAGGGATAGCAAGTAAAATATGTTCGCAGGAAGCAGGAGAAAATACCAATATACGTTTTAAGAAATAAAGGAAGGGGAAAAAAATAACATTACTATATTTTACAGGTATTCTTAAAGGTTTCAATCTTAAATTACTCGTAGAGTAAAAGGGTATATTGAATTCGTGCAAAAATATTTAACAGGTAGAAGGAAGCGTTTCCGACCCTATAAAGTATATATATTCTTGTTCAGGATCACTAGCAGAGTCGATCTAGCCATGTCCGTCTGTCCGTCTGTCTGTCTGTCTGTCCGTATGAACGCTGAGATCTCGGAAACTATAAAAGCTAGAAGATTGGCATTTTGTATGTAGATTTTAGGAGTTCCTACGGAGCGCAAGTTTGTTGCGAAATGGTGCCACGCCCCCTCTGACGCCCACAAGCCACAAGCTGTAGCCACAGTTTTGACGCTATTATGAAAATTTTAATTGATATGTATTTGTTTCGTCAATACCTATCGATTAGCCTAATAAAAGTTTGGCACGCCCACTCTAACGCCCAAAAACCCATTAAACGCTTAAGCCCGGCTAGCGCCTACATTTCCGCCTTTCATACTTAAATTAAACTAAATTTTTTTTTATTAAAAAAAACGAAAAAACCCCAAAAAAACTAATTAGTAAGGTCAAATAAGTATAAGTAGTATTAGTAGTAAGTACATAAGTATGCCTTCCGTATGTTACGGATAAACAAAATTTTGGGGAACATGGAGATTCCAAAATTGAATAAAGTTTTATCAACTCAAGTCGACTCGTAGGTCCCCAAATTTTATTTTGGTTTGAAAGACCCCGTTGCAAATCAACGGCCTCCACGTGGTGTTCCCTGGGTACCGATTTTAACATAAAAATCGGGAGCTAATTCGAGCGGCGAAAAACATACAAGAAGGCATATTTATATTAAGTTGTTTAGCTGCGTAACGGGTATCTAATAGTCGAGGCACTCGAGTATAGCGTTCTCTCTAGTTTATTAACTAAAGGATGAATTATCTTTCTTTTAAAATAATATATAATATAAGTGAATCCTTTTTTTAGTAAAAAGGAATAAAACCAAATACGTTTTTATTGAAGAACCTTAATATACCTTTAGATCATGTATATATCTGTCAATAAAAAAATTAAAGGCTTGGGATTAAAAGCAAAAAATTTGGTTTTGGGATCTATAAATTCCTAGCAAGCCGACGTCGATTCGCCGATTCGTTTGAACTAAAGAGCGAACAAAAATAAAATTAATTCAAACAAGAAAGGAAGCAAACTTCGGCAAGCCGAAGTTTATATACCCTTGCAGTTATTACAAAACACTACATTTCATTTTCTATGCCTATATTACTAAGCAATGAAGCTATAAGAGGCGATAAGAGGCAGCTGCCACCGAATTCTAAGAATGTTGTAAGCCAAAAACCCGGTGAAAGTCTCAAAGTTGCGGCTCTAATGAAAGGGATAGCAGCCTTTTAAAGGATCTATAAAATGTGATGGCAGGTGAAGGAAATTTGCAGCTACTAGGAATCGGGTTGGAAACGAGTTAGCTGTATTGACTGGCGACTAATGTGTTGCCATGTTTGAGTAAAGCGCCACGCAGATTTGTCTTTGTTTTTTTGTTTGCGTAGTGAAAATTGAATGACAATCGGATGACAAGTCTTGTTGGACACAAACTGTTAAACTTGAAGCTATTCTACGATATGTATATCATTTTAGCATAGCCCAGCCTGTCAAATTGTTTGTAAAGTTTGCATTAGAGGTGCAGCAACATCGATGAAAACATCGATGCATCGATGTTTTTGAAATTTTATAAATTCATCGATGTTTTTTTTCAACCATCGATGTTTCTGTGCCGTCACTATCAAGAGAAAAAGGCAAAGGAAAGTACGTAAAACGGCAGATTTTTTGTATTTTTCTATTATATTATTAAAGTTATTCATTGGTGGTGCAGGTGACAGCGTTAAGAAGGACAAATTCTTGATGCGTAAGTATTTTTAAAAGCGACTTACAATTAGTGCAAATGCAGTCACATGTAGGACATATGTATGTATGTATGTATATGTATACATGGACATATGTACGTATGTATTGGAAGGTACGTTTCTAAATTGTTTTAAGTCATTATTTTTAGTTATTAATTATGCTTTCAGGAGTCGTCGAACAGTATGGCGCCCTTCAAAGAAGTGGCAAAAAAAATTTCTATGTGTCCCTGCCACTTCCTGCGAGTCAAAAAGAGCCTTCAGCAAGGCGGGGCAAATAATTTCTGACCGTAGGACGCGCCTAAAGCCTGATATTGTTGAGAAACTTATGTTCATAAACAAAAATCACATTTTTTAAAAAATGTTTAACTAAATTTTAAGAAATGATCTCCGTTTTCTAAACCAAGTGAATAAATGTTTTTTTTCTATTTTTAATACAACCACAAGTGTGCATTTTAATAATTTAAAAAAATTATTTTAATTTTTTAAAACATCGATGTTTCATCGATGTTTTGAGTGAAAAACATCGAAAACATCGATGTCTCCATACATCGATGTTTCTGCACCTCTAGTTTGCATAAAAACAAAGAGGAAAATTTCAGACAAGGTATCACTCCCTTCTGCACAATGGAGTGGGCAAACCTACACGGCAACCACAGTTTCATGGTGTCACCAAAAGCTCAAAGAAGTGATGGTAACCGGATAGGCAGGCAGTGATCGACGAAAGCGTGAAGCGCCTCAGTCAGCGTCTTTGAAACTGAGTATTTTTTCTAAGCCATCAACAAATACAATGAGAGACAGTTACCAAATGGCGGAAAAGAAATACCACATCGGGTCGTAAGTTGAGTCGAGTCAGATGGAAATACTTTTTTGTGAGGGGAAATAAGCTGGTTGATAGAATTTTTCACTACGACAAGAAAAGGTATCCACGAAGACTAGAGCAGCACTTCTCTTAAGAGTGATAAAGTCTGGTACCTGCTGCAATTCGGGGTGGAGAAACAAAGTAAGGCAGAAAAGATCCGTCTAGAATGCCGAAGCCAAGGTCGGCAACATAACCCTGAATTCACCTCTGCGCATTACAAATCGATGTTAGGCGTGCTTTTGTACTTTAGAGAAGGAGCAGTGAGGCACAGATGCGACCAGAGATTTCTGTGGAGGAATGGGATGGTACTGGCAGCCGGATGAGTTTAAAGCTTGAAGTAAAATAAGCCGCCAGCGGTAAACACATTCTCATCAAAAGCGAATGGGACGAGAAGAAGATCAAAGCGGTTGAGCGCTGAGGACTGGAGATAAGCTATGTCACAGAGTTCCGGTGACTGATCCACTACTTTGGCGAAGGACACGTACGTGTGCTTTAAGTCATATATGATGACGACGACGTTTCGATCGATAAAGACGATGTCAAATCCTTGGCTGAATCTCCAAGCAGTCGTCCTAAAAACCAGGCTGATAGACACCATGAACTGGAACTCGGTGTAGCGATCAGTGGCTGCGTTCTCTGGACCGACTCCAAAACTGTGCTGCAATGGACTAGCAGCACCCACCGGCGGGATAAGCTATACGTTGGAAACCGGGTAGCGGAGATTTTAGAGTCCATGAAGGTGGAGATGGATACAATATACCAAAAAGGTGGCAGACCATAACAACAAGCATCAAGGATGGCTGAGCGGGTCGTACTTCTTCAAATTATTTCAGCGGATAAAAAAAAGATACCGTGTGAGCTTGCTTTGCTCAGATAACTTAATATCAGTGCAGATGTTTTCGAACTACAATCTACTGAGGACCACTGTCAAGATCCTCAGATTCTTTACATGGTGCCGTGGGTGGCGTTACGAACGTGAAGCGTTCGGTCTTACTTATGGGAAGACTGTAGCAAAAGGCAGTAAATACCAAGGACTTTCGCCATACGTTGACGGCGACGGAAACATCGTGCCTTTCGATGATGTGATGCCATGGCGGATATGTCGCAAAACGAATTAATGTAACACTCAATATTTGGGTCATTAAAATAGGGCGTTTTTGTAGCTAGTAAGGAGATTGTTATATAAAAAATGCCGTCACACAGAATAGGGCAAACTTTCGCCAAGCTTTCCGCTCTGAATTTATTCGATTGGCGAGATCAAAAAAAATTGGGAGGCATGCCTCAATTTATGATGGAATAACACTTTCGTTAATTGAGGCTAAATACTAAATTCAACTTTTAAAATAAAAAAAAGGACCACTTATCGATTCTACGCTTCGAGAACCGTGCACCGTATAAAGTGGCCCGAATTGCATACAGATTTTCCTGTATTTGTATGTGTTATTATTTAATAAGATTTTTTTGTTTATATGTAAATAAAGAGAAATTAGCAATTTAAGAGAATATTAATAATATATTATAAGCCCCAGGATCCAGAGGGGTGAGATCTTATCGCCTGATCGAATAGCACGTAGGAACAAGGCTTAATTTTTATGTATCTAAGTATATGTGAATTCTTTAGTCCTACATAATTTATTACCATTGAAGCTATTGCTAAAATCTATTGTAACAAACCAGGGTTTAACGATAGGTCAGAAAAGTTGTTATCCATAAATATCCCTTCTATTTCCATTTACTAATACAAAATGGAATTTCTTTTCGATTATTTCAATAAGTTATTGCGCCTGTGTTCTTCCTAAAATTTTTTATATTTTGTCTATGGTATTAATATTTTGTTTCCAAAATTATTAAGAGTTTGTTTACACCGGTCAGTAAGAATGACGTGCGTACTGCCATTTGATTAATTCGATACCTTCTACTACAATATTAATTGTAAATGGATATCTAAAATTAATTAAATGAAACGTTTTTTGACTGGCCTAATCTACATATATATGTTATATATATAAAAGAAAGTCGTGTTAGTTACGTGTTAGCTACTTCACTTATAACTCAAGAACGGCTGAATCGATTAACTGAAAATTGGCAGGGAGGTAGTTTAGAACCAGGAGAAGGGCATAGGATACTTTTTATCCCGGTCGACAGACGTCAGTCACTATAAAACGAGGTATAACAAAAAAGAATCAGACTTGGAATGACAAAATAACAAAGCCAGCTATGTAATGACGTATGGATGACAATTTGATATTTGTAAGAAATCAATAATAAAACTATTTCTATTAAATAAATATTGCCGATTCGTATAAACAGTGAAGTGAAGTTTAATTAATAATGCCGCGACCAAGACGATCGAATCTTTCCCGACAAAGCCGTGATGCAAGAAGAATTCGAAATACTGTAAATGAAAGGACTGAATAAGAACAAGAAATTGCAAGTGAACAGCGCCGCGATAGTATGGCTCGACTTCGTGCTTCTCAATCACGAGAGCAAAGTGAAGCAGCCCGTGAAACAGCTCGGTTGGCAATGCAGAATCGTCGAGCGTACAACAGAGGTCAACAAATGGATAATTTGCGACTCAGAAGAATAATACGAAATACTGCATTCATTCAAATCTATTGACTGCGTCACAAATGAAGATGAAGCCACATACTATCCAATTGAATTTTTAAACTCTTTGGACGTGTCTGGTTTACCACCGCACAATTTACGCCTAAAGGTTGGCTCCGTAGTAATCATACTTCGAAACATAAACCAACCAAAACTGTGCAACGGTACGCGTTTGGTGTTTAGAAAATTCATGAACAATGTAATTTACGCTACGATAATGAAAGGAAAATTCAAAGGTGAGAATGTTCTCATTCCGATGATACCGATGATCCCAACCGATATGCCGTTTGAATTTAAAAGACTTCAATTTCCGATACATCTTGCATTTGCCATGACCATCAACAAATCACAAGACCAATCCTTAAAAGTTTGTGGCTTAAAGCCTAGTATCGAGATCGACAAACGATTATGCTAGCGTAAAAACTTTAATCTTTCCAGTGTGACCAAAGTTTCGAGAGTTCATCAGATTTAAGCGTGCTACGGTCGTACTGTCAATCAGCTGGGTTTGTTGACAAGCAGTTAAAATTCAAATATCGTATTTGCGGGAAAGAGCCTTTAAATGACATTACCAAATACCTTGGCAAAACAAGTCTGCCGCTGTACAAAGATATTAAAAAACAATACAATTTAAATTTAACAGTTGTTTTTTTTTAATTTACTGATAATTATTTGCTAATTTAAAGTTCATAGCTGCACTTTTATTGTGTTTTTTCGTACATTCTGGACCTAAAAAACATTTTGCTCTGACAAGAGGCACCCCAGATAGTATTAATGTTATTTTGTCCTCACATGTAAACACCTGCATTCGACTTTTGTGAGTTTTTTGAGTTTTTCCCTCCATTTCTTATAATGTTCAGTGAGAAGCGCACGCCAAAAGATTAAATTTTTAATCTTTTCGCTAGGGTTCACCCAAAGACAGACTGGCAACGCTATGGAATTTTTTGGTATTTTTTTCGTCGATCAGGAGACCGACGTGAAAAAAAGGCCCGACGAAAAGTGAACGCCAGCTGTTTGCCTCTCGCTCTCTCTCATGACTGGCGTTCGGTTTTCGTCGATCTGGATACTAGGCTTAAATCTAGAACATTCATGTTTTTCCCATGGTCAATTATACGTGGCATGTTCATGGGTTGGAAGACCATCTGCGTTGTTTGTTTTTGCGCCTGATAATAAAACAAACAAGAGAGATCTCTATAGTCGGGTGCCCCGACTATCAGATACCCGTTACTCAGGTAAAGGGAGTGCGAGGGAGATGGAGATAGAAACTTTGATCACGCATAACTTTTTAACGAATGGTCCGATTTGGAAAATTTCTTCTACATTTCGATAGGTATTGATAAACACAATAAAACTGCATTTTTACTTTTCCGAAATATTTAAATTTTTAAAATCGTATACCAGCGATTCTGGGCGTTAAAGGGGGCGTGGCACCCTTTTGAAATAAACTTGCGCTGCGTAGGAACTCCTAGAATGTGCATGCAAAATGCCAATCTTCTAGCTTTTATAGTTTCCGAGATCTCAGCGTTCATACGGACGGACAGACGGACAGACGGACAGACGGACATGGCTAGATCGACTCGGCTAGTGATCCTGAACAAGAATATATATACTTTATAGGGTCGGAAACGCTTCCTTCTACCTGTTACATACTTTTGCACGAATACAATATACCCTTTTACTCTACGAGTAACGGGTATAAAAATGTCGTGTATCACAAGGTACTTAAATGAGAGCAACCTATGTACTAAAATACAGAAATAATTATGAATGATTAATATACGTAATTAATTTTTTTGTATTTGTTCCAATAAAAAAAAACTGCTTATTTATTGACATTAAGATAAGACGGAACAAAGTTCGCCGGGTCAGCTAGTATATATATAACAAGAAAGGAAAGCTAACTTCGGGCGGAGCCGAAGTTGATATACCCTTGCAGAATACTCTGTAAATTATATTCTCCAAAATTATTCATATGATGCATTCTTAACACTCATAAAAAATCCCAACTTCCTAACTTTAAAAACACCAAAGTTATGGCATTTCCAATCGTTCAGTTATATGGAAGCTATAAGATATAGTCGGCCGGTCCTTATGAAATTTGGTAGGTTGGATTGATTGGCCAAATATAAAACCCTAGAAAATCCCAACTTCCTAACTTTACAAACACGAAAGTTATGGCATTTCCGATCAATCAGTTATATGGCAGCTATAGGATATAGTCGGCCAACCCCGGCCTTTCCGACTTATATACTGCGTGCAAAGGAAAGAAGGGTGTGTGCAAAGTTTCAATTCGATAGCTTTAAAACTGAGAGACTAGTTCGCGTAGAAACAGACAGACGGACAGACGGACATGCTTATATCAACTCAGGAGGTGATCCTGATCAAGAATATATATACTTTATAGGGTCGGAGATGTCTCCTTCACTGCGTTGCACACTTTTGACCAAAATTATAATACCCTTTGCAAGGGTATAAAAATGGTGCAAAAATGTACGCCATCGCAAAACAAGAGAACGGCTGCGCCGATTTGGCTCAAATTTTTTTTCAGTTGTTTGTAATTGCCAGAAGAAGGTTAATACATAAGAAAATTTTGGGAAAACCTGCCGGAAAAGTCGCTATCTGCGCTGTCGCCCCGCTAAAACGCGATTTCTTAAAGCGACAACATGACACAGCAGAATTAGAGGCTAATGCAATATTAACAATAGTTATGAAATAGGCCTTCTGATAAATTCCAGAGAATACCCATACACTCATACCAACATCCACACACTCTTAGTATGCGCCGACACGGCCATTCTGACTCTAACACGACCTCGTGTAAGTTAACCACAGAAATATTTCCATATTTTTTCCGAGAAATATTGCAACATTGTCGATGGCAACATTGCAACATTTCAATACAACGGTCAAAGAGCCCGCAAGTTCAATAACATAAACACACCAAGAACCCCAAGTTCAATAACATAAACACACGCATCCGGTCAACAGCCACAGCGCAATACCAAAATGCTGATCCTGCAAACCTTGCAGTTTCTCGCCGCTCCATCAGAACTAGGCCACCGCCGCGGTCTCTTCCGCGACGTCGACGTCGCTGCCCCAACCCACAGCTTAGATCAGGGAATTTTTAAATGAATAAAATCAGTCTCAAATTGAACTCCGAATAAATCAAACGTTCAAAACTTATTTTTGGGTTTTTATTATCCTGGAAATTAACTGGCGCCCGAACAGGGACCAACGCGAGGAAAAACGATTAAGTTCCTTTTAGTGCAAATAAATAAAATATATTATTTGCGCGACTCCGTTGGCCCAAAACATAAAACCTGAAATCAGAGAGACTCCTTGGCAATTAATTTTGCAAGCTGAAGACGGTAACCGGTCGGTGAAAAACAAATTTACTGATCCATCGGTGGACTACAAGTACTGTCAGGTACGCCCGCAGGACAACCTCTACTAAGTGTGAATCGCAGGATCCCTAGTAGGAAACAAAAAGGAAGACATCCGGATCACCAGGAGGTGTAGCCACATCATGATAAGTTAAGTGAATAGTGAATAAGTGAAGGCAATCAAACCAAAAGTTAAACCAAAAATAAAAGCGAAAAATTTTCTACACTTAAAGAAAAATTTTAATAAAAATCAAAAGTTAAAAATTTAAAATAAAATTTTAAAGTTAAAGTTCTAAAATTTTAATTCCATTTAAATTTAAAGTGAATCTAAAATTTTTTAATTAATAACCATTTTTAAATACAAATTGAATTAAAGTATTTTAAAGTATTTAAGTGATTTAAATTTGATTAAACATTTTTTACTACTATTTAATTAAAATTCGAATTAAATTTACAAAATTAATTTAAGCAAATGAAACATTCATTCCTTATCATATAAAAAAATAATAATTAATTTTAAAATTTAATATTTATAAGAATTATACTTATCAACCATTTTTATCGTAAGACAGACCCATGAAAAAAATCTCCTATGGCCAATCGGCATAATCTTATACGACCACCCATCATTGATTTTCAACCACAAGAATTACAGCCAGAACAACTTCAAAATAATCAATTAAATCCAGCAGAACAACTTCAAAATAATCAATTAAATCCAGCAGAACAACTTCAAAATAATCAATTAAATCAAGTAGAACAACAAGCTAACCTTATTCAACAACAAAGACAAATTCATAGACAGGAATTACATCAGGAACATAGAGACAATATGGCAGCACAAGAGTTACAAGAAGCAGTCAGAAATATAATTGCTGAGCAATTACCGATCCTATTACAACAAGCTCAAAACACAGGATTCGATTTTGCACAGGTTCCAAATCAGGAAATTTCCTATGAAAATCGAGCTAACCTCGAAGGTTTGGATAGGGTACCAGACGTCGTAAAAAGCTTAAGGGAATTTTCTGGCAACCCAACAGAATTCAGCTCTTGGAAAAAGGGTGTGGATAGAGTTCTTAAAACATATGAACACACTGTAGGCACATCTAAGTATTTTGGGATTCTACATACCATACGTAATAAAATCACGGGAAACGCAGACACTGCGTTAGAATCTTATAATACTCCACTCAACTGGAATGCCATTTCTAAATGTCTAACTTTGCACTACGCAGATAAGCGGGATTTAAGTACTCTTGAATACCAAATGACAACTCTATGTCAGGGTGCTCACCAGTCGGTAGAGGAATTTCATCAGTCAGTCTACAAACACCTTTCGCTTATTCTTAATAAGGTTGGATGTATGGAATTAGGAATGGAAGCCGAACAACTCATGACGAAAATGTATAGGGACAAAGCCTTAGACACTTTTGTGCGCGGACTTCGCGGAGATTTATCTCGTCTTCTCGGTATGAAGGAACCAACCGATCTTCCTTCAGCTTTACATCTTTGTTTAAAGTTAGAGAACCAAGCGTTCCGTGCAAACCATGCAGTTAATAGAGGGCAACAATCCGGATTTAGAATCGTGCCTTCCCAAAACTTACCACATTCACAACCAACCAGACCACAGCCAAGCAGGTCATTCCCCATTAATAATCAGTATCAAAATCCTCTAGTTCCACCCAGACCACAGCCAAGCAGGCCACAGTGGTCATTCCCCATTAATAATCAGTATCAAAATCCTCTAGTTCCACCCAGACAAAATAATAATATGTTTAATCAATCACGACCCCAGTTCTACAATACCAATCAAATTCCATCAGTCCCACAATATACTGCAGTTCGACCTTCAGGAAATTTTCCTCCGACACGACCTTTGGCTGTAAAGCCACAACCACGACCAGAACCCATGGACATCGACAGGACCATGCAATCAAAACATATTAATTATATGAACAAACCCATACGTTTCGAAGCTGGTAAAAGACCACCAATGCCTCTAAACGAAGCCGTAAAAAAATCCAGAAATTTTAATATTCAAGCAGCCCCTCACACTTCTTCAGAAGTGGAAGACGAAACACCAACCCTTGACGAATATAACGAAACCATAAAATCACAGGACGAATCACAATCTGAATATCCCGAATCCCTAACGGAATATTCTGAATCCATAAACCAAGCCGACCAAGAATACCAATATGATTATACCTACCTTCATTTTTTAGACTAACAAACTCCTCATTGCCATATTTTGAATGCAAACTGAGGAGTGGAGAAATTTTAAAAATATTAATTGATACCGGTTCAAACAATAATTACATCTTGCCAAAATTCGTAAAAAATCCTATAGAAAATAAATCCCCGTTTGACGCCATCTCGGTTGGCGGAAGTATTAAAATTACACATCACAAATCAGCCAATTTATTTAACGACCCTAATACAATAATTAAATTTTTTTTATTACCGACTTTAAAAACATTTGATGCCATTCTGGGAAACGACAGTTTAAAAAAATTAGGAGCAATAATTGACACTAATACCAAATCTATGCACTTAAAAAATGGAAAAACAATCAATATTAAAGAAAAAAAATTCAAAGCTGTAAATTTAATTATTCCTCGGACAGATCATCTTACTGGGACACAAAAATCAGATCTTAACCAACTTATTCAGAAATATCCGAATCTTTTTGCCGAACCAAACGAAAAATTGACTTACACAACAAACGTGAAAGCTGAGATACGTACAAACACTGACACACCAGTCTACTCGAAATTTTATCAATATCCAATGGCACTCAAAGACGAAATTGACCGACAAATAAAAGAACTTTTAGACACCAATATAATACGACCCTCTAGATCGCCTTACAATTCACCAGTGTGGATTGTACCAAAAAAATTAGATGCCTCCAATGTAAAGAAATATAGAATGGTAATAGATTACAGAAAATTAAATAGTGTTACAATAGCAGACAGATACCCGATACCAGACATAAATGCAGTTCTTGCACAACTGGGAAATAATAAAATGTTTTCTGTGTTAGATCTCAAAAGTGGGTTCCATCAAATTCTTTTAAAAGAAAGCGATATAGAAAAGACAGCCTTCTCCGTGAATAACGGAAAATTTGAGTTCACAAGACTTCCATTTGGACTGAAAAACGCACCATCTATTTTTCAGCGTGCCCTAGACGACATTCTTAGGGAACACATAGGGAAAATCTGTTATATTTACATCGATGACATAATTGTCTTCAGTCCAGACGCACAATCTCATTCAAACAATTTAGATACAATATTTGAAACCTTAAATAATGCTAACATAAAATGCCAATTGGATAAATGCGAATTTTTCAAAAATAAAGTTGAATTTTTAGGATTTGTAATTTCAGATAAGGGAATAGAAACTAATCCAACAAAGGTAGAGGCCATCGCTAACTACCCCATTCCCAAAAACGTTAAGGAATTAAGATCTTTCCTTGGACTGTCAGGGTATTACAGACGATTTATTATGGGCTACGCTGCACTTGCAAAACCACTCACCACATTACTTAGAGGCGAGGATGGGAGAATTTCGAAGAAAGCTTCATCGAAGAAATCTATTCACTTCAACAATGAAGCCATTCAGGCCTTTAATAAATTAAAAAGCACTCTAATTTCAGAAGACCTAATATTACAATATCCAAATTTTAACGAGGAATTTGTATTGACAACAGACGCCTCCGATCACGCAATTGGAGCAGTACTTTCACAAAAAGACAGACCTATAGCTTTCATATCTAGAACACTATCTCAAACCGAAGAAAACTACGAAACGGCAAAGAAAGAAATGTTAGCCATTTCATGGGCAGTAAAAACACTTAGAGGATATCTCTACGGTGGAACCAAGGTTAAAATCTATACTGACCACGAACCACTTACACACGATTGTAATTGGAAGGGAGGGATAGCGATCAAGAGATGGAAATCATATCTTGACGAATATAATAAAGAATTACTTTATAAACCCGGAAAGGAAAACATAGTGGCCGATGCTTTGTCTAGGATCCCCATAAGCAACCAAATTAACTCATTAACAGTAACACAACACAGCGCGCAGAGCTCTGGTCATAACCTTATCCCCAGCGTCGAAGTACCAATAAATGCCTTTAAGAATCAGATATTTATTTACAAAGAAAACCACCCCGACTACAAATTTACTATTCCGTTCCCCACCTTTCATAGACACGTTATAACTCGACCAGACTTTCAGAATATTGATCTTATTGAAATATTAAAAAAACATTTAAATCCGTCAATCCTAAATGGAATTTTCACATCAGAAGAGATAATGGGAGAAATACAGCGAATTTATCCGGAACATTTCGGATCCATTAAAATCAGATTCACACAAAATAAAGTAGAAGATTTGACAGAAGAAACTAAGCAGGAAGAGTTAATATTAGAAACACATAACAGAGCACATAGAAACGCAGAAGAAAACAAAAACCAACTTGCAGAAAAATATTATTTCCCCAAAATGAAACAAAAAATAACAACATTAGTCAAACAATGCAGGGTATGTAAAGAAGGCAAATATGATAGACATCCCCCCAATCCAGAAATTAAAGAAACCCCAATTCCTGAATACCCTGGACACATAATCCACATTGACATTTTTTCAACAGAAAAGAAATTAGTATTGACCGCAATAGATAAATTTTCCAAATTAGCACAGGCAAAAATTATAAAATCCAAATCCACTGAAGACATTAAAAAGCAGTTACACGAAATAATATTCTACTATGGAGTACCCAAATTTATAGTAATGGATAATGAAAAAGCTTTTAATTCAGCATCTATTACCTTTATGATGAGAGATCAATTAAATATAACCATTTTTAAAGCTCCTCCCTACAAAAGTTCAGTTAACGGACAGATTGAACGATTTCATTCAACCCTTTCGGAAATAATGAGATGCCTTAAAACCAAACAAATATACAACACCTTTGAAGAATTATTAGACAGAGCCATTTACGAATACAATTACACAATACATTCAGTAACGAAGAAAAGACCATTAGAAATTTTTTTTGGCAGAAATATCAATACCGACCCAGAACAATATGAAAAAAGCAGGCAGGATAACATAACAAAAACAATTGATAGATTTAGAAAACCACAACAAAGAAAAAAAACCTATAAAATCATATCTCCCAGGACAAGAAATATTTGTAAAACAAAACACCAGACTAGGCTCGAAATTATCCCCACGTTTTAAAAAAAGAAATTGTCAAAGAAAACAGGAATACAACTATTTTAACAGAAGCAGGAAGGGTAGTTCATAAAAGTAATATTAAAGGTAACTAAGTCCGAAAACTCATTAGCAAAATTTTTGTCCACGTCAGTCCGAAACTAAAAAACTTAAAAAAAAAAAAAAAATATATTTTAAATAAGATTACCTATAACGTTTACAGCTGTTGTCCGCTTGGGGTTATCAGTCCGTTCGTGAGTGATCGGCCCATAACCCTACAATACCGTTGTTTAATGAGACATTTTTGTAATTACAGGATGTTGTTTTTAATAACGCTGATACCAATGGCAATCGCGACCACCGACATAACAAATTATACCGATGCACATACCATAACAATTCATAAGGGTATAGGAAAATTACAGATATCAACAATAAAATTAATTCACGTCATAAATTTAAAACAGATTGAAACGGAACTATTACAAATAAGAGAACACACAATAAACAGATTACAAAATAGTTTACATTATCACACTCTGACACACGAAATAATTCAATCTCTTTCTGCTCTAAGCACACTTACCCTAACAACAAAAAGCCGTCAAGCTAGGTCAATAAATATGATTGGCTCAGCTTGGAAATATATCGCAGGTAACCCAGATCACGAAGATTTAGTTATGATAGAAAGTAACCTCAATAATTTAATTAAAAATAACAACGACCAAATTATTATCAATAATCAGCTTCAAGACAGAATAAATAATTTAACAACCACTTCCAATATGCTAGCAAATTCAATTCAAAAAGACAGATTTTTTAATAATGACATTGCGTCGAGCTTGCAAACGCAAGTTAGACTTATGAAAGAAGAAATAGGAAACATTAAATTTGCAATACAATGGGCTAAAATTAACGTAATTAATACTCTTTTATTAAACGAACCTGAACTTAACGAAATAAATAAAATATCTCAAAAAAATAACATTACCTCGTTTTCAATTGAGGAAACACTGGAATTTGTTGATGTGTCTGTCTTTCATAATAAAACAACCATAATTTACTTAATAAAAATACCTGAACTCGAACCAACTAACTATGAAAATCTTCTTTTAAAGCCTGTCATCAGAAACCAATTAATAATACATTTAGAAACTAATGAACTTTTTATATCAAACAATGTAATACTAGGCCTACCCCATGATTGTAAAACTTCAAACTATGTTAAAATTTGTAAAAAAGGAAAAATTGTTAATTTAAGTAATTCAAAATGTATTTCAAAACTAGCTCAGGGAAAGGAATCGCTGTGTGATTATAGTAACTCGGACCACATTGAACCAATAGAGGAAATAGACGATGGCATACTACTCTTAAATGACTTTAACGGCAGCCTAAATTCAAACAATATTTCACATCAACTCAGAGGAACTTTCATGGTCACATTTTTAAACGAAACTATAAATATAAATGGAAAAAATTTTACAAACAAAGAAAAAGTAATAATGAAACCCGAAATCCCACGAATTCAAATTACCCCATTGCAAGCACAACGCATTCAAATTCTGTCATTAGAAGCATTGGAAGCTCTACATATCAAAAATAGAAAGCACTTACAAACCTTACAGAATGATTCTACAATAAACCGAATAACCACAGTAACATTAATTTGCGCCATTGTTCTTGCTTTGATCGTATTAAAAAACTGTATTCACAGAAAAGAAAAAGTAATCCTACATATCCAAGAACCGCCTCCACAAATTTTAAACAACAAAACTAATATTATATCAATTCCTAAAAAATAATACCAGAATTTAATAATATTCCCTATTTCTAACACCTCTTGAGGACAAGCAGGTTTTTAAGGAGGGAGAGTTAACCACAGAAATATTTCCATATTTTTTCCGAGAAATATTGCAACATTGTCGATGGCAACATTGCAACATTTCAATACAACGGTCAAAGAGCCCGCAAGTTCAATAACATAAACACACCAAGAACCCCAAGTTCAATAACATAAACACACGCATCCGGTCAACAGCCACAGCGCAATACCAAAATGCTGATCCTGCAAACCTTGCAGTTTCTCGCCGCTCCATCAGAACTAGGCCACCGCCGCGGTCTCTTCCGCGACGTCGACGTCGCTGCCCCAACCCACAGCTTAGATCAGGGAATTTTTAAATGAATAAAATCAGTCTCAAATTGAACTCCGAATAAATCAAACGTTCAAAACTTATTTTTGGGTTTTTATTATCCTGGAAATTAACTTGTATAAAGGACTACATTTTTATACCCGTTACTCGTAGAGTAAAAGGGTATATTGTATTCGTGCAAAAGTATGTAACAGGTAGAAGGAAGCGTTTCCGACCCTATAAAGTATATATATTCTTGTTCAGGATCACTAGCCGAGTCGATCTAGCCATGTCCGTCTGTCCGTCTGTCCGTCTGTCTGTCCGTCTGTCTGTCTGTCTGTCCGTATGAACGCTGAGATCTCGGAAACTATAAAAGCTAGAAGATTGGCATTTTGCATGCAGATTCTAGGAGTTCCTACGCAGTGCAAGTTCGTTTCAAAAAGGTGCCACGCCCCCTTTATCGCCCACAATCGCTTATAAAAATTTAAATATTTCGGAAAAGTAAAAATGCAGTTTTATTGTGTTTATCAATACCTATCGAAATGTAGAATAAATTTTTCAGTTCGGACCATTCGTTAAAAAGTTATGCGTGATCAAAGTTTCTATCTCCATCTCCCTCGCACTCCCTTTACCTGAGTAACGGGTATCTGATAGTCGGGGCGTTCTTTCTTGTTAGTTTTTCTTTTGCTCCCTTTTTATTTCTATATATTTTGTTTTTTTAACAACCTTTTGTTTTTTTACAACTTCAACAAATATTTTCACAACGATATCCAATTTTCTTTTCTTAATTTATGTAAACTCATTAATGACCAATTTCACAAAATAATATCAGACCTCCTTTAAACATATCTTAACATAAACATTATCATTCTGTTTGGGTTTCATTAACAAATCAAGTCTTCAAGGATTATGTATCAATCTCACATAAACAAACATGTTTTTAAACCAATTATTTAACTCAATTTATCCATTCTCATATCTAATGCACCACACGCCATGATCAAAACAAACATTAGTTTGTTCTGCACTTGTGCTTACATTAATATTTCGAGTCTCATTATCGTCCACTCAGGCCACGATACTCTTTCTTTTTATCATTTCATTACTTTCTTTTCTTGTTTTAAATTTCATTTCTGAGCTTGATTTACATGATCCAAGTACTCTGTCATTTCCGTTTGACCAGCAGTACTACATCTTTTTGCCACCCTTATTGGCGCACTTCACTTTCTTCAGCAACTTCGTCATTATTAATATTTTCATTTTCGCTTTCAACATTATTATAATCATCGCACACATTAAGATCTTCGGGAACTTCCCCATCTGGTAGAATTCTTAAATCTTCGTGAGCATACTTGTAAGTTCGTTTGTTAGTTAAGGACTTTAAAATGTACCTGTCACCCTCTAGAACCTGTGTTATTTGAAAAGGCCCCTTGAATTTTGGACTCAGCTTGGTTTGATGTCTTTCCTCGTTTTTAAGTATTACAAAATCTCCAACATTGTGTCTACGTACTTTTGCCTTACTTTTATCAAACCGTTCTTTATCGCAAACTGCAGTAACTAACATATTTTGTTCAGCTTGTGCTCTCAAGTTCGACAAATCTACATCATTTTCTATGTCACAAGGTGGACGTAATCCTAATGGCCGTGCTACTTTTCCCAATAACATTTCTAGAGGGCTTGCCTTCGTCACACGATTAGTTGTACAATTGCCAGCTGCAACTCTCCTAGCACATCCTGCCAAGACTGTGTTCCAGTTTCAGCCGCCGTTAACATATTTTTCAACGTGCACATTGTTCGTTCGGCGCGACTAGCGCCGGTGGCAATCAAGTGCAAGTTTATTTTTTGATCTGAACAAAATTCACTAAACTTTGATCCAGTAAAACACCTTCCCTGGTCAGCTATTATTCGGTTTGGTACTCCAAACAACGAAACAGCGGTCTTGACAGCCTTTATGCAACTCTCACTGTCCAATTTAAGGGTGTGACTGAGATAGACATACTTGGTAAACGCGTCAACTTGAACAATAACATATTCCTTCTGGTCACTCTTGCCGCTTAATTTCCCTGTTAAGTCGATATGGATTGTGTGCCAAGGAATATTTACTTTTGGGATGGGATGCAGTTCAGCCTGAATTTTTCCTGAGGTTGATTTAGACATTTTGCAAATGGTGCAAACTTTATCCAGTGTCTTTTCGAAACCTAAATGCATTATCGACTCATGAACTTGGTTTATATCGGACCATTTGAAGGCACGGGGCACCACCGGTAAACAGCGGGTTCTGCCATTCCTCTGTATTTTTCGGTGAAGAACCTCTGACCTTATTTCATATGTTTTCGCTATATCTTCATCAAGAGAAAAATCTTTTAATTTAGTCACGATTTGGGCTATGTCTGAGTCTCGACGCTGTTCAGCATTGAGCCAATTACTTGAAATTTCGGCCAAGTTAACTCTCTTCTCATCAATTACTTTTGGAGCAGAAGTAGACCCTGGTGAGATAGGATTTCTCGACAAAAAGTCAACATGTGCCATTCTTTTCCCTTCTCTATACTGAATTTCGAATGTAAATGACTGTAAGAAAGCCCACCAACGCTGTGCTCTAGGGGTCAAATCTTGTTTATTTCTTGACGCCTTCAATGAGTTACAGTCGGTATAAACAGTAAAGTTCCTGCCCAGCAAATAATGTCGAAAATGTTTAATTGAGTTTACAACCGCTAAAGTTTCCAACTCATACGAGTGATATCTGATAGTTTTGCTATAATATTCTATTACCTGTGGTTTGTTCTTAATTTGGTGTAATAAAATTGCACCGTAACCACTGCCACTTGCATCTGTATGTAATTCAATGGGATAATTTGGGTCAAAAACAAGAGAGAACGCTATAGTCGGGTGCCCCGACTATCAGATACCCGTTACTCAGGTAAAGGGAGTGCGAGGGAGATGGAGATAGAAACTTTGATCACGCATAACTTTTTAACGAATGGTCCGATTTGAAAAATAAATTTAAATATATTGTATTCGTGCAAAAGTATGTAACAGGTAGAAGGAAGCGTTTCCGACCCTATAAAGTATATATATTCTTGTTCAGGATCACTAGCCGAGTCGATCTAGCCATGTCCGTCTGTCCGTCTGTCCGTCTGTCTGTCCGTCTGTTTGTCCGTCTGTCTGCCTGTCTGTCCGTATGAACGCTGAGATCTCGGAAACTATAAAAGCTAGAAGATTGGCATTTTGCATGCAGATTCTAGGAGTTCCTACGCAGTGCAAGTTCATTTCAAAAAGGTGCCACGCCCCCTTTATCGCCCACAATCGCTTATATACGATTTTAAAAATTTAAATATTTCGGAAAAGTAAAAATGCAGTTTTATTGTGTTTATCAATACCTATCGAAATGTAGAATAAATTTTTCAGTTCGGACCATTCGTTAAAAAGTTATGCGTGATCAAAGTTTCTATCTCCATCTCCCTCGCACTCCCTTTACCTGAGTAACGGGTATCTGATAGTCGGGGCACCCGACTATAGCGTTCTTTCTTGTTAGTTTTTCTTTTGCTCCCTTTTTATTTCTATATATTTTGTTTTTTTAACAACCTTTTGTTTTTTTACAACTTCAACAAATATTTTCACAACGATATCCAATTTTCTTTTCTTAATTTATGTAAACTCATTAATGACCAATTTCACAAAATAATATCAGACCTCCTTAAAACATATCTTAACATGTTTGGGTTTCATTAACAAATCAAGTCTTCAAGAATTATGTTTCAATCTCACATAAACAAACATGTTTTTAAACCAATTATTTAACTCAATTTATCTATTCTCATATCTAATGCACCACACGCCATGATCAAAACAAAGTTTGTTCTGCACTTGTGCTTACATTAATATTTCGAATCTCATTATCGTCCACTCAGGCCACGATACTCTTTCTTTTTATCATTTCATTACTTTCTTTTCTTGTTTTAAATTTCATTTCTGAGCTTGATTTACATGATCCAAGTACTCTGTCATTTCAGTTTGACCAGCAGTACTACATCTTTTTGCCACCCTTATTGGCGCACTTCACTTTCTTCAGCAACTTCGTCATTATTAATATTTTCATTTTCGCTTTCAACATTATTATAATCATCGCACACATTAAGATCTTCGGGAACTTCCCCATCTGGTAGAATTCTTAAATCTTCTTGAGCATACTTGTAAGTTCGTTTGTTAGTTAAGGACTTTAAAATGTACCTGTCACCCTCTAGAACCTGTGTTATTTGAAAAGGCCCCTTGAATTTTGGACTCAGCTTGGTTTGATGTCTTTCCTCGTTTTTAAGTATTACAAAATCTCCAACATTGTGTCTACGTACTTTTGCCTTACTTTTATCAAACCGTTCTTTATCGCAAACTGCAGTAACTAACATATTTTGTTCAGCTTGTGCTCTCAAGTTCGACAAATCTACATCATTTTCTATGTCACAAGGTGGACGTAATCCTAATGGCCGTGCTACTTTTCCCAATAACATTTCTAGAGGGCTTGCCTTCGTCACACGATTAGTTGTACAATTGCCAGCTGCAACTCTCCTAGCACATCCTGCCAAGACTGTGTTCCAGTTTCAGCCGCCGTTAACATATTTTTCAACGTGCACATTGTTCGTTCGGCGCGACTAGCGCCGGTGGCAATCAAGTGCAAGTTTATTTTTTGATCTGAACAAAATTCACTAAACTTTGATCCAGTAAAACACCTTCCCTGGTCAGCTATTATTCGGTTTGGTACTCCAAACAACGAAACAGCGGTCTTGACAGCCTTTATGCAACTCTCACTGTCCAATTTAAGGGTGTGACTGAGATAGACATACTTGGTAAACGCGTCAACTTGAACAATAACATATTCCTTCTGGTCACTCTTGCCGCTTAATTTCCCTGTTAAGTCGATATGGATTGTGTGCCAAGGAATATTTACTTTTGGGATGGGATGCAGTTCTGCCTGAATTTTTCCTGAGGTTGATTTAGACATTTTGCAAATGGTGCAATTGTCAACAAATTTTTTGATGTATTTTAACATATTGTCAAACCAGTAAAAATCGTAAACTTTATCCAGTGTCTTTTCGAAACCTAAATGCATTATCGACTCATGAACTTGGTTTATATCGGACCATTTGAAGGCACGGGGCACCACCGGTAAACAGCGGGTTCTGCCATTCCTCTGTATTTTTCGGTGAAGAACCTCTGACCTTATTTCATATGTTTTCGCTATATCTTCATCAAGAGAAAAATCTTTTAATTTAGTCACGATTTGGGCTATGTCTGTCGCTGTTCAGCATTGAGCCAATTACTTGAAATTTCGGCCAAGTTAACTCTCTTCTCATCAATTACTTTTGGAGCAGAAGTAGACCCTGGTGAGATAGGATTTCTCGACAAAAAGTCAACATGTGCCATTCTTTTCCCTTCTCTATACTGAATTTCGAATGTAAATGACTGTAAGAAAGCCCACCAACGATGTGCTCTAGGGGTCAAATCTTGTTTATTTCTTGACGCCTTCAATGAGTTACAGTCGGTATAAACAGTAAAGTTCCTGCCCAGCAAATAATGTCGAAAATGTTTAATTGAGTTTACAACCGCTAAAGTTTCCAACTCATACGAGTGATATCTGATAGTTTTGCTATAATATTCTATTACCTGTGGTTTGTTCTTAATTTGGTGTAATAAAATTGCACCGTAACCACTGCCACTTGCATCTGTATGTAATTCAATGGGATAATTTGGGTCAAAAACAAGAGAGAACGCTATAGTCGGGTGCCCCGACTATCAGATACCCGTTACTCAGGTAAAGGGAGTGCGAGGGAGATGGAGATAGAAACTTTGATCACGCATAACTTTTTAACGAATGGTCCGATTTGAAAAATTTCGATAGGTATTGATAAACACAATAAAACTGCATTTTTACTTTTCCGAAATATTTAAATTTTTAAAATCGTATATAAGCGATTGTGGGCGTTAAAGGGGGCGTGGCACCTTTTTGAAACAAACTTGCGCTGCGTAGGATCTCCTAGAATCTGCATGCAAAATGCCAATCTTCTAGCTTTTATAGTTTCCGAGATCTCAGCGTTCATACGGACAGACAGACAGACAGACAGACGGACAGACGGACGGACGGACAGACGGACAGACAGACATGGCTAGATCGACTCGGCTAGTGATCCTGAACAAGAATATATATACTTTATAGGGTCGGAAACGCTTCCTTCTACCTGTTACATACTTTTGCACGAATACAAAATACCCTTTTACTCTACGAGTAACGGGTATAATAACAAGGACTGGTTCATCGGTAAGTATAGAAATAATTTGTTTCCGTATCTGTTCATGTTCTGCTTTCCAAATAAATTTATTTTTGTCTGAAGTTAAGAAATATAACGGTTTCATTAACTGTGAAAAGCCCTTTATAAACTGCCGGAAATACGATGCTAATCCAATAAATTGTCTAAGTGATGTTACAGACTGTGGAGGGGGAAGGGCAGTTAACGCTACTATTTTCTGAGGGTTTTGACGAATTTCACCAGCACTAACACTGTAGCCTAGATATTGAACCGATGTTTTCAGAAATGAACACTTTGTAATGTTGAATGAAAACCCAGCCTCTGTCAGAACATTTTAAACAATCTCTAATCTTTCAAACGCGTCGCATTGTGTTGTGGCAGTTATCATGATATCATCCATATAGACGATAAGATAAGATTTTGCTAAATCTCCTAGCGCCTGCATTACTAAGCGTTGAAAAACAGAAGGCGCGTTTTTAAGCCCGAATTGCATAGACAGAAACTCATACTGGCCATCTGGCGTCACAAACGCTGTGTACTCAATAGAATCCGCATGTAAAGGAATTTGGTAGTAACCACTGGCCATATCTAAACATGTAAAATAATTAACTCCTTGAAGTCTATTTATTTGATCCTGTATGAGTGGGAGCGGGTATTTATTAGCAACAGTGTTTGAATTTAGCTCGCTATAGTCAACGCAGAGTCTATTCGAACCATTTTTCTTTTTTACCAACAATATGGGGCTTGCATAAGGTGAACAGCTTGGTCTTATTATATTACACCTCAACAGCTCCTCAATTTTCTTTCGAACTAAATCTCGCTCGCATGGACTTAATCGATATGGCCTTCTTTGAACTGTTTTCCTTGGATCAATCAATCTAATTTTCATTTCGCCAACTCTAACTTTAGTATATGGAATGCCTTTTATAAAACAATCTGAGTACTTTGCCAACAATGAATTAAGTTTTATTTTATTTTCTCCGTCAAGTTCAGAATCAATATCGGCTGGCTCAGAACCGGTACACAAATTAATTATTGATGAAATGAAAATATCAAAACCCTGCTTAAGTATTTCACGCCCAATGACGATATCGTTTTGCATGTGATCATCGCTTATTACATAAAACAAAATCTCTCCATTAATACCTATGCCTTTTAACATAACAATATTATTGAATCTTTTACCAGAAAACTGAGTACTTAGCTTTTCTTTCATTAGTGAAACATTCCGCTCCGGAATCAAAGGTGCCTTCAAAAATGTGACCTCTGTGGTTCATGCTTCCTTTGCTTTACTGCAATGCTGCACTGCTCCACTCGTTTTTCCCGGTTGAACGTCTTGTTCCTATCCGCTTCCTTCTTTGTACATTGGGTAGATATGTGTCCCCTGTCTCCGCACTTGTAGCAAGTTATAATTGATTTTTCACGTCGATGTTCATCGTGTCTGACATGTCGCTCTTTGTCATTCGCAAGGTGATGTTGTTGTTTCTTGAGTCTGCACTCCAACATTTTGTGGCCCAATTTTCCACAAAAATGACACTCTATCGAAGATTGGTTTTGCCGTTTTGGATAAATTTCAGATTGATGCTCCACAAAGCCACTTTTCCTTTTATTAAAAGTGAACGCTTTTAATTCGGACTGTAGATCGGCTCTGGTTCGAACATTTGAAGTGAAACTCAAACGCTGCACACGGTTATCAAAGCTTGCCAGTAATGCGAGAGTCACGGACACAGCAATTTCTTCATTTTTATACCCTTGCAGAGGGTATTATAATTTTGGTCAAAAGTGTGCAACGCAGTGAAGGAGACATCTCCGACCCTATAAAGTATATATATTCTTGATCAGGATCACCTCCTGAGTTGATATAGCCATGTCCGTCTGTCCGTCTGTCCGTCTGTCTGTTTCTACGCAAACTAGTCTCTCAGTTTTAAAGCTATCGAATTGAAACCTTGCACACACCCTTCTTTCCTTTGCACGCAGTATATAAGTCGGAACGGCCGGGATCGGCCGACTATATCCTATAGCTGCCATATAACTGATTGATCGGAAATGCCATAACTTTCGTGTTTGTAAAGTTAGGAAGTTGGGATTTTCTATGGGTTTTATATTTGGCCAATCAATTCGACCTACCAAATTTCATAAGAATCGGACGACTATATCCTATAGCCGCTATATAACTGATTAATCGGAAATGCCAAAACTTTGGTGTTTGTTAAGTTAGGAAGTTGGGATTTTCCATGGGTCTTATTTTTGGCCAATCAATCCGACCTATTAAATTTCATAAGGATCGGCCGACTATATCCTATAGATGCCATATAACTGAACGATTGGAAATGCCATAACTTTGGTGTTTTTAAAGTTAGGAAGTTGGGATTTTTTGTGAGTATTAAGAATGCATCACATGAATAATTTTGGAGAATATAATTTACAGAGTATTCTGCAAGGGTATATCAACTTCGGCTCCGCCCGAAGTTAGCTTTTCTTTCTTGTTCCATTTCATGCCATTTCGTCGTTAGTTCTGTAACCATGCGGCTTGCGTGCAGTGCAAGACACTCGCCATCGGTCGGTCGTTTTGTCAGCATTTGTAGAAACATGGCGGCTGGTGTTTCTAAAGTATCAAAGCGTTGTATGAACAATTCCTTAAACTCGAGCCAGGTTATATCAGCATAGCACACTTGGGACAGCCATTGCGAAGCGCTACCCTCCAATGCTGCACTTAAAGCCACAAACAACGCACTGCCCTTCAATGCATTTTTTAGTATAATTTCCACAGTTGAACACCACGATGAAGCGATGGCACCTGCCTTGTCTGGGTTGAATTTGGGTAGTTGCACCGATTTACTCCGCACTGCATCAGGTTCTGTTGTTTGAATTGCTCGCACAAGATTGAGCAAATTTGCATTTTGCAATTCTAAGATGGCACGCCACTGTCCCTCCATTGTTGTAGGTAGAGGGCCAGATCCCACTTCTGATGTTGCAGCAGGGTTATTCTCGTCCGACATCGTATTAGCGCAGCGAGTTTCGCTTTCGCACACCTCAAGTTCCAAACGCAACTAAACTCATCGTTCCTTCTTCCTTCTGTGCTTACCACCGAACCACACTCGGCGACAGCGACACTACGCTGTCGCCCCGCTAAAACGCAATTTCTTAAAGCGACATCATGACACAGCAGAATTAGAGGCTAATGCAATATTACCAATAGTGATGAAATAGGCCTTTAAAAATCGAGTTAACGAAACATTGCCAAAGTTTTAATTGGAAATAATGCCTGCTTTTAGATCAAGACTTGGACGGCGTTCACGCAATGCGATACATTCTCAGAATGTCTGTAATAATCGAACGCAAGAGGTACATACGTGCAGAAATAAATGCATCGGCACGTGCCCGAACTGCACAGCTTCGCGCTGCACAAAAACCACCTCAAGCCCGAAAAAATGTGAGTAGAAGAAGACCAGCCGCAAATGAAAACTTGAATCGCGCTGCATTCGCATACAATTCCGAAACACCCTACAAAGATCATAGCTGCGTTGTTATTGGTTCATTGTCTGTCGTATGTCAGCATTGCAATGCACTGAAGTTTCGATTGGAAACTCCCGGCTTATGCTGTGCAGGTGGCAAAATGAAATTGCCCGTTTTGGCTCATCCACCAGAGCCATTGTATTCGCTACTATATAGAAATTCAGCCCAATCAAAAAGTTTCCTAAAGCTTGCACAAAAATATAACGGACAATCCGAGTTAAAAGGTAATGGCGTCTTTTTATTATCAAAATGAACAACTCTCATTTTTTTCAAAATTGCATCCCAACATTCAGATTCAAGGGCAAATTCATCATCAAATCGCTGGAGAACTGCATTCATACAGATCCGTTGACAGCGTGACCGACGAGGATGAAGCGACCAACTATCCGACAGAATTTTTGAACTCACTGGATGTGCCAGGAACTCCGCCGCATAATTTGCAACTGAAAGTGGGATCAATTATTATAATGCTGCGGAATCTAAATCATCCGAGATTATGCAACGGTACGCGGTTGTCCGTTAAAAAACTGATGAAGAACGTGATTCATGCGACGATTATTAGGGGCAAATTTAAAGGAGAGGAAGTTCTTATCCCACGAATTCCGATTATTCCAACAGATCTTCCATTCCAATTCAAGAGGATTCAGTTCCCAGTTTGATTGGCATTTGCGATGACAATCGTTGGATGCCTGCGGGATTAATCTGGAATGTCAATGTTTTTCACATGGGCAGTTATACGTAGCCTGTTCGCGTGTGGTAAAGCCGTCATTATTATCTATTTTCTCCACTGATAGCAGAATTAGCAGAGCTCGATGCGTCCGCTGCGGATTTCATAAGGTGTACGAAATTAGTAAGTAGGACACTTATGTTGATGACTTTTTTGTCCACAAAAACCAATTCCCGGAATTTTTATTTTCTTCGATTTGTTTATTGAACTATGTGTGAGACATAAGCAAAGAGAATCTAAAAAGTACAGTAGGATTTTCCCGTTAGGTTTATTCTTATCAAAAGAATTTTACTTCTGAGAACGAAATAAGTACATAAGTGGGACAGCTCTTTTTGTGTTCGTTTCAGTAAAGCTGATGGCGTCGAAATAAAATATTTAAATTGCAGTGATTGTTTCGTGAAAAAAATAATAGTTTTTAAGTTTTAATTAACATTTTTTGTTCATATATGCCGACTTTCACTCATTTGAGCGATGTAGAGCGAGCAAGAATATTGGCATTCCCAGAAATCAATAATGTCAATACGCATAATTGCTGAAAAATGTGGGAGGAGTAAGCGGACGGTGGAAAACCTTTAAAAGGACCCATAAAATCATGGTAAGAAACCCCGTTATGGGCGCCCTGAACTACTGCCCAGGCACAAAGTAGCCCATATGCAGTTTGCCAATTAATACAAATTTTTTGATATATGTAGAGTGGAAAATGTAATATTTAAGCCTAGTACTCAGATCGACAAACGAGTTCGCCAGCGTAAAAACTTTAATCTTTCCAGTGTGACCAACATTTCGATAGTTCATCAGAATTAAGCGTGCTACGGTCGCACTATCAATAAGCTGAGTTTGTTGACAAGCAGTTCAAATTCAAATATCGTATTTGCGGGAAAAAGCCTTTAAAAGATATTATCAACTACCTTGGCAAGACAAGTCTGCCGCTGTACAAAGAAATTAAAAAATAATACAATTTAAATTTAACAGTTGTTTTTTTTAGTTTACTGATAATTATTGCTAATTTAAAGTTCATAGCTGCACTTTTATTGTGTTTTTTTCGTTCATTTTTGACCTAAGAAACATTTTGCTATGACAAGCGGCACCCCAGATAGTATTAATGTCCTGCAATCGACTTTTGCGGGTTTTTTTATATTTCCCCTCCATTTTTTAATATGTTCAGTGAGAAGCAAACGCCAAAAGATTAAATTTTTTAATCTTTTCGCTAGGGTTCACCCAAATTTAATTTCCGCAGACTAGCAACGCTATGGAATTTTCTGGTATTTTTTTCGTCGATCTGAGGACTGAGGTAAAAAAAAAGGTTGACGAAAAGTGAACGCCAGCTTTTTGCCTCCCGCTCTCTCTCATGACTGGCGTACAGTTTCCGTCGATCTGAGTACTAGGCTTTAGCGATGAGAAGTTTAATTTAGATTAAACTGACATATATGCTTTATATCTCATATGTAGAGCTCTTAGACGAAGTTCTAGACCAATTTGGAGAAAATTATTTTGGTAAAGAATGGACTTTTCAACAGGATAATGCACCTATCCACTGTGCAAAGCATAAAAAGAGCTTCTTTTCATCATCGCAAATCCCAATTTTGGAATTGCCAATTCCAATTTTGGATTTAAATCCAATTGAAAATCTCTGGGGCATATTATCTCAAAGGTTTATGCTAATGGAAAACAATTCAGTAGTCTTAAAGAATTAAAAGAAGCTATTAAACAAGAATGGGAGAAAATCGACATAGAAATACTGAAAAACTTAAATAACTCAATGCCAGGACGAGTTCTCAAGGTATAAGACAACAAAGGGTGCACTATTTAAAACATGTACGGTGGCTCGCAGCTTATTTCGTGCAGTTACCTAAAAAAAGTTCAAGTTGTTATTCCTGCTAAACTAAGAATGATAACAAAAAAAATTAAATGCCGTATTTAAGTAGGGAATAATAACGTGTTTATTTAACGAAAGCGATATCCTTAATCATAAAAAGAAAACAATTATTTAATAAAAACAAAACGTACAGGCTTTTTTCATGCCGCAGCTTATTTCGTGCGGTTCATTCTACTTAACTTATTATTTGTAATTTAAGAGCTAATATTTTGTATGTCTTCCTTTCTGGTTCAGGACAGCTTTGAGATGATTTCACAAGGAAGAAACTAACTTTTTATTGGTTTCCACTGGAATTTTTGGCCATCTTCCTCTTCCTTATAGCGATGTCCAATATTTCCCAAAAATGTTCGATCCCATTTAAATCTGGAGACTGTGCTGGCGTTATGACGACATGAGGGCAGTTCCAGACAAGCCAAGCCTTCACAATTCCTGCTGAATGCTTCGGATAGTTGTCCTGGTAAAATCGAAATCGATCGCGTATGCCCAGTTTTTCAGCAGTTTGTAGCAGGTTTTCCTTAAAAATCTGTAGGTACATCTTGGTCATCCAAGATCCCGTCAATAGAAACGAGGTTGCCCCGCCAGAAGCTGCCATACAGGCCCAAACCATAACATGACCCCCGCCATTCTTGACTGTAGCTTTTAGGTGTTTGATATATATTGTTATTGTTATATATACCTTTTCGTACTAAATTTATCCTAAAACTACCACTATGCTTAATATTTTGACTTGGTCCTACTTACTTATTTCGTTTGAAAGTTTTTATACCCTTGCAGAGGGTATTATAATTTCAGTCAAAAGTTTGCAACGCAGTGAAGGAGACATTTCCGACCCTATAAAGTATATATATTCTTGATCAGCATCACCAGGAGAGTCGATCTAGCCATGTCCGTCTGTCCGTCTGTCCGTCCGTCTGTCCGTCTGTCCGTCCGTCCGTCCGTCCGTCCGTTTCTACGCAATTTAGTCCCTCAGTTTTAAAGCTATCTGCTTAAAACTTTCCAAAAAGTTGTCTTTCTATTGCAGGTAGTATATAAGTCGGAACGAGCCGGATCGGGCGACTATATCATATAGCTGCCATATAACTGAACGATCGGAAAAGCCATAACGTTGGTGTTTTTAAAGTTAGGAAGTTGGGATTTTCTATGAGTTTTATTTTTGGCCAATTAATCCGACCTACCAAATTTCATTAGGATCGGCCGACTATATCCTATAGCCGCCATATAACTGATTGATCGGAAATGCCATAACTTTGGTGTTTTTAAAGTAAGGAAGTTGGGATTTTCTATGGGTTTTATTTTTTGCCAATCAATCCGACCTACTAAATTTCATAAGGATCGGCCGACTATATCCTATAGCTGCAATATTACTGATTGATCGGAAATGCCATAACTTCGGTGGTTGTAAAGTTAGGAAGTTGGGATTTTTTATGAGTGTTAAGAATGCATCATATGAATAATTTTGGAGAATATAATTTACAGAATATTCAACTTCGGCTCCGCCCGAAGTTAGCTTTCCTTTCTTGTTTGATTTATTTTTTATACTATTTCGTTAAGTTTAATTTTATTTCTATAACTTGAAAAGTGTTACAAATTTAATAAAGAATAATTAAAAATTGTTTTTTTTTTTAAATATTTAATCGTTTTTTTGTTGAACAATAAAATTAGGTGTCCTACATACCTATTTTGGGCACCTTACGTTGGGCCATAGAGTAAGAAACTATATAGAGGGCAGAGCAAATGAAACCTCTATATAGTTTCTTACTCTATCATAGCTCATGCCATAGACATAGTTTCTTACTCTATGAGTCAACCGAATCCTTCGATATTTTCAGCAAAGGAATGTGAATTGGGAGCTCTTATAACTGAAGCAAATTTAACAAAATATCAGTATGAACTTTGTAGGGTACAATACCCAGACGCACGCATAAGGGGTTAAGATTTTGGCTTTAAGCCTAGTCCTCAGATCGACGATGACATGCGAGGACAAAATAACATTAATACTATCTGGGGTGCCTCTTGTCAGAGCAAATTGTTTGACCTAAGAAACATTTCAAACAATGTACGAAAAAACACAATAAAAGTGCAGCTATGAACTTTAAATTAGCAAATAATTATCAGTAAATTAAAAAAAACAACTGTTAAATTTAAATTGTATTGTTTTTTAATTTCTTTATACAGCGGCAGACTTGTCTTGCCAAGGTATTTGGAAATATCATTTAAAGGCTCTTTCCCGCAAATACGATATTTGAATTTTAACTGCTTGTCAACAAACCCAACTGATTGACAGTATGACCGTAGCACGCTTAAATCTGATGAACTCTCGAAACTTTGGTCATACTGGAAAGATTAAAGTTTTTACGCTAGCGTAATCGTTTGTCGATCTGGATACTAGGCTTAAGGCTTTTTTTCAAATCGGTATTCAGATCAACGAAAACAAGAAAGGAAAGCTAACTTCGGGCGGAGCCGAAGTTGATATACCCTTGCAGAATATTCTGTAAATTATTTTCTCCAAAATTATTTATATGATGCCTTCTTAATACTCATAAAACAGCCCAACTACCTAACTTTAAAAACACCAAAGTTATGGCATTTCCAATCGTTCAGTTATATGGCAGCTATTGGATATAGTCGTCCGATCCCGGCCATTCCGACTTATATACTGCGTGCAAAGGAACGAAGGGTGTGTGCAAAGTTTCAATTCGATATCTTTAAAACTGAGAGACTAGTTCGCGTAGAAACAGACGGACATGCTTTTATCAACCCAGGACGCGATCCTGATCAAGAATATATATACTTTATAGGGTCGGACTTTTGACCAAAATTATAATCCCCTTGCCAAGGGTATAAAAACACCAAGGTTATGGCATTTCCAATCGTTCAGTTATATGGCAGCTATAGGATATAGTCGGCCGGTCCTAATGAAATTTGGTAGGTCGGATTGATTGGCCAAAAATATAATTCATAGAAAATCCCAACTTCCTAACTTTAAAAACACCAGATATGGCATTTCCGATCAATCAGTTATATGGCAGCTATAGGATATAGTCGGCCGATCCCGGCCGTTCCGTCTTATATACTGCGTACAAAGGAAAGAAGGGTGTGTGCAATGTTTCAATTCGATATCTTTAAAACTGAGAGACTAGTTGGCGTAGAAACAGACAGACGGACAGACAGACGGACAGACAGACGGACAGACAGACGGACAGACAGACGGACAGATGGACATGCTTATATCAACTCAGGAGGTGATCCTGATCAAGAATATATATACTTTATAGGGTCGGAGATGTCTCCTTTACTGCGTTGCACACTTTTGACCAAAATTATAATACCCTCTGCAAGGGTATAAATATATAAAACTAATTGCTTTAGCATCCTCTGAACGTGATAAATAAAACAATTGAAATATATCTTAATCGTTTTTCTTTATTTAGTAATTAAATTATTAACTAAATTTAGACGAGTAGACACTTTATACAACATTTTAAAAGTATTAACATATATTCAATTTACGATATAGGAAAAGCTTTAAATAACGGTATATGTAAAAGTAGATGCTGCAACAGAAATGTGGTTGTGCGGTTGACAGGTGTGCCATAGTTCTAGAGAGTGCACATCTTAAGACTTACTCTACGTAGTGAAATATTTATATAATCTCAATATAACTGTGAGTTTATAGCTCCGAAATGATTTGTAGAATAATAGCTTATAATTAAGTATTTTACATCTCTCAATACCTGTTAATGACGACATTTTTCATCTGAATTGGATCTATTTATTTCGACAGAACGTAAAGGGTGCAATCGGGGTCTGTGGCGTATTTAGTCAGGCAGATTAGGGTGCTTGGGTACATTTCTGTGGTAGCTCAACTAAATTTCGCATGCTCGAGTGCCGCACCTTCGTCGTTCATATCCTTTCCCTTCCTGGTAATAATCCGAGCCAGAGTCCAGCTTAAAACCGCTTCAGCAGGAGAGGCTTGTTCCTGTCGGCGAACGCCGTGTTTATCCACTTAATGTCCGGCTTGGCAAAGCGGACTGTCTGTCCGTCTCCGCAGGAGTTCTCGCCGGCAAAGATTCCCTTGAGGCGGAAGTTGGAGCCGCTGCCGCAGACGAGGGCGCTGCCAACATCGAACTGGCAGGCGTCGAACTTGGTGGCACTGCACACGCTGCTGGCGTCGGCACCGCAGTCATTCCGGCCCAGGGTCGAGGTGTCGGTCACGTGCATCAGGGCGCCCTCTTCATGGACTGCCGGACGGAAAGAAAGGTATTGTTAGAGTGCGTCGATTTGGGTGCTCAATATCGTAGGAGTAAGTCGTAAAATTAAAAATAATTTTCAAAGAAACAAAAGAGAATTTTTTTATTTTGAGTTGTCATAGAAATCACATATATAATATTTAGAACTTTTAAAATTCTTTTCTATGCTCAACAAGTTTGCTTTAGATAAGTAAGTGGCAGGAAAAACCGGCTTTTTTTGTTAAAACGTTCATTGGGTTTGCCACTAATATAATAACAAAAATCAAATACGGCGGTAAAAACAGGTCTTAATTTTTAAAACAAGGAGTGCCTCGACTATAAGATACCCGTTACTCAGCTAACCAGTTAAAAAAAAATACATTTTTGGAATCGCCATCTGACGAACTGCAGTACAAACACCACAAGATAAGACCGAGCAGCTTTAAATTAGCAGTTTTCTCGCTATCTACTGTTCTCTTAAGTATATGAACCACGATTACAAACATGCATTTACGTCATTATTAACACTTAATGATTTGTGGGCGTAAGAGCAGGCGTAGCACCATAATGCGACGTCCCAAATCTGTAGCTTAGTAGTTTCCAAGATCTTGCATTGCATAAGAACGGACAGCCAGATTGACAGACGGACCGGCAGACGGACAGGGATTAATCGACTTAACTATTGATCCTGATCAAGAATATATACTTTATAATTTCGGAAGAGCTTCTTCTACCTTTCCAACGAATGCAAAATACGGGTGTAAATTTCTAACCTAAAGTATTTCTGCACTTTTTATTTTGCCTTAGATTGCTAAAACTATATTAATTTATTGGAGAAATTCAAATTTGGTACACACAAAATTGATCATAATTTTTGTTGGTTCAAAAACTTTTTGCATATATTTTTCTTTTAATTTTTTTTTAAACTTACTCAAAAACTCAGATGAAAGCTTCCGGTTAAAAGGGGCCTTTACAGGAAAGAATTTTAACGTCTAGTTATATTTAGCAAATCAAACAAAATCACCTCTTAATGAGGTAAAAAAGTCGTGACGACCGCAATTTAAACATTCAAAATTTCTAATATCAAATTTTGTGATAAGAAATAATAAAGCACTAAATAAACATTTTAAAATGTTTATAAGCTATACAGACTTGAGACTAGAAAGAAATCGCCGACGCTATAATTTCATAATTATTTAGTTTAAATAGCCTTCAAAAATTCAGTTAAAACGTATAGAACGTTTATATAACGCTTAGAAACATGAGGCGCTTAAAAAAGTTAATCTAGCAGGTTTTAACAAGAATCATAAACAAACTTTTTTTATATAAGGCTGTATAACAAACTTTATAGATTCCAGGACCCTAAGTCCACGATTTGACTTTTTTTAAAAAGTCGTAGAACAACATTTTTTATATTAATCTGCTAAACAAAGTTAAAATGATTTCAGCACCCTAGCCCCTAGATTTTATGCATACAAAATTAAATGTTTTTCTTTTTGAAAAAATAAAAATATCTTTATTCAATACGGGACGGGAGTTTTAAATTGATATCGACGCGTATTTATTTTGATTTATTTCAGCTATTGGTTTCGAAGAAATAAGCATGGCTTTTAAATTTACTATATACTAACGTTTATACATAAAAGTATGTTAACTAAAGTGGATTGAATTGGGAGAAAATCAAAGAAACAAATGGTCTTAAACCACGTCATAAAGAACGGAAAAATATATCATATATCCATAGCCATAGAATCGATCGAATTACAAAATACATTGTTAATTAAAGCGACATATAATCGTATCGGGCTTTATAAAGTAGCAAAAATAAATTTCAAAATAGGAATAAGTTTATGGTGGCTGCTTTTGCATTTTACCAACTTTTTTAAATAGTCGAATTAATTGATCTTTTTAAGCCTTTGTTATTTAATAGGCGAGTCATAAAACCCTGCGGATCGGTGGTATATCTCGCTGTTTCCTGCCTAATATTGTTGGGCACATCCCTTGAGCTTGATTAATTTCTGACAATATCCAATATATATTAAAGACGCTTATAATTCGCATCGCGTATAAAATATAGCTTTTAAATTGAGCTGATTAACTTGAAGACCAATCTTAACTTGACGCAAACGTCTGGTTTTATGCATAGGCTGACCAAGTTTTAATTTGTTGCCTTTTATATTTGTCCCGCGGATCGATATATATGGCACTGTTTTGCCAAATTTTGGTTCTGGCAGCACTTACTTGATAACGCCTGCTTTCCCCAGCCGGAGGTAATGCACTGCTCGTTCGCCTTCGGGTCCTCGTCGCTGATGCAAATGGGTTGGATATGGGTGGCGAACTCCAAGCGCTTCTCAAGTCGGATGATGGCTATGTCGTTGGCGTTGGTCGAGGAATCGTATGCGGGGTGGACGTCGATGGACTTGGCCGCAGTCAGCTGGAAAGGCAGGGGCTCGTTCGTGCTGCCCAGCTCCCACTCGCCGGCCTTAATGCGAATGTCATCCACAGGCAGGCTGAGGGAGATTCAGTTATTCTGCCGCCATGAGGAGCAATTACTAAGGGCCACTTACCCGTTCACGCATTTGGCGGTTGTCAGCACGAACTCGTCTCCAATGATGGCCCCGCCGCATATAAGCGTCTTGCTCGATTCGCGAAGGATCATGGCCTGCCAGGGGATCTCGGCAAAGTTGGCGTCCAGATCCTTGACTCCTGTGGGCTTCGTTCTGCAACATGGAAAATGTCCGGTTGACGGATGCGTGGGAAGTGTACACGCCTACTTACCGCTTGTTCCTTGTTGCGCAAACTCCAGCCAAGTTGACCGGCCAGGGGTCCACATAGTTAGGGTCCCGGCAGCACTTACCGGGGGCGCCTGTCTCCGCCTGCAGGCAGTCGGTCAGAGGCACTCGGAAAGCCGCCTCCAAGGGGCTCAGCTCAACGGGCGTCTCGGAAAGGACCCCGATGGCGTTGCAGAAGTTCTCGGCGGAGCACACTAGAGCGGAGGCGCACTTGGCGAAGTGCTTGGGGGCACTGCCTGGCTGGGGCGTGGGGAAGATCTGGGGCGAGAGTTGGTCCTCCCCGCGGTAAATCGGCTTCTCGTTCGAGGACTGGGGCACGCGGTCAGGCTCGAAGCGCGGGATCTCGTTGACTGACACAGGCGGCAGGTACTCGTTGGTGGGCCGGCGCGTCGGCTGGGGGCGTGGCTGGGGCCTTGGCTGGGACTGGGTGGGGGGGCTGCGGGGCGCCTGGGTGACCGTTGGAGGCGGCTGATAGACTGGCCGCCGGGTGGTCTGGACGGGCTCGTAGCTGGGACGCCGGGTGGTCGGGGGCGGCAGATACTCGTTGGTGGGTCGGGGGGCTGGCACCACCGTCGTGGGCTGCGGCCTGTACGCGGGCTGGGTGGTGCGCACTGCAGGTACTGTGGGGTTCGTTGGCAGCGGGAAGGTCTTGTCCGGCAGATTGAAGATATACCCGTCTTCGGTCAGCGTGGTCGAGGGCATGCGGCAGCAGACATCGGGCGAAGAGCATCGGTTTGGCTGTAAGGAATAGCGAGTGAAGGTAAGAGAAGGAGCCCATCTGTTTTTATGGTGTCAACGACACACGATTTAGCGGCAACCTTACTGCCACTATGGCCAGTTGTGCCGCCAAGTGCTGTAAGGGACGGGGCCACTTCACCGGCAATGCGCTACCTGGTCATTAAAACGCCCAATGCTGGCTGTCAATGGTTTTTGCGCTTGGGGTTAATGGTAACCGAGAAATTCAGCAGTTTCATGGTGCAATACACCGTGGGCGGACTCTGTGAACCGTACAGACTTATACACAAGCTAGACTGAGGCACAATTGCAGATGTGGCTGTATATGATTTGTCAAGTTTGTCGGCCGAGTCTATTGTTCATTGAAAGTGTCAGCTATGGAGGGGGTGTATGCAATGGCAGCGACTTTGGCCGTACTGCCCACACGATAAGTGCACAACTTCAGACAAATCAGTGCCAACGGTAAAGGCCAAATTATGACAGTCCGACATTCATATTTATGGGAATGGGCTTAAATAATATATGTCTAACAAATTTTTTTATGATGAACGAGTTAACACCAAATTACGCAATCATCCCTATAATCATTAACACTAACGCTCAAAAAAGAATAGAGCTGAGATCGGAAACTCCCACCGACTGTTATGGGTGTTGTGGGCTTGAATCCGCACCATCTTCCCTTTCCGGACAAGTTTTCACACGCAGCTCGAGCCCAAGGCTCAGAAAGGTCAGTGAAGATTTTAACTGGTTTTGGCCTTGGGCTTACTATTCTTTCCATTTGTATCTCATAAGTGAAGAGGCAGCTGCCGTCGCATGTAATGGCAAAATAATGTGCTAATTTGCTTAAAACTAAACAAAACAGAGCCGTGGGCAGTAGTTGCTAATAGCATGACTGTTTGTCTCCGAATAAGAGTCCGGCATGGTAAATTAATTTAATTAATTAAAACAAAAGCGCTTCCGTTTGACAAGTGGTAGTCACAGCTTGGCCTTATTTTGGGTCATTAATGATGAAATTTCCATTATCGCTTCCCGAAACGCTTGTCCTTCCGATCGAGCGGCGACATCCCTATTTAATTTGTTTACCCTTGCGGAGGGTATTGTAGTTTCAGTGAGAAGTTTGCAGTATTTATGTTCTTGATCAGCATCTCCAGGCGAGTAGATCGTTTCTACGCAATTTAGTCCCTATGTTTTAAAGCCATGCCACAAGTAGCAGCTCCCTTAGGAACAATCGGACGAAAAGGGAAATGAAAATGTAAGTTGGTTGTTGCCTACCATATATCGAAATACTTTGTTAGCAATTTACGATTTTGGTTCTTTAAAAACCCGAAGACTGTAGGCAATCAGGAAAAAGGGAAATAAAATTATAACTGGGTTCTTTCTTAACATTGTGAGTATATGTTATATAGTAATATATAGATTTTGTAATTTGTAACGATTTCAGAATTACGGTTTTACATAAAGAAACATGTAAAGACTACTTCATACTACTGCCAAATTCGGACTAGATTTATTGTAATCAAATTTGAGATCGAAATATTTAATATTTAATTTTTGTAACTGCTGCAAGGGTATATAAACTTCGGCTTGCTTGTCATTAGGCACAACTGGCGACCGTCTGGCGCAATTTTCATCAATTAGCCGCTAATCAAAATTTATCTTAATGTAGACATCAATCGCGGAGGCGCTTTGGCGAGCAGCGCACACATTTAACTTTATGTAATACATGCTATTATGTATTTTAAGCATGGCCCCACGAGAAAGCAGGACGGAGAACGGCATATAATTTTGATCAATGACAACAAGCGTCTCTGAACAGGCAAAATCCCTGTCCACCATCAATCCTCGCCCCTGAGCTGCGATTACCTGGGACTGCCATTGGCCATTCCATAGCTTATGATCAATCATCTTACGCCAAGATAACAACTTCGACAAAAAAAACCTCAAGCTACTTGTGTACCAGCGACAACTTAAATATGTAGTCACCAGCAGCAAGCGAGCTGGGAGACTCCAAAATGCTTTTAATAAATGTTGTTGTTGGCCATACAAGACAAGTTGTCCATTATTGTTGTTGTAAATGTCGCATAGATTGTCTGGCGCAATTTGTTAATAATGTTGCGATTACTATAAGCATATATATTTTAAATAATTTTTGTATACTTTAGAGCTAAGTTTAGTGGAGGCAGCTTAAGAGGCAGAAGTAGCGGGTAACTTGTAAGGTTCGTATTTAAACTGTAAGACACTATGAAAAATTATTTTTCGAACCGTAAAATTTCTACCGTTTTTAATGAGAGCGAACTATGGAAAGAAGGAATAAAGTGTTGCTTTATAAGCATTGAAAAGAGCATTAAGATAAGCCCTTACTTTTTGTAAATTTGTTCTCTGTTTTGCATAGATGCGAATGTAACTAGACAATACCAACGTTGCTTAATTTATTTGTTTAATTTTCAATGCACAAACTTAGCACAGATTGAAAAGGCACCCTTTGAAATTCTTAACTGCAAAAATCATAAAAAGATTCATAATTGATACATTGAACAAAATACCTTTCTTTCACACTTTTTAAATTGACCTTTTAAAAAGTCATATGACTTATTATCCGATCTTTTACTATATAAAACCTCAGATCGAACCCGATCGAAACGTATCGATTTCACTTTGAGGTGTGCATACCATGACTTTATGGCGAACAGACTGAAATGGCTAAATCGACTCTCCTCCTGATCAGGAATACACATATTTCTTGACCTCAAAAATGAGTCTTTCACTGCGTTAAGAAATTTTGTGAAAAATAGAATACCCTTTCCAAGGCTTTTAAAATCTGGCAAATACTTATTATTTAAAAAAACTTTAGGTGAATTTTATTTGTACGCTTGAAAACAAAAGTATATTTTTAATTCCTTACTTCATTATCATGACTGTTTTTGATAAGAAAGATCAAGTTTAAAAACGCTGAACGTTGTCTATAACCTATACTTGCAATAGAAACGATCAAGTAAAATTAAAAAAAAATAGTTTTTAAGTGGTTTTTGTACTTTTCGCTTTTATCGTCGAATATAATGTTTTTATCCAATTTTTTGAGCCAAGTCTTGAGTTTTATTGACCCCATCCTAAAGCTGTCATATAGTATCTGCCGTATTGGCCGTGTTGATTCAGTTTATTTGCGCAGTGTAATCGAATTTTTTAAAATGAACAGTGCTTTTGTTAAAAAATGTTTGCCGATCGGACACAGGTACGTTCGCGTGAAATTTTGTTATACATGTTTTTGTATCATATCGGATCTATTCCATGAGTTGACTATAGGGACTCAAAGTGCTGCATGCCAACCTTCGTTCTCGTTCTATTTGACGTTTGAAGCGCTTTAATATTAGTCTTTTTGTAAATTAAATTTGTTTTACAAATAAAATAAATGTCTTTTAAAATTATCAGTTTTTTTGATTTTTAAGAAAAAATATCAGTTAAGAGGGTTTGTATTAAAAAGAATTAGTCCCTACTGTTTTGTTTGAAAATCAAATCAAAAAAAATAGTTGTGGCATAAGGTTTTGTTGCAATCGCTACTAAGCGAAATAAAAAACATATTAACAAAAACTAACGTTAAATCTTTAGGGAGACGATTAATGGTCATAAGGTACTTTTTTTTAACACAGCACCTTTTTATTTCCGTCTATAGTTACATATCCCTCCTTTTATAACCGGTATAAACTTGATGATGGTTTAAAAACAAATTTTCATAGTTTTTAATCGAATTTTACATCCATGGGCACGGGCTGCCAAAGTCGCTTTTATAGCTTAGGAAAAGGTCAGCCGTGACGACATCAGCAGCGGCGAAATTTACGACATTATAGCTTCACTGCAAACATAAAACTATTTTTATGACTGCACTAATGCGCCACTAGCACAGCACTAAATTCGCCGTTCTTACTCTTCGCGTCTTTCCGCACACAAGTTATATGCCTATAAAGTGGGCATTTTTTAGATTTGGACGTTGGTTATCCTAAGCCAGCGTTGGCCGTGAAGTGCAAGTGCAAGCAGGTCGTCAGCCAGCTTTGACACAAGTTCGGCGCTTAAGTCTTTTGTTTATTCTACATACGTCGATGTTTATGCATAGGCCCCATATGCAGAAGTCTGGGCGTAAGACCGAATATTTATGACCAATTCAATGAATATGTGCGTTGCCCCACACAAAAACTAATTAATTATAAGTGAAGTCAAGTTGGCAAGGTGTCATTGTAAACAGCACAAGTCGCATTTATGTTAATTATAACAAAGCCGGAGCCATTGATATTTTATCGAAATGTAACGACGCTGTCGCTTAACGGCAAACCGAGCTAATAAAACCATAACAATATTAATGATCATAAAATACGCATTAAGCCAAAGGAAGACAAATATCTACCACAAAGCGAGTCCGCACAGTCGGCCACGATCGAATAAATGTTAAGCGCTGTCAACGACTTTCAGCCAGCCATAAGAGCATGCGAGTAAGCTCGCGCAGACCAAGACCCCGAGCTCGACCTAGACCTTGAGTTTACCGCTTGAGTCTCTCCGTCTGCTGCATGCTAAGGCGCTCGATCTGCTCTGTTTGCTCCGCATGCTTTGTTGGCATACGTGTTTTACGGCGTTGCCCTGTTACAGCTTGCCGCTTCCAAAGCGTCACGAAGACGGAAGGTAAGATTCCATAATAGCTGTGCCCTAATATCATAACCTGCTTCTTACCAAATCAGGCTATTATGCGCATGCTGTAGGTGCAAGAACCAGCCAATATAATAACAATTACCAATATTACCTGATCAGACAGGTTTTAAACACTTCTTTACATAACATTTTCAGAAATATAAGCATTTAAGTTAAATCGTAAGCATAATTAACGTAAGCAAATATAAAAATGTACTATAATTATGGTAATCATATCAGCTCAATATGCGGTAATTCAACCACTAATATAATCAAAAGAAATAACAATTTAAAAGACAAAAAGTCATCGAACTAACAAAATATAATCAAAATTTCAATACAACATTTAACCACAGAACAAGAAAGATAATGTATAATGTTCTCAACATTGTTATTGGGCTTCAGTTCTATGAAATATGACTGTGTTAATCTTTAAAACAAACAAGCTCTGCGTAAGTTTCACAGGAGTTTGCATACCCAATTCAAATTATTTAGTTTTAATTAATTCTGAAAATGTTCGTTCTACCTGCTCGAGTTATGTGGAAATAAGACCAGTAGTACTGTCGATTTTAAGAGACTTTTAGCGGTTTTACAACCAACTCGCCCCTCAAATAATGCTGTTCATTAACAATCCTCCGTGCCCCAAATAAAATCGAATGCAAAAAAGAGAATAACACACACACATGTTTATAGTTGGCAAACGAGTAGATAGTAATCGGAAATGCAAATAAAAACAAATATTTTTCCTCAATCCCATGCCAGAATGTGCATATTCATTTTTCCATACATGGGTGCTTCGGCCCTCCGTTCATTATGTCAGATTTCCACTCAGAATTAAGCGACCTTGCCGGCATTCCTCGCATTTTTAACTGCGAAACTACACAAGTCATTTACCCTCTTTTCTTCTCTCGAATCACTACAGACATGTTATTGATAATATAGCTGTTGCCCTGTCTGTTGCGTTCGTACTGTCCAGTGTGCATTTTGTAGCATGCCACGCAATTGACGTTAATGCTGCATAACTTAACGAGTCGTGCCATGATGGTGTGTAGCTGAACGGCGGGGAAATCCTGCACCCAAATGAGGGCCAACGAGAAATGGCTTCATGATCGTAGGTCCTTATTCCGAATCGAGGGGTTGCGGTCTTCAAGAATGTGTTTAGTTACTTGTCCAAAAATACCTAGCTGGATCTTGAAAAAAGCTTAGACCTGGTAGCAAGCAGTACAAACCAGCAAATTTGGCAATTCAGAAAACGACAGCAATGATAGCGCTGAAGCTGGCCTGCAGCTGTTGCGCTGCCATCTGCACTGCAACATATTTTACTTGCTGCGCTCATTTTTTCAGGCATTGCATGCATCAGCACCGTACGCAACCCGGTTTTCCGGCCATTGCATGTAGGCAAATTATGCAATTGCGCTGGAATGGTGAAAATAAGAGATCTCTCTTAGTCGCAAGTCTGTTCGTCTCTCTGAGTCTTGGTCTCTCCAATCGAACGCGCTGCTGAACTGATGAACCGATCTACCCCGACCTATATATATGTACATACCTACTCATGTTTATACCTATGTGTATACTTTCTGTATATATTTTTTCTCTGGTAGGCTGTAATTTAACACTTTTTTGACTCGTATGCGTGTATGTAAGGCATTACTTGTAGGTTCAACCGCATTCCAGTTTGATTGCTGCCTGGTGGCGTCAAGTTCGTTACCGCTGCCAGAGTTTTTTGAATTAAATCTTCGCCCTGTGGCAATGTCATTGCTAGGGCTGCCAAAAAAAATACACTTAAAAACAAATCTAGTTTTAAGTAAAGACTATATATTGATTTTTAGGCGTATATGGCTTAATAATTTAGCTCAAAAAATGACTATATCTTAAAAAACAACGAAGAGAAGTCTATTTTTCGATAAATTATATGGTTTGAATATTCTTACGAAATCCATACTGTTAAATTGCTCATAAAAAACTTAATTTTTGCATTTAATATAATCTTCTTTAAATTTTTGCCAAAAGTTAATAACTTTTATTAAGGGAAAGTTTCTTTCTTAAAATACTGGTTATTTTTGATTGAAAATCGGAAAAATCTTTTAACTTACAAAAATAAAAACTCCAAAATGTTGTTATTATAACCACAAGGATATTATTTTATAATTTGATGGTCACTTCCTTATTTAAGAAAGAAATAAAAATTTCTTAGAACAAGAACTATCATTTCTTAAAAACAGAAAAAATATTTCTGAAAACAATTAAAAAATACTTGAAAATCTTGCAAGTTATATCATCCCATCACGGCTTAAATATTTACATTAGTTACGTTACACATATATGAGAACAGCGAGTCTTTGTCTATGTGGTATGCATTCGTAGCAGAACGAATAAATGCGGGCTAAGCATGATATATATTTATACCCTTGCAGAGGGTATTATAATTTCAGTCAAAAGTTTGCAACGCAGTGAAGGAGACATTTCCGACCCTACATTTTTAGTACATTTTGCCGTCGGCAACAATCGAACCCTTGTCTTTTGCACGAGAGTTGGTCAGTGTTAGAACTTAAAGGAGGCACTGCATACCAAAGACCGTTTCCAAATACATGCCACAAATGGTTATGATTTTTTACCAGCTATTATAACATTTTTTACTTTAATTTATTTACAATAAAAAGTCGTGATCATGTTAGATAATTTGAGTCAAAAATGTTGCCTTTTTCAACTTAGCTAAAAACACAAAGGCACATGTGTGTTTTGCCGTATGTTATATGTCTTGCATGAGTCTATTAATACTTTTTCCCAGATAAATTTAATACAACAAAAGTCTCAAAAATAAAAAATTGTGAATCTTAGATTTCTGGCCAAGCGACTTTACCGCTACAGGGTCAGCAGCTTGTCCGAGTTAAAGGTTGCTTTTCTTATTTTGAATGTTTTTTCTTTCTTGATTTCAACGGTAATTTTTGTCTTTAACAACATAAAAAATGTTTTTGCTTAGGGCCGAAAATTTTCGAATCATTCGCGTTTTTACCCCACTCTTTTTTATTATTTTGATTACTATTTCTTTCTTAATTTTTTGTTTGCCTTTAAAAACTTAAAGAATGTTTTGCTGGAATCGCCAAAAAAAATATAGAACGAATTTAATGTTTCAATTTAAGAAACGTTTTTTTGTAAAAATTCATAGGATTTCAGAAACCATTTCAATATCTAATTGCAAATTTTCCAAAAAATTGCTAGTTAATTTTTTTGAGTGTAAAAATATAAACATTTCTATTTATAGGCGTATTTGGTAAAAAACCAGTAAGTAATGTGGATTTTCCTACATATTAATTTTAAGTTTTTTCCCATGTCAACTATTTATTGAAAATTGCTAAAATTGTAATAACGAAAGTTCCTATGGCACTTAAGTTATAAAGTCATCCGGCCCGTTCCGACTATATAATTACCAGCAATAGAAATACGACTTTTTGGGACTAGTTTGCGAAGGATCAGACGGCCAGACAAACATTCGGGCAGAAGTACAGAAGGTCTTGGCTAGAACAGCAAACCTGGTGATGCTAACAAAAAATACTTATAGCTTTTAAGTTTGCAAACCTGGTGATGCTGACGAAAAATACTTTTAGCTTATAAGTTTGACTGATTAATTGTTATGCCCTTGCTGGAGGTATTAAGCAAGGGCATAAAAATGTACCAATTCGATAACCAACTCAAACATATACATATATCAAACTATTTTGGTTTCAGAGAATCCCAAGTGAAAAATCAGAGCAGCAATTAAAACTAATTGTGTGCTAATAAGCTGTCGGTGTTTTAGCCCCTGTTGTGTTGGTTTTTTCTTGGTTTTCTTATGCACCGCTGGGCTTGTGAAATGTGCTACGATTGTTGCGGTCGGGTCTGATTCCGGCAATGCAAGTTGCATCTGCTGAGGTCGCTTTGTTTGCGTAGTTTGGGTTGTTTGGACGTTCACTGGTAAAACTTAAAGTAAGCTACTTTACCAATGGAACTATTCTACACCGGCCGATTGAATAGGAAGCCCCTTTTTAAAACTGATGCCAGGATGGTGGTTTCCCCTTTGATTGCTCATCTATGTTAGTGGCCAAATAATTTTTGACAGCCGGCGGTCCCAATAAGTCACTTACCCCTTGTTTTTTCACGTAGTTGATGGCACTTATTTCACCATTGCGACAGTTTTCCGGGGCCACACAGTCCGAGTCTCGCGGACAGGATGCGAACGGAACAGGAGTAGTTGTTGTTGTGGTGGTGGATGGCACCTGGTAGGTGCAGCATACGTCGGTATCCGGCTCGCAGTTCTGAGATAGTAAGGGGAAGTGGGTTAAAAAACAAATTAATTCAGTCGCTTGACCCTAGAAAATAGCAGCTGAACTCTCTGTTCGTGTGTACTTGACCAATACTGAGCCAAAACCAGCAGCCTTTAAGTTGCCTCGCACACCCACTGATTGATATTGCAGTTATCTTGGCCAAAAGGTCACTAAAGTCAGCTAGCCACTTGCATAAATGATGTGCTAAAAGGTGTCCAGGCAGATGCTAGTGACAGTGGCCAGCCACTAGATGCTCGAAGCTATTGCATTTGCATTAAACTATGCCGCTGTCGTCTTGGCGGACCTTCGCTAATATTGCTAAAATTTGTTTCTTACATCTAAATGCTGTCTTTTGGTCAGCTGGCATTTAGCAACTGAACAATTGCAAATTAATAACTCTGTCAGTGTGTGCCAGAGTTCAAAAGTCGTAACAGTAGCAAGAGGCGGTATCGCCTTGAAGAATTTGCAGCTCAAGAATGAAGAAGTTTGCCGTCGGGTACAGTTGCCAGAAATCCGACGTCATGTCATGAAAGAAGAGTTTAAAAACCAGTTCAGACCGCTGAGTTCCCAAAACTGGCACTCCATATATCAATCAGACCCAGAATATTTCAAATTAAACTTGTCTAAGTCCTCTTATTTATGTCTGCTCTTGTGTCCCCTCAAGCGAGAAAAGCTAAGATCTGAAACCCATTTGAATGTTTTAGTGATGGTTCTGAAGCATGACCTTGACTAATAAAGATCTTCGGCCTGAGCGTGAGGTGAACATGCTAAATGGGTATTAAATAGCACGGAAACATTTTTGAAGCCTTAATTTCGGGTTTGTACCACAGATGACTAGCTACAGAGGTTTTGGAAAGTACTCAAATCTAGTTTATGTATCTCTGAAATGGATTCTCAATAAAAATACTATTAGTTGTTAATGTTTTGATGGAGCTCATGCGTAAAATTTTATTTGCAGTGCCTAGCTTCTTTGAGTTTGCGCGAATGAATATGCTTATGGCATGTGTTTTAAACTTATTCGTCAAACCAGCTCGACATATTCGTTTCCACGGACCCGGAACTAGAATTGGTGTAGCCTCAAGACTGTGGATTTGACGCACAGGTCGATAAGCTCATGGGAAGGCTAACTAATTGGGGAAGATCCCCGACATTTGAAGCACACAACTATTGCCGACTTTTGACATCATCATTTTGTTTACTTTTTCTAATTACATTAATATTCCCATCATATTACCTCGATTATTTGAATGTGTTGTTTTCTCACAGCATTCTCACAGATCGACGGAACAATTCGACAGTTTTTCCGCTCGCCCCGTATGAGACCGAAAATCAAATTGGTTTTCCGAACTCGCGGATAAGATTATTACTACGGTGTGATCTGAGGCCACGTTGCCGTAAAATGACGTAAAAATTGCGAAAAATAACGCCCACGACTATTTTTTGTTCATGGCATAGTAACAATTGTTTGATGCTATTATTTAAAAGGCTAAATTCAATAATTACGTATTGCCCTACACATTTTGCAGGTAAATTAACTTTGCATTTAAAAGTAAAGTAACTACTGGGGCTTTATTGCACTGGGCGTTATTGCATGCATAATAAAAATAACTTGTTGTTTCCAAAATTGTTTATCACATTAATATACCCGGATCTGGCTTTGATAAAGCTTTCAAAACCTACCTAACTAATTTACCGGGACCAAAAATAAATATATTTTGTTTTTTTATTGAAAATATAATGCTAAAATATTGTATGGACCCCTATTTTGTTTTGTTTTTTCCATATAGTTTTACATGAAGAATATGTAAGTTAAGCAATTCCTCTGTTGTCGAAGTCGTCATTCGTAGTTAAACTTCCAAACGCTTTTTTATTGAAGTTTTTTTTTTTTTTTTATCATGATATCTCAAAAACGACTTGACCGATGTCGCTCAACTTTAAGAGGCATTTTAAAATAGAAAAATTAAAAAAAAGTCAAACCGAATATTTTATATGACAAAATAAGCAAAAATATTATGCTTCTTAAAAAATATTTCAACAACGCATACACAATTTTATTTTCAACATTTTAGGATAATCCTAGCCACAACCCTTTGCATAATTTATTCAGCCGGAATCGTTGTTACATACATTTTTTATTACCCCATATTTTTTGCAATGTTATTTGTTAATATTCAATTTGTACTTGTGGTTGAAATGTCATTAATGTACCTGCTAAAAAGTTATCATTTTTCATTTTTGAAGAAACGTCTGTTAAGGGCGTCATTAGGCAAATTTATGAACTGAGCAACACAAAACTTAGGCTCCGTTTACAGTTGAGCTGCGGGGTTTCGTTTTGGTCAAAACTAAGATTTTGATTTGGATTTCTTAGGAGCTTGTCTAGAATTCAGACCTGCAATTATCACCACATAAGCAAATACTTTGAAATATTGTCATTTTTACTTAAAAAACGGATTTAATTATATGAAAGTCGATCGCAGATCATACAAGCTGCCTTAGGAAGGATGCTTTATCGATCGAAAGGCTTTAACTCTGGTCAGTGCATACTACTTCCTTTAATTGTTTTAATTTTATCTAAAATGACCAAAATTATAATACCCTCTGCAAGGCTATAAAAACTTTATATAAAAAACGTTTGCTTTACGAATTATTAAAAAATCCGTTAGTTAAGCAGGAAGCCGAAAAAGCTAGATTTCAAACAGATTACAGTTTCTAGGTGCCTAAAGATACAGACATTATCTATATGTTGTTTGAAATGAATTTAAAAGGGTTAATTACTTAGTATTGACATAATTTTAAGTGAAATAGTTACTTAATTATAGACCAAAGTAAGTTTTTGTGCACAACTTCTTCAGATTTTTTTTTAAGTCGCTAATGACGATTTCTTTCTAGTCTCAAGCCCTTAAAGCTTTGGGACTTCCCAATTTGTAATGCCTAACACATTTTTCCCGGAAAACTCCCTAACAGTTAATAAGCTTAAAAAAGTTAATTTCAGTAAATTTTAGAAAACAATTTCAAACCAATTTGAATATTGGTTTTAAAATAAATAATAAAAACATAAATTTCGAGTCGGCCTAAGTGAACTTGATTATAACTAATTAGGATTTTTTAGCAAGTGGCCCTAAGGCTACAGGTGGCGTTCAGCTAAGATTAAAATCATTTCTAAACGAGGTAAAAAAGTCTTGACAATCTCACACTCAACATAAAAACTTGTTGATACACAATTTTGTGACGATAAATAATAAAACATTCCACTAAATAAATACACTTTCTAAAAATTTGTCATATCTTAAGCTGAAAACAAGAGAGAACGCTATAGTCGGGTGCCCCGACTATCAGATACCCGTTACTCAGGTAAAGGGAGTGCGAGGGAGATGGAGATAGAAACTTTGATCCCGCATAACTTTTTAACGAATGGTCCGATTTGAAAAATTTCTTCTACATTTCGATAGGTATTGATAAACACAATAAAACTGCATTTTTACTTTTCCGAAATATTTAACTTTTTAAAATCGTATATTAGCGATTGTGGGCGTTAAAGGGGGCGTGGCACCTTTTTGAAACAAACTTGCGCTGCGTAGGAACTCCTAGAATCTGCATGCAAAATGCCAATCTTCTAGCTTTTATAGTTTCCGAGATCTCAGCGTTCATACGGACAGACAGACAGACGGACAGACGGACAGACGGACAGACGGACAGACGGACGGACGGACATGGCTAGATCGACTCGGCCAGTGATCCTGAACAAGAATATATATACTTTATAGGGTCGGAAACGCTTCCTTCTTCCTGTTACATACTTTTGCACGAATACAATATACCCTTTTACTCTACGAGTAACGGGTATAAAAATGCAGCCTTTAGCTTAAATATTTTCCCGAAGCAAGGACTTTATGCTTACTGTTAAAAACAAACAGATTTAAAACAACACTATTATTGTATGTGAAAATAATTGTTAACACGAAGGACAAATACCAAATATTTTAATTTTTTGGGATATTTGTTAGATAACCAGAACGGAAGCTGTTTTTGAAAAGTCGAAGTTTTGTTAAAATTTCAGTTATACCGAACATTAATGAGATATTTAAGAGCAAAATCCGCTTATAACAAAACGTTCAAAATGACAGATACGTCAAACGATCGGTCCGAAAAGGTATAGAAGTATCATATTGGAAACATATATACGAGATATACTCATATTTTTTTTAAATCAACCAAGCTTGGAAAACTTTACCCAATCGTTCCAACCGAAGCTAAAGTAAAATGTAACTTTTTAATTTTATACGATTATTCAGTGAAAGGTTTTTAAATAAATCAGCTGATCAAAAAGCAAAGCCGACATAAGGTAAAACTTTTGCTTTTGTAAGACTTTTGATTTGATTAAGATAAAACAGTAGCCAACTTTATACTTTTTGTAAATATTTACGATCAAAGCTTACAAATCAGAATAGCTTAATTTTTGTAATTTTGCGTTGGGCTTTTTAAGATCCTTTGTAATTATTTACTCAAGATATGATATAAATTCAAATTATACCACTTGCTATTTTTTGTATTGTATAATTTCCTTTTTAATTGTAAAGTCCTTTTTCTTCCCTGATCTGGATCGTTTATATTATTAGACCCAGCTGACAAAAATGCGTAGCATGGACGACTTTTGTTTTTATTTGGACACACATATAAATTATTATGTATGTATATGTTTTGGGCCCAAAGCGAAATTGGCGATGAACAATTAAACATGAACTTCGCTTTTTATTCCATTTCGTGGGATTACGAAATCCCCAAAGCTACGGTCTGGGCTGCACGTATGTGGTCTGGTATTTCGGACCTCAGTAATGACAAACCGGAAAATAACGGTAACTGTGCCAAACAAATCAACTCAATCCAACCACAAATACAACAACGTCTGGAGCAACAACAAGAAAATGCAGATCAGGCAAGCTAATCGACAACAACAACGACCGCAATATTTTGCGCTTTATCGCTACAGACGAGCTTTTAATTTGTGATTTAGGTCTTCGTCGGGTTCGAACGGATCTGACCGGATGGCTCGGATTGGAGGACGGCGCGGCTTGTCAAGCGTTTACTTTTTTCTGTCCCGGGAAAACCTCAAATCAATATCCCATTATGCAATAGACGGCCGACTAAATGGATGCCCTAGATTGCAAAGTATTACTGAGCTCTGTTAATAATCAGGCACCTACCTGTATCCTAGGCAACTGTTGGGAGAAGAATCCGTTCAGGCACTGACCCTGTCGAACGCACTGCTGGCCGGGGAGGCACTTCAGGTACTCCTTGGGCGGCAGGTAGGTGGGTCCTTGGAACGGCGACGCTTGCCTGCTGATGATGGCGTGGTTAAGAAAGACGTTCGTCGAGGGGTTGACTGAATGGTGGGTCTCCTTGTGGTCCTTGATGCTATTTTGGTACTCGCCGTTAAGGAACATGTTTGCCTGGTAGTCGGCACTGGCCAAAGCCAGCACTGCCAACGTAATGCATACGTAGAGCTGTTTCCAAAACTGTAAAATAGTCATGGCTCTTCGACTCTCTGGGTCTGGGTCTAAAGAACTGGGGGAAATCAGAAATAGAAAATAAATTATTAGCAAGAAATACGTGCGTCACAGAGCTAATGGCCGTATAGAATTCAAAGACTACCGACCCAAGTCGGCGCTATATCGTCATCATCTAAATGCAAACACTGTTTGATGACATAAGTTCTCAACGGGATCGTGCTAGTGCCATACAAGTCCATCTTGTGGCACAGACCACCTTTAGATGTGGAGACAGCGAGGCAGACCGTTAGGTGCGAGACCAATCCGGGCAGAAGTGGCAGGTGCGACCAAGGAGGAATTTTCAAGTCTCAGTCTCTGGTGCCAGTAGTGGCTTCTATGGCAACCTGTCTTGGCTAGATCCCCCAATCTACTCTGTAAGAGATCTGCACAATTGCCCGAGCTTACAGCCATGTTCTCAAATTTGTTGTTGACGACTGCCAATTATCTCTCAGAGATAAAGTTGGATAAGTAACTACCCTCCGGCGGTTGCCTAATTGAACAACTGGTGTGTAAGCCTATAAATAGAGTTATCTGAAACTAAAGACTAGCCCAACTTAAATCCGGATGGGCTTAATTCGCTTGGGGAATTCTGACGCAAATTGAGTCACTGATTTTCGAATCGTAAATCAACAAAGAGCTCGATTTGCATGTTATTCCATCGACAAATTGATCTTTGAGTCAAAATGCGGGATGCGTTCGCCGTGACTCAACGCTAAAAATAGGCAAAAAGCCGCTCTAATCCAAAGCAAGAACAAAAAAATAAACGTCAAAATTTAAGTATGTGTGTATACACAAATCAAATTGCTGGTTTTTACCCAACAAAAATTTGCATAAAATATTTTCTGGCTTCATTGGTAAATTTGAATTTTTTGTATTTAGAAATTTGTTGAAACTTTCTATTTCATGATCGTAGAACTTATGGATTATATATATTTTGATATTTTGCTCGCGGTCATCACAAACATTTCATTGACATACTTTTCTTGAGTTACCCAAATAGGAGATAGAAAAGAAGAGGCAACGAACTTTCTTGAAAATGGTGGCAGCCTTAATTTGTTTTTAATACCATATCAGACTAATTAGTATGGCTTTGGCAAATTTTCCAAAAATAAATTTAAGGACATTTGAATTCACTGAAAAAATGCGTTTCTCGGATAAGAGAACGCTTTTTTGAAAAGTACGCTTTGTGTACCGGTCAGAAACTCTTGCATCATATTTACTTAACGACAATGACGCGGCTAGTCTAGTTTGACGCCAAAACCCAGATGCCTTAATACCATCTTACAACTCTTCCAACTAACTGGCATATGCACAAATGTAAATTGAATTTCGGTGCTGGATTTTAGAAGATGGTGGTTCTGATGCTTCTAAGTTGTCTGCTGGCTGCCGTTTCTGCTGCATTTCCGTGGGCGCTTTTCACATAAATTAAAACGGCAAAGTTTTGTCTTGGCGCATTTGGCAACAATTCAACAGACTCAGTACCGAACAATAAACAGCAAAGTTCAGATCGCATCACCAACAAATACATTTCCACCAAGCTAAACACAATGCACAGTGGCAGCCAAATGCGAATACGAAATGGCTGTACAGACCAACGGACGGGTGGACGGAGTTAGGGACTCGGCAACCTCGGAGCAGCGACAACTAAAACCGAATCAATGGAACTATCCATCAATCAATCAACCGCAAATGAATTTAATTTTCAGCCACAAAAGGCTGCGGCTGCCTTATAGCCTATAGCCCATAGCCAAATTGGCCTGGATGCATTGCAGCATTTGCGGATGTACCTCGCCGGGGGCCTGGGACCACAATACCAAGGGGCTTATCCCATATGTCCTTCAACTTTTCACTTGACCACCGGTCGGTCACACAGTAGGTGTGTTTGGAAAGCCATGTTCGAATCCCTTCCCGGAAGTGGCCCTCGGTTAACCCATTTCACGCTGATCAATTCGATTTCAGGGGCAGTTTCTTACACTGAAAAAAGGCCAAATCTTTTCGGACTCGAACTCGAACTCGAACGCGCGAACGAACAACTTCAATATGATTGTGAATATTTGGCCAAGTTCGTTTGTTTTATATGTGCCCAGAAAAGCCAGCCGCAACGCTTCGCAGTGGCTTCGCAGCCGACGTCTGCATCCGAAACCGCAGCCTCAGCAGCCGAAGATGCGAACAAGTGAATCACTTGGAGCCGCCGCAGCCGCAGCGCAGCCTGCGCCGGCAGATGAGTCAACGCCTGCGTTGACACGGCGTCGACGCCGGCGCCAGCGCCAGCGCTCGGGCTCTCCGCATGCTTACTTTCGCTTGGTGCGGGTTGATCTTGGCTGCTCTGCCCAGAGTCAGCGTGCAGTCGCAGAAGAAGCGGCAGAAGCTTCGGACTCTCGGCTCTGAAGACTTAAAATTCTCGTTTTACCTTACGCTCGTCTGGCGACGCGACTTAATTAGGCTTGAGCATTCCGGGGGCTTTACATTTTTAGTAGTGCTATGTCGGGCTCTATTGAGAGCTATTACTAATTAATTGTTGTTTCAGGGTCTGGTTTCGGGCTTAGATTTTGATTTGGTGCGGGTTCTCGTTCACAATTTGCAGAGTAGCCGCAAATATTTTAAGGTATGCAAATAATTAAATTCACCGTAAAAGCAATTATGACACGGCAGAAAATCAAATAAATCCGGATAGATTTGGGTAGACGTCACCGAAATGATTCGCTTTTGATTTTTACCCACACACCGATTAATATTACAAGAGATCACTGTATACAAGCTCAAATATATTTTAAGTCCTCACCCATGCCGCCAAGAGCTCAGAAAATGAATAAGCCAAAAAGGTCATTATCAAAAACAAAATACCTGAGGGCGAGCAAATTACATACTTCTACTGTCTCAAGCTCGTACAAGAAATCATGGACCCTCGACTGCTGCCAGCGGACATAGAAAAATTGAAAAAAATCAAGGCACCATTGAAACCAAACACAGTCCAACAAACTCATGTTGCAATTCGACAAAACAAATTAAGCCAAAGCATAAACACACAACACATAGTTTGATACAATTTATTGCATAAATAACTACGAATAGTCATTGACTACACTCATAAAAACTTTACTTGAAAATTAGAAAAAATCGCCATAAAATAGTTTTAAAGGAAAGTTTTTAACAACTTTTGTTATTATTAGTTTTAAAGTAAGAATGAATTTTTAAGACGTTTCTTCTTCTTACACCCAGAATGAAATACCTCGAAAAACGAAGAGCTGTTTCTTAAAAATCCAAAATTAAAACCAATCATTTAATTTTAAAATGCATACATCATTTTTTTGTAGGCATAAAATTATTTCAGATAAAATCTCTTAATTTATTTTTTAGGGTCTTTATTCTTTAACTTCTCAAAAACAAAAGAAAGAATTTTTTTAAGAAAGTACAAGTTTTACCAATGTTACAAAAGCTAAAATATTACATTTTTGTAATCTTTGACTAAAAGTTAGATATATTTTTACTAAATTTAAATTAAAAAAAATGTTTTTATTTAATTTAATTTGTTTAAAAAGCTAAGACATACTTTCAGATGGCGACGATAGGGTATGCAATTTTTTTTAATGTATTTAACTATCGGATGAGAAAATATATGAAGTGCAGCATACCTTTGGGCTACATTCGATTTATTTAAAGGGTTAAATGATGTTCATGAACCATTTTTCGCGCAGGCAAGCTATTACTGATTGATTTGAAACTGTGTCAGTTAACTAATTAATACAAACAAAATTATTAAAATGATATTTCGAACAGATATGTTCTTATCTCCTTCTAGTAGAAAAGGTAAAAATATGACAAAAAAGTATAAATCTTATTAATGTTCCAAAAAAAATAAAAGTACTTTTCGGCAAAATTTAGTACGCTGGCCCAGAAAGAATTGGTTCGATTTCAATACCATCAGACTTTGGGTTGTAACGCTTTAATCTATCAGCAACCTATTTTCCTGACTTCTTTTTCTGTCATTCCGATGATAAATCTTTATTTTTCCTCGATTTTCCGTCGTTTTTTTCTACCGCGTCTTTTTGACTCACACAGAACCTTTTAGGTTAGTAGTTAGAACCTTTAGGTTAGTAGTTAGTATTTGAATGTTAATGTAATAAAGAAGGGTTAAACTGTTATCTTAAATAATTAAAATAAAAATTAAATTAATTAAATTAATTAAAACTTATAACAAACGATTTTTATTTTAAGATAAAATTTGAAATGTAATTGAAATATAATGTGTTGATATTCTTTATTTGACTTGTTTTGTGTGTGTTTTTCTTTATGAACATATGTAAATTTCAGATCTTTGTAAATGTTCTAGAGTCATCAATTACTTATTCAATGTGCGCTTCTTGCGACTTCTTCCGATATTTTAAAGTAGTTCTCTTTTTTGAAATTAAATGCTAACTTATTAGTTTTTCAATAATATTTGTTTTAAGACCATGCCATGTATTTTTATACCCTTGCAGAGGGTATTATAATTACAGTCAAAAGTTTGTAACGCAGTGAAAGAGACATTTCCGACCCTATAAAGTATATATATTCTTGATCAGCATCACCAGGAGAGGCGATCTAGCCATGTCCGTCCGTCCGTCCGTTTTTACGCCAACTAGTCCCTCATTTTAAAAGCTATCTGCTTAAAACTTTCCCAAAAGTGGTCTTTATATTGCAGGTGTATATGTCGGGACGAGCCGGATCGGGCGACTATATCATATAGCTCCCATAGGAACAATCGGAATAAAAACGATGACGGAAGCTAACTTCGGCAAGACGAAGTTTAACAAGAAAGGAAAGCTCACTTCGGGCGGAGCCGAAGTTGATATACCCTTGCAGAATAGTCTGTAAAAAATTTATTCTCCAAAATTATTCATATGATGCATTCTTAATACTCATAAAAAATCCCAACTTCCTAACTTAAACAAGAGAGAACGCTATAGTCGAGTGCCTCAACTATTAGATACCCGTTACTCAGCTAAACAACTTAATATAAATATGCCTTCTAGTATGTTTTTCGCCGCTCGAATTAGCACCTTGGCCAGCTGTTCCAAAGTCATCCGTTAGATGGCGCTACGGGCCATAAAAGGCGTAAATGTAGGCGCTAGCCAGGCTTAAGCGTTTAATGGGTTTTTGGGCGTTAGAGTGGGCGTGGCAAACTTTTATTAGGCCAATCGATAGGTATTGACGAAACAAATACATATCAATTAAAATTTTCATAAAAGCATAAAAACTGTGGCCACAGCTTGTGGCTTGTGGGCGTCAGAGGGGGCGTGGCACCATTTTGAAACAAACTTGCGCTGCGTAGGAACTCCTAAAATCTACATGCAAAATGCCAATCTTCTACACTCATACCAAAATTAACCCTAAAAACAAGAAATTCGCCTTATTTTTGTCTTCAAAGGCATCGCACCTTAAATTTTAGGGTAAATTTTTCTAAAATTAAGGGCGTTCCTTTCTAAAATCTAAGGCAAAGGGCCCTAAAAACAAGAAAACTTTTCTAAAAAATAGAAAAATATTTCTTAAAAGTAGGGCATCTAACCATAAATTTTAGGGTATGTTTTCTAAAAATTAGAAAAAATGTGCCTACATTCCATCATGATGTAATTTTTCATTCAGGATTTATGGACTTATGTATGTGTATACATATGTAAATGATTTAAGCACTTCGCTTTTCATTCAGCAAAGTCACAAAGTTTGTATTAGTATTGCACTAATGAATTTCCAATATCGATTTCAACTGTAATTCTGTGGGGAAGAGAGAGAGAAATTGTGTACAATTATGATTTATTTCAGTTCTTACAAGTATACTCCGATAAGTATCTTATCCGAAAAAACTTTTAATTTTATTCGTCCGTCGGTGGGATTCGAACCCAGGTTTCCCGCGCGTGAGTTCAAAGACATTGAATGAAGCCACGGTCACGCGCGAAGAACTCACGTCAAACCAAAGACTATATGATGGGGCGTTTGCGAAGAATATTAGTTTAAAAAAGTTTTTAGAACTCGTTAAGTCGCAACTGTGAAAGTCTAAATATTTAAAATTCATTTTCTAAGATGATATTTCATATGACAAAAAATATTTTAATTACTTTTTAGTAAAGGGATAAAATTTAGTCGTTCTAAGCATTACTTCTCATCTGTGTTTATAACACAAGTAAAAAAAAAGAATAAAAAAAGATGTTGGGAGCTGAAATTGAACTTGCGGTGCTTAGATTTCTGGTCAGACGTTCTAACCCCTAGGCTACTCGGACAGGGTTAGAACAATTTTATGGTCATTTTAGAAAATTTTTCCTATGTTATAGAAAATATTTCTATATTTTAGAAAATATTTCTATATTTTAGAAATATTTCTATATTTTAGAAAATATTTCTATATTTTAGAAAATATTTCTATATTTAAGAAAGCGTTTCTATTTTTTAGGGTTATCGAATTTTTAAGGTTAATTTGAGAAAATTTTTCTATTTTTTAGGGTAAATAATTTTTTAGGGCCGAATTTCTAATTTGAAGAAAAAAATTTCTAAAAACAAGTACCATTTTTACTAAAATATAGAAATTCTTTCTTGGATTTAGGGTGAGCTCAGTTTATGGCGACAATTTCTACATTTGAGAAACACTTTCTAGATTTAAGAAAAGTTTTCTTGTTTTAAGAAAAAAATTCCTTGAAAATAGAAATCTTTTCTTGGATTTAGAAAAAATAAAGTTTTATGGCGAATTTCTAAAATTTAGGGTTAATTTTGCTATGAGTGTAGCTTTTATAGTTTCCGAGATCTCAGCGTTCATACGGACAGACAGACAGACAGACAGACAGACAGACGGACAGACAGACGGACAGACAGACGGACAGACGGACATGGCTAGATCGACTCGGCTAGTGATCCTGAACAAGAATATATATACTTTATAGGGTCGGAAACGCTTCCTTCTACCTGTTACATACTTTTGCACGAATACAATAAACCCTTTTACTCTACGAGTAACGGGTATAAAAACACCAAAGTTATGGCATTTCCAATCGTTCAGTTATATGGCAGCTATAGGATATAGTCGGTCGATCCTTATGAAATTTGGTAGGTCAGATTGATTGGCCAAATATATAACCCATATAAAATCCCAACTTCCTAACTTTACAAACACCAAAGTTATGGCATTTCCGCTCAATCAGTTATATGACGACTATGGGATATAGTCGGCCGATCCCGGCCGTTCCGACTTATATACTGCGTGCAAAGGAAAGAAGGGTGCGTGCAAAGTTTCAATTCGATATCTTTAAAACTGAGAGACAAGTTCGCGTAGAAACAGACAGACGGACAGACAGACGGACAGACGGACATGCTTATATCAACTCAGGAGGTGATCCTGATCAAGAATATATATACTTTATAGGGTTGGAGATGTCTCCTTCACTGCGTTGCACACTTTTGACCAAAATTATAATACCCTCTGCAAGGATATAAATATCATTGCAGACTTTGGTGAAATTGCAAAAGTAGCGAGAAGAATAGCAAAAGTGTAAAATAAACCCGAAGTCCTCATTATACAAAGGCCAAAGAACAAATATGCTTAAAACTGTATCGGGAGTCACCACACTCCCTCAAGAAGATGACCCTTCTAATTGTGTTTCCCCCTGGTATTTCTTTCCTGATCGGAAAGCGCTTTAACCTTGATCAAGGTACACTCATAATTAACCCCAAATTATAGAAATTCGCCATAAAACGTTATTTTTTAAAATCCAAGAAAAGATTTATATTTTCAAGGAATTTTTTTCTTAAAACAAGAAAACTTTTCTTGAATCAAGAAAGTGTTTCTCAAATGTAGAAATTGTCGTCATAAACTAAACACGCCCAAAATCCAAGAAAAATTTCTATATTTTAGTAAAAATGGTACTTGTTTTTAGAAATTTTTTTCTTAAAATGAGGAATTCCGCACTAAAAAATAATTTACCCTAAAAAATAGAAAAAATTTATCAAATTAACCTTCAAAACAAGAAAGGATAGCTGATATACCCTTGCAGAATACTCTGTAAATTATATTCTCCAAAATTATTCATATGATGCATTTTAATACTCATAAAAAATCCCAACTTCCTAACTTAACAAACACCAAAGTTATGGCATTTCCGATTAATTAGTTATATAGCGGCTATAGGATATAGTCGGCCGATCCTTATGAAATTTGGTAGGTCGAATTGATTGGCCAAATATAAAACCCATAGGAAATCCCAACTTCCTAACTTAACAAACACCAAAGTTATGGCATTTTCGATCAATCAGTTATTTGGCTGCTATAGGATATAGTCGGCCGATCCCGGCCGTTCCGACTTATATACTGCGTGCAAAGGAAAGAAGGGTGCGTGCAAAGTTTCAATTCGATATCTTTAAAACTGAGAGACTAGTTTGCGTAGAAACAGACAGACGGACAGACGGACATGCTTATATCAACTCAGGAGGTGATCCTAATTAAGAATATATATACTTTATAGGGCCGGAGATGTCTCCTTCACTGCGTTGCACACTTTTGACCAAAATTATAATACCCTCTGCAAGGGTATAATTAGATAACCCTACAAAATAGAAACGCTTTCTTAAATATAGAAAATTTTTCTTAAATATAGAAATATTTTCTAAAAAATAAAAATAAATTCAACAAGGCTTTAACGAAAATTCATGTTTAACAAGATAGTTAAAAAATTTTCAGCCCGATCAAAGGGTCTAACACCAATTCCCAGCTAATAACAGTGTCATATATAACAAGAAAGGAAAGCTAACTTCGGGCGGAGCCGAAGTTGATATACCCTTGCAGAATACTCTGTAAATTATATTCTCCAAAATTATTCATGTGATGCATTCTTAATACTCATAAAAAATCCCAACTTCCTAACTTTAAAAACACCAAAGTTATTGCATTTCCAATCGTTCAGTTATATGGCAGCTATAAGATATAGTCGGCCGGTCCTTATGAAATTTGGTAGGTCGGATTGATTGGCCTAATATAGAACCCATAGGAAATCCCAACTTCCCACCTTAACAAACACCAAAGTTATGGCATTTCCGATCAATCAGTTATATGGCAGCTATAGGATACAGTCGGCCGATCCTTATGAAATTTGGTAGGTCGGATTAATTGGTCAAATATAAAACCCATAGAAAATCCCAACTTCCTAACTTTACAAACACCAAAGTTATGGCATTTCCGATCAATCAGTTATATGGCAGCTATAGGATATAGTCGGCCGATCCCGGCCGTTCCGACTTATATACTGCGTGCAAAGGAAAGAAGGGTGTGTGCAAAGTTTCAACTCGATATCTTTAAAACTGAGAGACTAGTTTGCGTAGAAACAGACAGACGGACAGACGGACAGACAGACGGACAGACGGACAGACGGACATGCTTATATCAACTCAGGAGGTGATCCTGATCAAGAATATATATACTTTATAGGGTCGGAGATGTCTCCTTCACTGCGTTGCACACTTTTGACCAAAATTATAATACCCTCTGCAAGGGTATAACAAGAAAGGAAAGCTAACTTCGGGCGGAGCCGAAGTTGATATACCCTTGCAGAATACTCTGTAAATTATATTCTCCAAAATTATTCATATGATGCATTCTTAATACTCATAAAAAATCCCAACTTCCTAACTTTAAAAACACCAAAGTTATGGCATTTCCAATCGTTCAGTTATATGGCAGCTATAAGATATAGTCGGCCGATCCTTATGAAATTTGGTAGGTCGGATTGATTGGCCAAATATAAAACCCATAGAAAATCCCAACTTCCTAACTTTACAAACACGAAAGTTAAGACGGACAGACGGACATGCTTATATCAACTCAGGAGGTGATCCTGATCAAGAATATATATACTTTATAGGGTCGGAGATGTCTCCTTCACTGCGTTGCACACTTTTGTCCAAAATTATAATACCCTCTGCAAGGATATAATTAGATAACCCTACAAAATAGAAACGCTTTCTTAAACATAGAAAATTTTTCTTAAATATAGAAATATTTTCTAAAAAAGAAAAATAAATTCAACAAGAAAGGAAAGCTAACTTCGGGCGGAGCCGAAGTTGATATACCCTTGCAGAATACTCTGTAAATTATATTCTCCAAAATTATTCATATGATGCATTCTTAATACTCATAAAAAATCCCAACTTCCTAACTTTAAAAACACCAAAGTTATGGCATTTCCAATCGTTCAGTTATATGGCAGCTATAAGATATAGTCGGCCGATCCTTATGATTATGAATTTGGTAGGTCGGATTGATTGGCCAAATATAAAACCCATAGAAAATCCCAACTTTCTAACTTTACAAACACCAAAGTTATGGCATTTCCGCTCAATCAGTTATATGACGACTATGGGATATAGTCGGCCGATCCCGGCCGTTCCGACTTATATACTGTGTGCAAAGGAAAGAAGGGTGTGTGCAAAGTTTTAATTCGATAGCTTTAAAACTGAGAGACTAGCTTGCGTAGAAACAGACAGACGGACAGACAGTCAGACAGACGGACAGACGGACATGCTTATATCAACTCAGGAGGTGATCCTGATCAAGAATATATATACTTTTTAGGGTCGGAGATGTCTCCTTCACTGCGTTGCACACTTTTGACCAAAATTATAATACCCTCGGCAAGGGTATAAAAAGAATAGGATCGAACGAATATATCCCATAGCTGCCATACGATCAATTTATTTAACTTTGTTGTTTTTTAAGATAATCAAACATTTTTTTTATTTTAATTTATTCTTTATAATTACATTTATAATAAATTTTTTAATATTTTTTATATCTGCCTTTGAATGGAATTAAAAATGCAAAACAAAATGTCTTTCGTTCCACAAAGGTGCAATGTAAATGCACAAAAATCGGATTAAACAAGTTGTATTGATAAGAATATAAAAGGCACCTGCTATTAAAGCTCATGCTCTTCGAATTCAAGTCCAATATTGCATGGAAAATCAAAAAGATTCTTATCTTCATCGAAACTACTGTAAAAGTTGCAAAATTTATCAAGAATGTAATACTCTACAAATCTCTCTACAAAAGCGCCCTCTATCGGAATTCCTGAAACGTAACTTTGCAGATTGGTCTTCTGTTAATGCATGAACAAACAAACCATTTTTTTGGGGTGAGAGGGTGAGACATCTAACAGCTAGGAACGAAGCTGATGGTTTCGTTAATGGCTTATTTGGGGGGATAATGTCTAAATTCTCGGCCGACATTTAAGAGCGTTTAAAAGTCAGCAGCGGCGACCGTATAAATCGCAACTTCAAAAATACACACCCTGGAAATATTAAAGTATTTCCGTTGGCAAACTCGATTTTTTCACCAAAATTTGAGATGAAAATATAACACATAAAAAATGAGACCATAAAAAACTATAAGTGAAGTTTTTCCAATCAGCGAGTGCAATCATAATTTTGACTATGTCGTAAGTAATCGATTTAGTTTTGTAAACATGTGACGAGATTTTAGTGTCGTGACATTTATTACACAAAACATAAGGTAACATATTTTGTGACGAAAAAATATTATATATTTGTTTTTTTTTTTTTTTTTATATAAGTAAAAAATTGTATATTTATTGCAAAACTTAACAGGTATACTGCTACCTATGTGGCAGCTTGAGCAGGTTGTAAATATAGGGGATAACAAATTTTAGGTATAACAAATTATACGCGATATAAATTTAATTTCTATTTTAATTCCTTTAAGCTTTAAATATTATATGTGTCTTGATGGGAGGTCATGTGGGTGGTATCTTTTTAATCTTCTTTTTCTCGGTCTCCATAAAAGCCTTTTCGCCAATGAGTTAGCGTGAGAACCAAGACGTCTGAAATAATTTTCCGAGTGTGTTCGACATACATCGCCTATCTTTGGGATTTTTATACCCTTGCAGAGGGTATTATAATTTTGGTCAAAAGTGTGCAACGCAGTGAAGGAGACATCTCCGACCCTATAAAGTATATATATTCTTGATCAGGATCACCTCCTGAGTTGATATAGCCATGTCCGTCTGTCCGTCTGTCTGTCCGTCTGTCCGTCTGTCTGTTTCTACGCCAACTAGTCTCTCAGTTTTAAAGCTATCGAATTGAAACTTTGCACACACCCTTCTTTCCTTTGCACGCAGTATATAAGTCGGAACGGCCGGGATCGGCCGACTATATCCTATAGCTGCCATATAACTGATTGATCGGAAATGCCATAACTTTCGTGTTTGTAAAGATAGGAAGTTGGGATTTTCTATGGGTTTTATTTTTGGCCAATCCGACCTACCAAATTTCATAAGGATCGGCCGACTATATCCTATAGCTGCCCTTAACTAAACGATTGGAAATGCCATAACTTTGGTGTTTTTAAAGTTAGGAAGTTGGGATTTTTTATGAGTATTAAGAATGCATCATTTGAATAATTTTGGAGAATATAATTTACAGAGTATTCTGCAAGGGTATATCAACTTCGGCTCCGCCCGAAGTTAGCTTTCCTTTCTTGTTAGATCTCTTTCTATGTCTCTCGTTCTCATAAACCAGGGGGCGTTACAAATGGATCTAACAATCTTGCTTTGTGCAACTTTAATTTTATTAAGGTTAGATTTGGCCGTTATGCCGTAAATTTGTAGCGCATATTTCCAAATTGGACTCAGAATAGATTTATATATGCGGACTTTATTAGACAATGAAAGTTTGTTTCTCGGCGAAAGTAGCCAGGACATGCGTGCAGCCTTGGAAAGTACAGTGTGCTTGATCATCGTCGTATGCTTTTGAAAAGTGAGTCCTCTATCCAAGATCACCCCAAGGTTCTTATAGTTGGTCTCATGTTGAAGTATTGAGCCGAGCATAGAAATTCCTGAGCAGTTCAGTGGTCTTTTCGTGAATGTGACACAAGCACATTTGCTGCAGTTGATGCCTATGTTTCATTCGGTCGTCCACTTTTCAAATCGTGTCACGTACTCCTGTAGACCCAAGGTTGCAATATTCATGCTTGCATTCCTGACCAAAACCGCGGTGTCGTAGGCGTATGTTGCGATGAGCATGTTATCGTCGTCAACTTCAGTACAGCCCCAGGAATCTGGCATATCTGAGGTATACAGAGAGTACAATGTCGGGCCTAGTACACTGCCTTGGGGTACACCAGCTGCAATAAGACGTTTTGACGACTTTTCACCATCGACAACTACACTAAATTTCCTGTTCGATAGGAAGCTTTCAATTAGGAGAAATAGCTGTGGTGTAAGAAGGATCTTTAGCTTGCTTAGGAGACCGTCGTGCCATACCCTGTCGAAAGCTTGTTGGATGTCCATGAACACAGCAACTGTATACATTTTATTCTCCATAGCCTCCAGAGCGAAGTTGACCACGCGATGCAGCTGTTCAGGTGTACCGTGACTTTTTCGAAAACCAAACTGCCATTTTGGAATAGCTCTGCTCACGCTTTCTAGTTTAAGGATCCGATCCAGCATCACCCTTTCCATCATTTTTCGCAGCGCAGGTAGAAGACTGATCGGCCTATAAGCATCTACTTCGGTGGGCGGCTTTCCAGGCTTGGGAATCATCGTTATGACGGCAGATTTCCATGCACTTGGGTAGTGACTGAGCCTCAAAACGCTGTTAAACAGCAAGACTATGAAGAGAAGAGCTTTTTTGGGAAGAATTTTGAGGGTCTTGTTATCTAGAAGGTCCTCACCTGGAGCTTTTTTATTTTTAAGCTTTCCGATCTGTGTCATGACTTCCTTAAGGGTTACAGGGTTTGTGGGAAGAGCCATTTGAAAAGGTCTTTCAAGGCGCATTTGGACTAGGGTTCGGTTTGCTATCGGCGTTAGATTTAACGGCTTAAATCTGTCCTCTAAGTTGTCAGCAAATATATCGGCCTTCTGTTGACTGGAGCTACACCACCCACCAGCCGGGATGACCTGTCTTTTAAAACGATTCGTAAGCTTCCATAACGAGTAGTTGGTGGACGCCTCTGGACTTGCATTTTCTAACATTTGGTCAAACTGATCTTGTTTGTTCTTCGTCAGTACTTTGCTTAGACGATTTGATAGTCTTTTATAGATATTGTAGAAACGTACATCTCCTGTTCTTGTATATTCCCGACGAACCCTTCTTTTTAGTTGAATTAGAACTAAAGCATTTTGTGGAAGCAGGTTTCTTCTACTTTGGTTTGGAGAATTTCTGTTGTTGGCTGAAGCAAATGTTGCAGCCGAATAAATTTTTTGCATGAAAATCTCTACCGCATCTTCAAGATCATCTGGATGGTTTATTTCAGTGTTGAGGTTAACGCTTCTGTCCAAGGCTTCCTTGAATTGTTCAACGGAGGAGCCAGGCAGTAGTATAAATTTCCTTCTGGTCTTGTACTGCGCTATGTGACTCAATGTTGCAACAACAGGCAAATGATCCGAGGACAGCTCGTATTTTGTTTCAATAAACAGTTTATTCAGAGGGACTCCATTTACAATAAAAAAGTCCAGAGCTGTTGGCGTAAGTCTGGTGTTAGAAGAAAAAAAGGTGGGCTCACCAGTAGCTAGAATTTGGCTAGAGCAAGATACAATAGCCTCTTGGAGACGCTTTCCTCGGCAGCATGACCTTAAATTGCCCCACCATTGGTGTTTAGCATTAAAATCCCCTCCAGCCAAAAATTTCGGGCCCAGTGAGGCCAAAAACTGGTCAAAGTCATTTTTTGTCCAGGGCTCGCTGGGAGGAAGATACATTGAAGCTATTTTAAGGACACCACCATTTGTTTTAACATCAATGCTAGCTAGCTGTAAATCAGTTCGTGTTGTAGGCTCATTTTGAGTATGGAGAATGTAAGCCTTGATGAGGATACCAGAACCTCCTTTAGCAGTGTTACTAGGGAGATTTGCATAGTATTGGTCATAACCAGATAGGTATACTTTTAGACCGGGGCGCATATGGGTCTCTGTAATGAGCATAATGTCTATTGAGTTGCCAATAAAAAAAAGTCGAAGTTCTTCATTTTTCTTTACAAGCCCTCTTGCATTCCATAATCCGATTTTTATGGTTGAGGCTGTCATTTCCTTGAAATTAGAACCTGTACTAGGTCACGAAAAGCCTCAATCGTTTCCATAATTAATTTGTAAAGTTGATCCAATCTTGCGTTGATATCAAGAATTGCCTTCTCAATAGAGGACAGATTTATGTTGGGATTGTAGTTTTCCCCGGGTATCTGTGAGAAATTCTGTCCAGCTGTAGCGCTGGTGCTGCTCCGAGTGTTCTTTCTTGCCATATCTGCATAAGAGACGCCATCTCTAATGGCTGACATGGAGGTTAGCTGTCCGTACTGGCTTTCATTTGATTTACTGTAGCTTGTGTTGCCTAGTTTTTCTCCTGGCTTGAATTTATTATTTAGTTGCATTCTGACCTTGCATCCTTTAAAACTGGCAGGGTGATTTTCTCCACAGTTTGCACACATAAATTGGTTGCTGAGCAGCGACTCACACAATTTGGAGTTTGTACGATGTTCTCCTGAACAGTTCCCACAAACAGACTTAACAAAGCAACAATTTTGAGTGTGCCCAAAATTTTGGCATTTAAAGCATTGAACAAGATCCTGATTACGAGTAGCCTTCTCCACTGTGACCCTGTGCGTTCCAATTTGTTTAATTTTTAGTGACTCAGCGACATTCGGAGTAAGTTTGAGATTGACATAGCAACAGCTGAGCTACCGCGCCACCCAGGCTTCCTTGGGCAGTAAATATTCGATACGATAAAGCCCTTGTCCGTAAAGCAACGCTCTATTTCCTCTTTAGGGACTGTTGAGTGTATATTCCTCAGTACCAGCTTGAATGGTTTGTCCTCACGGAGAAGATGCCAGAACTCGCAATTTAAGGCAGTTAAGCTACGAACCACCTTCCGGAATGCCTCAGCACTGTCAGTGTATATACGGGTAATTCCGAATTTTGATGTGCGTATGTCATAACTATCTGCAGATATGATTTCATCAAGTGTTCTTTCCAGAGTGAGTATATTATTTACCTTCGGTACACATATTGGTGGAGGTTTCGGATTGGTCAATTTGGGATGGTTAGAACTTTGTCATTGATGAGCATTAGTTCCGGAGCTGTGTTCTTCGGGCTCAAATGTCTCCTCGTTTACATCCATCTCCTTAGCTAAAGGTGCGAAGCGGTTTATTCGCAGTCCATTTGGCGTAGAATTTGGATTTACTTTACCATTTGTTCCGTTGATAACATTTTCTTTAATTTTCTTTACTTTTGCTGGCTCCTTACTCAGATCGGAAGGTGTCCGTTTCCTGCGACGAGAAGTACTAAGTGATTGAAAGGAGCACCCCAAAACAGGTGCTTCTGGAATATTCTCAGTTCCTGGATATGTAGAAATTACTGCAGAGGTAACTGGAGTGTTACTTGTAGAAACGGCAACGGTGTAAGTGGTTGCACAACAAGCCTGTGAAGCTGTAACTGTGTTAGTTACGGGTGTGGAAGAGCTAGTTTTAAATACTTCTGCTGTTTTTAGTTGAAGGGCCAAATCGCTTGCAAGTTTGGCTCGTAGTTGCGCTGGGCCTGCACCAGCGATTTGCCTCAACCTCCCAAGTCCAGACGGCGGATAAGAAGGTGTGCTGCTATCCATTTCCGATTAGGCAAAGAATTAAAAACATAGTCTTTAAAAGTCAACTTGCTGCCTCACGCCAGGCAGTGCGAGCAAGCGAGAGGCAAGACTCAGTCAAATGGGCTCGTTCACAATAATTTCAGTTTTTCTTTTTTTTCAGTTTTTTAAATTAGCGAAAATAATAGAGACACCGGAGGGCGGCGTCTAAAATTAGATTGCGCGCAGATCAGAGATCACTCTGTAGTTGCTGATTAACACGAACGTCCGAAACAATTGCATAAACTCAAAATAAAATCAGGAGCTACACACGGATTTCGACCAGGCTAGTTGCCATTCGCAGCGAAGTGTGATTATATATTTGACTGAGCAAATACTACATTTTATCATTCGGCACACTGCAAGAAAAATATTAATTTAAGTGAAAATATAATAATGTAACGAATTTTGTGACGAAAAATTATTATATATTCGACTCATTTTAATTTTGTTTATACTTTGTCGAAGTTTTCTTGCTATTGTAAAACTCATAAAAAAGTCGGCCTCAAATTAAAGAAAAGAAGAAATTAAGATCTATGATTATTATTTTATATAAATTAAAGATTTTAATTACATCTTATAAATTAATGACCGAAAGTGAATATTCGCGAACAAAGTCGTGTCGGGATTTTTCAAGTTTACAATGCATTAAACGGTAATTGAATTTCTTATAAAAAGTCATTAGAAGACAATATTGTATTTGTAGGCGATAAATAAAATCGTTCGTGTTTTTAGATTACCTACGGATTATTCAATGGATTTTAAATCAACCCGTCTAAAAACCGATAGAGATTTCTGTAGTAACCACGATTGAAGAGGTGTTTATGTGTATGGCCAACAGGCCCACCTAATTAAGAAACTCGCAAGTTCACAAAAGACCACATTAAGGTTTAATTTTGTTTAGCAAGTCATCACCATTGTCCAGAATGATTTGTTAAATTAAAAGCGCATATCGTAAAATGCATGCAGTGCTATTGATACGCATAAGTATCTATAATACATATAAATAACTATAGTTTTGCGACTGCGAATAGTCATAATAGTTTTCGAAATTGTCACTGCGGTCGTGCCTCTTGATAAGTGAGTTGCGAACAAAATTATTTTTGCTGAAAATGCTATACATACATACATATGTACATAGACAAAGAGTAGCCTTGACCTCTTTCCGCGAATTGTACACTTAAAAATGTTACTAAAACTATTTTTTTATTTTATGCTTTAGAATTCACATTAAGAAACATCCTATTGAAACATTTAAAATGCCATTTATCTTATCATTACTTTTACCAACTTTTTTACATTTTTCTCAAACTAATCTGTATAGCGTACATACATATATGGAAAAGTTGAAGAATGTTCTAGGTCTAGAAAAAGCTTTCGATAAACCGGTTCACCAGAAGTCGAGATACAAAATAAAATTGATAATAAGATAACAAGGTATCAAACTCAACAATCCGAAGCAAAATCATTTTCTTAAACAGGGATTCCAAATTTTTTTTTGTTTGTTGCTTATCACGCCACACAATGATGGAACTTGTTTTCGTGTATTGTAAGGTGTAACAAAAGCGGGTGATGGATGCTCCATTTATGGGCAAATCGAATGTGGTCAAAGCCGATCATAGGTAATTAGTCAGATGGTTTGGTTATAGCCGCGGACGACCCAGTGGTTTGATAAGATGTCTAGCCAAACGGTTTATAAAGGATTACACCTGCACCGGAATTCCAAACTTTCGTTTTATACCCTTGCAGAGGATATTATAATTTCAGTCAAAAGTTTGCAACGCAGTGAGAAGAAATTTCCGAACCTATAAAGTATATATATTCTTGATCAGCATCACCAGGAGAGTCGATCTAGCCATGTCCGTCTATCCGTCCGTCCGCCTGTCCCTCCGTACGTCTGTCCGTCCGTCTGTCCGTCCGTTCGTTTCTACACAAACTAGTCCCTCAGTTTTAAAGCTATCTGCTTGAAACATATAAATAGTTGTCTTTCTGTTGCGGGTTGTACATATAAAAGTCGGAACGAGCCGGATCGGGAAACTAGATCATATAGCTCCCATAGGAACAAGTGGAAAAACAAAATATTAAAAAGTATAAAAAAACAAGAAAGGAAAGCTAACTTCGGGCGGAGCCGAAGTTGAAATACCCTTGCAGAATATTCTGTAAATTATATTCTCCAAAATTATTCATATGATGCATTCTTAACACTTATAAAAAATCTCAACTTCCTAACTTAACAAACACCAAAGTTATTGCATTTCCAATCAATCAGTAATATGGCGGCTATAGGATATAGTCGGCCGATCCTTATGAAATTTAGTAGGTCGGATTGATTGGCCAAAAATAAAACCCATAGAAAATCCCAACTTCCTAACTTTAAAAACACCAAAGTTATGGCATTTCCGATCAATCAGTTATATGGCGGCTATAGGATATAGTCGTCCGATCCTTATGAAATTCGGTAGGTCGGATTAATTGGCCAAAAATAAAACTCATAGAAAATCCCAACTTCCTAACTTTAAAAACACCAACGTTATGGCTTTTCCGATCGTTCAGTTATATGGCAGCTATATGATATAGTCGCCCGATCCGGCTCGTTCCGACTTATATACTACCTGCAATAGAAAGACAACTTTTGGGAAAGTTTTAAGCAGATAGCTTTAAAACTGAGGGACTAGTTTGCGTAGAAACGGACGGACGGACAGACGGACAGACGGACGGACAGACGGACGGACAGACGGACATGGCTAGATCGACTCTCCTGGTGATGCTGATCAAGAATATATATACTTTATAGGGTCGGAAATGTCTCCTTCACTGCGTTGCAAACTTTTGACTGAAATTATAATACCCTCTGCAAGGGTATAATAAAGATGAAAGAAAAATTTTATTTTTCTGTTTTTCTATTTATTAAAATATATAGATATAGTAAATATTTACTATATCAGAATACTATATCAGAATTACGCTTTTATTTTTGTCAAAATCGGACAAGAATATCATATAGCTGCCATAGAAACGATGGCAAAATGCAGCGCAAAATCGTCATAGCTTCATTGATTAGTAATATAGGCATAGAAATCGAAATTTAGTCGATTTGTGATAACTGCAAGGGCAAATAAACTTGTTTTGAGTAAATTAACAGTTGGTTTTTAAACTTTGTCCTTTGTAACACATTTTCAAAGAACTTTTTCCGCAAAATGTTTTGTGTTTTGTCTGACAGTTTTGTTTGTTCTAAATTTCTGTTTTGAAAATTATTGATCCGTTTTCGAGTCAATGCTTGTCTACAACATTTGTTGCATACAAAAAAGTACCACCTATTCATTTTAACGTAATCGTAAACAAATTTTGTATAATAATTAACTAGTTAAGTGAGACTAGAGACTAGTGTGGCAACGCCGTTTGTCAGTTGATTGCGGTTGTTGCCTCAAAAAACTAAATATCGTTGTATATCCATAGAACCTAAGTTTATTCTGATTCGTATTCCGCCAAGCGTGGTCCCGTTCTTACCTTGCATCTTATAATTCCAAAATTATAATTACTCTTAATATAAAGTCATAATTTAAATTAATGTTGTTCGATCGTGTTTAGTTAAATAGTTTTTAACTATTTTATAATCAGAAAGTTTTGGCCTCTTTGTAACTCATTGCTATGACCTTTTCACTCACACCACATACCACAAAAGAGCTAATCCATTTAAAGTGCATCATTCGTTTTAAACTTTCACGGAGTGCTTTATTTTTCGAAAATGTATTCGCCCCAATCCCCTCTTTGGTCCTACAAGCCTTATGGTATTTTTATTTTGGAGTACCAGCAGTCAAATATTCGAATTCGACACACTCATGTATATATGCAATCAAAAAAAAAAAACGTTCCAAATTTGTGTCTTGAAAAAAGCGACCATTTGGTGTCATATTAAGAACGGAAATTTAATACCGCTGTTCTTACTCTAAAAACAAAACGGTATTATTGTATTGTATTGTTGAACACAAGGTGCGCTCATTAAATATTTTTATACCCTTGCAGAGGGTATTATAATTTTGGTCAAAAGTGTGCAACGCAGTGAAGGAGACATCTCCGACCCTATAAAGTATATATATTCTTGATCAGGATCACCTCGTGAGTTGATATAAGCATGTCCGTCTGACCGTCTGTCTGTCCGTCTGTCTGTTTCTACGCGAACTAGTCTCTCAGTTTTAAAGATATCAAATTGAAACTTTGCACACACCCTTCTTTCCTTTGCACGCAGTATATAATTCGGAACGGCCGGGATCGGCCGACTATATCCTATAGCTGCCATATAACTGATTGATCGGAAATGCCATAACTTTGGTGTTTTTAAAGTTGGGATTTTTTATGAGTGTTAAGAATGCATCTTATGAATATTCTGCAAGGTATTTCAACTTCGGCTCCGCCCGAAGTTGCTTTCCTTTCTTGTTAAATCTAAAATTCTTTTGTCCATTATTTATAGGATATTAACGAAAGTAACTAATGATTTGGTCTATATTTTGAACCTTTACCAAGGCTTCACGGTGGCTGGACGTTATACTTGGAGGTTTCTGATAGAAATAGTGGACAGATTTTCCACAGACGGTCTCTCCTATAAAATCAACCAAGGCCTACATAATAAAACAAGAATGGAAGCAAACTTCGGCGAACCAAAGTTTATTAATATTCTATTTTTTGATTTCGATGCTTAAAACAAGATATTTTCATTATTCGATATATTTTTCGATCGCTCTGGTGTTTATATATGTATATGTAGTTGATTAGTCAATGCGACAATGACATTTTCTTCTAGAGTATTTTCCTTGTCGTGAATATTAGTTTCTGGTTGTATTTTGCCGTGGTTTGAATATTAATTATTTTCTTTATTTAATGGTAATTAAATATATAAATGTGAATATAATCAAAATTATTGTAATTGGTAATTGAGTCTGTTTAATTTGAATAAAAGGATTTAATAGTTAATTTTATCTAATGAGAGTTCCGAATCATTTGACATAATATATTCGGATATTAAGAAGTCAGTATAATTTCGAGCAGTGATGTATTCCAATATCTTATCAGTGTAGAATTTATTATTAATTTTAGTGGTGCCATTAAAAGTTATTAAATATGACCCAACTGAATTATTTCCATTTACAAAAATTGCTTCTTCTTGAATTACATCTATATAAGTCGGAACGGCCGGGATCGGCCGACTATATCCTATAGCTGCCATATAACTGATTGATCGGAAATGCCATAACTTTGTTGTTTGTAAAGTTAGGTTGTTGGGATTTTCTATGGGTTTTATATTTGGCCAATCTATCTGACCTACCAAATTTCATAACTATATATAACTATATCCTATAGCCGCCACTTAACTTAACGATTGGAAATGCCATAACTTTGGTGTTTTTAAAGTTAGAAAGTTGGGATTTTTTATGAGTGTTAAGAATGCATCATATGAATAATTTTGGAGAATATAATTTACAGAATATTCTGCAAGGGTATTTCAACTTCGGCTCCGCCCGAAGTTAGCTTTCCTTTCTTGTTCATGATGTCTTCTAAATTTCTTTTTTGACCCTTTTTGTTGTATTATTTTAATTTTAGTGCGAGGAAGTTCGTACTTTTGTTAATTATACCCTTGAAGAGGGTATTATAATTTTGGTCAAAAGTGTGCAACGCAGTGAAGGAGAAATCTCCGACCCTATAAAGTATATATATTCTTGATCAGGATCACCTCCTGAGTTGATATAAGCATGTCCGTCTGTCCGTCTGTCTGTCCGTCTGTCTGTTTCTACGCGAACTAGTCTCTCAGTTTTAAGGATATCGAATTGAAACTTTGCACACACCCTTCTTTCCTTTGCACGCAGTATATACGACCGGGATCGGACAACTATATCATATAGCTGCCATAAAACTGATTGATCGGAAATGCCATGACTTTGGTGTTTGTTAAGTTAGGAAGTTGGGATTTCCTATGGGTATTTTATTTGGCCAGTCAATCCGACCTACCAAATTTCATAAGGAGCGGCCGACTATATCCTATAGCTGCTATATAATTGATTGATCGGTAATGGGTTCTATGGGTTTTATATTTGGCCAATCAATGTGACCTACCAAATTTTATAAGGGTCGGCCGACTATATCCTATAGCCGCCACTTAACTGAACGATTGGAAATGCCATAACTTTGGTGTTTTTAAAGTTAGGAAGTTGGGATTTTATATGAGTGTTAAGAATGCATCATATGAATAATTTTGGAGAATATAATTTACAGAATATTCTGCAAGGGTATATCAACTTCGGCTGCGCCCGAAGTTAGCTTTTCTTTCTTGTTTAAATTTAAAATTGTTTCTAGATTTAAAATATATGTTATAATGTATTAGAAATGTTTTACTTGCCTCTAACTAGGATGATTTCCTGTAAAAACTATTGGCGACGCAAATGGGGCCGTTCAAAAAAAATAATTGATTCAGGTGTGGAATGGCCAAGGTAGGGAGGGCATCCGGAGTTCCTCAACAATATCTGAGGATCATTTGGAAATTTCGTATGAATGGGTGTCTACCTGGCCTCCTTATACTTTATTGTCTTAGCACGCAATTAATTGGTATTTACGGAATGATAGAGGGCTAAAGGTTAAGGACACGACCACCACCCCACATAGCCGACAAGGAGCAGCTGGACCTTTGTGCGTGCATCCTTGATAATTTTATTTTACCATCGAAACCGAATGAATTATTACATTTATAATTATAATAGTTCATAAATTATGGCGCCCAACTTGGTATCGAAAATAGTTTTGTTAAATTTGTAACAATTTACACGAAAACACAAACACACATACACCTTTCTTTTTAATATTTTTTCTGCAGTATCGCGGTGGGCTAAAATATGTGTTTACATTCTAGCCAACGGTTGCCGCGATACTCAGCCTGGCATCTATCGTTCATTCACACTTAAAATTCTAAATCAGGTGAATTGAGTTATAGCCAACTAACCATCTCGGCACAGCTGAAAAAGAAAAAAAAGAAAGTTAAATCATTTCTATTTACTTTGTTTAAGGGATCTGTAGCAACTAGCTAGACGCTTGGATTGAAAGATGAAAAGATGAAAGAATTATTTTTTTTTCCGCTGGCCAAGGATAGGTAGAGTGCGCTGAGGACCCCATGTTTTCTATAAACGCGATACCCGCGTTCATTAAGCTCATTGGAATTACAGTTGAATTTGTTAAACAAGAAATCCACTGGACAAGTCGGAAAACGAACACAAGTGATTGTTGTCCGACTTTAATTTAATTCCAAAATATTTAAATATTACCAAATCCCAAAAAACAACAAAATATGATATAGTCGCCCGATCTGGCTCGTTCCGACATATATATTACCTGCAATAGAAAGACAACTTTTGGGAAAGTTTCAAGCAGATAGCTTTAAAACTGAGGGACTAGTTTGCGTGGAAACGGACGGACGGACAGACGGACGGACGGACAGACGGACATGGCTTGCTCGATTCTCCTGGTGATGCTGATCAAGAATATATATACTTTATAGGGTCGGAAATGTCTCCTTCACTGAATTGCAAACTTTTGACTGAAATTATAATACCTCTGCAAGGAAAAATGTTCGATTCTATGGGAAATAGATTGAAACCCGATAGGGAGGTTCAACAAATTATTAAAATTAAGAAATAAGCTTTAGTGCCAAAACTGCCCTGTTTTTTAGTTTTTATATTCTTTTCTTTTAAAGATTTAGAAAATCATTTTTTGTAATTTTGCTGGTTTAGCAACAGTGGCGATATGAAATTTTGTTTTATGATTGCACGTGGCTGTATATAGTGGCTTTTTGTGCCGTGAATCAACTATCACCGATATAACGAGGAGAAATCTCATTTTGAAAATGATTGCTCTATTGATTAAACGCAAAGTGCCTATAACCGTGAAACACTGTTTTCCAAAAACCTAAGTTCGCAGGCATTGGAGTAAAACTTGATCACCGAGCAGTCTGCCAAGCGTCTGGAGCTAACATAGTTTTAACATGCTGGCTGCCTCTTCCCATCCACTTATTTATAGTTTAGCAAATTTCTTTTGGAATAATTAAACAAATTAAAAACGCCCCAAAAATAAAATAATTCCAAAATTAATTATTTTTAGTTGGAATAAAAGGCATATTTTCTGTCTCAAACACTTATTTTTAAGGTTGAATAATAATTGTATTTATCAGCGGTGCAGTCCACCATGCGATCGCTCTCGCCGCGCTTATCAGGCCAAGCTGAAACAGACTGGATCTCCGCAACAATTGTCAGGGCATATGAATGTACATAAATACATATACATGTGTAATCGCTATTATTGCCCGCAACCGTTTTCAGGGCATACATATTTGTAATCTCTTTTTTTTGCCATCAACGAAGCTGAAAATATATTGCGGTTTATAACAATTAGTTATGGGTCGTGTAATGCTGATAGAATAAAAGCACAAATGGTATTATCTATCCCAACTAGAACAATTTGCGGCTCAGCCTATGTGATAAGCCTGTGACTCCTTTTGTGTCAGTTAAACACACATACAATGAAAGGAACATATTTTTCTTGCGAATTATAGGCAGTGGGGTTTACGATTAAATGCAATTATGAACAAGAAAGGAAGCAAATATATAGTTTAAATACCTTTTATATGCCCTTGCGGTTATTCCAAATCGACTACATTTCGATTTCTATGCCTATATTACTAACAAGAAAGGAAAGCTAACTTCGGGCGGAGCCGAAGTTGAAATACCCTTGCAGAATATTCTGTAAATTATATTCTCCAAAATTATTCATATGATGCATTCTTAACACTCATAAAAAATCCCAACTTCCTAACTTAACAAACACCAAAGTTATTGCATTTCCGATCAATCAGTAATATGGCGGCTATAGGATATAGTCGGCCGATCCTTATGAAATTTAGTAGGTCAGATTGATTGGCCAAATATAAAACCCATAGAAAATCCCAACTTCCTAACTTTAAAAACACCAAAGTTATGGCATTTCTGATCAATCAGTTATATGGCGGCTATAGGATACAGTCGTCCGATCCTTATGAAATTCGGTAGGTCGGATTAATTGGCCAAAAATAAAAATCATAGAAAATCCTAACTTTAAAAACACCAACGTTATGGCTTTTCCGATCGTTCAGTTATATGGCAGCTATATGATATAGTCGCCCGATCCGGCTCGATCCGACTTATATACTACCTGCAATAGAAAGACAACTTTTGGGAAAGTTTTAAGCAGATAGCTTTAAAACTGAGGGACTAGTTTGCGTAGAAACGGACGGACGGACGGACAGACGGACGGACAGACGGACATGGCTATATCAACTCAGGAGGTGATCCTGATCAAGAATATATATACTTTATAGGGTCGGAAATGTCTCCTTCACTGCGTTGCAAACTTTTGACTGAAATTATAATACCCTCTGCAAGGGTATAAAAACAATGAAGCTATGTCGATTTTGCGCCAATACAATACCTGGATACAATTCCTCTATAAGTGATGCGGTTTTTGAAGCCTATTCTCCCTATTTTGTAGTTTTTACCTTTTTCTTGCAGCTTAATACATTCAAGATAGTTCCTTATATGTTAATAATTTTTTCAATTCCTCATATTTTTGCCTCATGACCTGTTACCTAAGCACACTTGGGTTTTAGATCATTTTTATACCCTTGCAGAGGGTATAATAATTTTGGTCAAAAGTGTGCAACGCAGTGAAGGAGACATCTCCTACCCTATAAAGTATATATATTCTCGATCAGGATCACCTCCTGAGTTGATATAAGCATGTCCCTCTGTCCGTCTGTCTGTTTCTACGCAAACTAGTCTCTCAGTTTTGAAGATATCGAATTGAAACTTTGCACGCACCCTTCTTTCCTTTGCACGCAGTATATAAGTCGGAACGGCCGGGATCGGCCCACTATATCCTATAGCTGTCATATAACTGATTGATCGGAAATGCCATAACTTTGGTGTTTGTTAAGTTAGGAAATTGGGATTTCCTATGGGTTTTATATTTGGCCAATCAATTCGACCTACCAAATTTCATAAGGATCGGCCGACTATATCCTATAGCTGCCATATAACTGATTGATCGGAAATGACATAACTTTGGTGTTTGTAAAGTCAGAAAGTTGGGATTTTTTATGAGTATTAAGAATGCATCATATGAATAATTTTGGAAAATATAATTTACAGACTATTCTGCAAGGGTATTTCAACTTCGGCTCCGCCCGAAGTTAGCTTTCTTTCCTTGTTTTTAATAATATAAGTACAAAGACCCGCATTTGTCATATTGTAAAAATTTTCGCCGTTATTTTTTTACTGCTATCCAAAATATATCAATATATCAACAAATCAAGACTATCCAAGAACCTACATACCTATACACCGAACTTATTCAGAGAGAGCCAATGTGCGCTTTCTTGCGGGACTTCAGCTTCGATAATGTCAGATGTTGTTGTTTTGTACCTTACTGCGAAGACACTGTTGTAGTTTATGAGTGTATGTCGGCAAGTGAGTTTCAATCTTATGCATGAGGCCCAAAGCTTGAGATACAGTGAGATATTGAGATGCTCAAAGGCTGTGCGTATTTCTTATGTTCGATAGTTCTATGGCTTTGACGGAAGCTCAATTTATGTTACGGAATAACATTATGTGCTTTCAGATATAGTATTATGCATGCAAAAAGGCATTTTTCAAACAATTTAGACAGATACGATAATAAACTTATTGGTCTGTAGGATGACGGAATAGTGTGGTCTTTTCTGGCTTCGGTATCATATCGGATAGTAGCCGAGACGTATGATCCCATTGAAGAATTTACAAATTACAAATTCAATTATAATTTTTGGTGTTATTAGGTCACCATCCGGACACTTTTTCGGTTTCAGATCCCCGATGACTTTCGCAATCTCCTTTGGCTGAAACAATGTTGGTAAGGATATAGTTTCAGATTCGATTTGTGGAAGGAGAAATATACCAATGGCAGGGTTCTGTTGGAAAACGTTTCGGAGATGTGAAGCAAAAGATTCGGTTCTATCTTCGTCGCTGCGGGCTGAGCTACTTGATGAGTTTCTTATCGGAGTGACTGTTTCGTTTGGAAAGCCCTCCACGAAGAATGTTTTGTACTGGCTAGCGAAAGTTTTCCGATGTTATGCATTTTTAGCGTCTTTCTTCAGGGCTCGGTTAGTGTGGGAGTTGCTTCCTTAAGACGTTGTTTTGAAGCTTGCGATCTGTTAGTTTACAAAGCACGTCGCAGACGCCATTTACAGTATAGTTTAAGCTGTTCCAATTGCAGATTAGTTTTAAAATGGTTGGTCTGCACGTCCTTTAATTGTGGTGTTGAAATGGTGGTGCCACGAGTGCATCTTCAAGAGCATCGGTGGAGCAGTCGATATTGAGCTGAGGGGTGAGTTTGATGTGGGAACTTACATACTCTTTATATTTTAACTAGTTTGTTCTATGCGAACCAGTCTCTGGGGGTGATCTGTAGTTTCTGAGCTTTGAAAAAGAGTTATGAACACTGACGAATGATCTGACTTTTCTGGGGTCTGCTGGCCAGTATGTGGGGCTACCAGGGGAAACATAGTCCCATTTGTTGCTCCGTTTTATAATTGCATTATATAATTGCCTTCCTTTGGGAGTCACGAGTCGTGATCCCCAGTGGGTATGTTTGGCATTATAGTCTCCTGCTGCTATGAAGCGATCTCCAAGTAATTTGTAAAAATCCATAATCCTTCAAAAATTGAACAGCTAGGCGGGTAGTAGACCGCGGCTATGAAAAGGTGTCCGTTACCTGACTGCACTCTAATAGTAATTAGTCTGCAAGTAATTACTTCTCTATCAGTAGCATAATGTCGATATGATTTGCATTTAGAAACTGTGTTATTTCAAGTTTGTACCGGGAAACGCAATTGGCGTTCCATATGGTTATTCGTAGATTTGCCATCAATTATTTGGACTGCTTCGCTGCAAGCAACTGTAACTCCATGTTCCGGTTTTAAAGCAGTGTTTGCATGGTCGTTTTCATAAAGGACATAAGTTCCATCATACTTTGTTGAATAGTAACCATTATAGCTTCCAGTGTACTTTGTGACTGTCCTGGGACCTGCTGAACGTTTCCGTTCCTGTTCGAAGGGCATCTACTTACAAGAGTCCCTTCTGGGTATTTAGCTGACCAAATAAGGATCTTGCAGCCGTCCCGAAAAATACTTCCGGCGTCGTTTTTGATGGCGTTTTTCAACTCCTTGTAGACCACACAGCCCCTGTAGTTTTGGGGGTCTTCCTTGTTGGCAGTGCAATTAGCGGAATTGTGAAAGTCTCCACAAACTACACAGACTGATCGGAGTATTCAGTATGTCCCGATGTGTCCATACTCCCGACAGTTTGTACATTGCACTGGGCCGTTCTTTTTATGTGGCTCTTCTACCTTAATTCTTCTGTGCAATAAGTATTGGAGGTTATCAATGCGATGCACTTCATTTTTCTTCAAGACTCTGCTGTCTGGCTTCAGCTCTACCTTGAAGAGTGATTAAGGCTTTTTGCTCCTGTTAATGATGTTACTAACGTTCTTTGCAGAAAACCCGTTTTCTTTGAGGGCATCAATAATTTCTTTTTGGTTTACGTCGTGCTAGATTCTTTTCAGTACAACTTGCAAGCCCTTGGTGTTTTTAGTTGGTACGTGTAGTAATTTTCTTAGCTTTTTCCAGGTATTCGGACACAGCTCGGAAATGTTCTTCGGACTTGGTCTGAAATTTGGTTTAGTGAATATTTACTTTAGTGATCGGAACAACATACAAATTTCCGACCCCGACCAGCGCAACAATTTTGTTGACCAGGGCGTCAATTGTGATTAATAGCTGCGAGAATCTGAACGGTCTTATCCGATCCACAAATAAAATCGTTCATCCGTCGAAATACTCCGTAAAATGCCATTCTAACAATTCGGTTTCCATCCTTTCTGCATATTCAGACACGTATAGAGCTATCAGCACATCTTTGATTTGAAAAAAGGTCCCGTTTCACACAGGTTAAAGGGGACTGATCTTATCGCGTGGTTATTCGAGGTGTTCATCACTCCAATCCGGATGAACACGTTAAAGAAAGCCTAACCTTGCTTGGCCATATTGTTCGTTTCATTAATAGACCAAAAAGCCGTTTCGACAAAACCAAGTTCGTCAACCTAGTGTTTGTTGAACTAGATCCATCTTCAACCATCAAGGAAATTCACGAAGTTAAAACCCTATGTCGCCAGCGTGTTCAAGTGGAATTACGTTACAAAAAGGATGAAGTCGTAAAATGCCATCGAATGTCAGGATTTTAACCATACAAAGAACAACTGTTTTCTGGATCATAACTGTGTGAGATGTGGTCAGAAACATGCCATAGAGAGAGGTCAGCCATTGCTTAGTAGAATGATGTAAGAAGTGTACAGGATGCCTTTCCAGACCTCCAGTTTGGCTTTATAAGTGCCCATAGTACCCCAGAGCAAGCCCATCGGCTAACGCAGCGCATCCTTGAAGCTTTCGAAAAAAAGCAGTACAGTTCAGCAGACTTCCTTGATGTCAAAGAAGCTTTTGATCGCGTTTGGCACGATGCATCGCGATGGCTTGCTGTTTAAGTTGAAAACTCTCCTGCCAACTGTAATCGTATAAAGTCGTCCTGAAATCGTATCTTTTAGAACGAAATTTTATGGTGGATGTGAGAGGCGAAAGGTGATCTATCAGATGCATTCATGGTGGCGTACCTTAGGGTAGCGTACGTGTTCCGGTTTTATACACTATATTTACCCCTGATCTGCCGTACCCTAGGAAACCGTGTACTCTCTTGGCTACATATGCTGATGATACAGCCTTTATTGCCATCATCACTTTTCGAATTGAAGTGACTCAAATCACTCATAACTTTTTGGACCTATATGGAGAATGGACGAAAGTCTCAGCACTGCAACTAACTAGCAGAATTCTTGGAAAATCCAACTACCAGAAGAAGACTGAAGATTCGGCACCCTGGCGATCTTTGGGCACGAGGACGTCATCAAACCCGCGTCTTGAGACAATAGTGTAGTACTGTCTTTGTTATAAAGTTGCTAAATTTTCTCACTTCTGTACCCCAAACCTGTGTCTTGAGACAATAGTATAGTACTGTCTCTGTTATAAAATAGTTACATTTTTTCATTTCTGCTATATTTCATGTTATTTTTTTTCTTTGTTATTTCCAACGCTTAAATAAATATTAGTAGTACCAAAAAATAATACCCTCTGCAAGGGTATAAAAAACCTTATCAACGTAATATTGTAAATTTTTAAGAATTAAAAATACAATTAAAATTTATGTTGATACCCCTTATATTGTTAACTCTTCTTCATTGTGAGCACTGGGATAACAATAAGCTTTAATTTGCAACACTGGGATATAAAACAAAATAAATTAATTTAAATTAAATTTTTAATTGATAACATTTTATAGCACTTTTTTAAGTTTATTTTTTTTTCGATTTAAGGCTTAAGAAAATTACTTAGATGGAAAAACGAGTTCACTAGCGTAAAAAGTTTAATCTTTCAAGTGTGACCGAATTTTCGAGAGTTTTTCCGAACCAAGTGTACTACGGTCACACTGCCAATCAGCTGGGATCTACAAAATCTAACTTAAACGAAAATGTTGAGTACAAAGGACGCAAACGTTAAATTCGTTGCCGGCATGTAGAGGAGGAAAATCCCCCAAAAAAAAAACAGCGGCGGAAATATTGGGTCAGCCCATATATTCAGGAAAGTGCCCTTAAAAGACGATATTCTTCCGCCGTAAATAATACTATTTAAAAATATATTAATATTTGAGCACTAAAGAGTATTTTCTTTTTATTTTTAAGTGTCAGAACTTGTTGCAGACTCCCTCAATATTTTTCAAAAACTTCCATATGCCTGCGAAGAGTCTTAACAAGCTTTTTGGAATGGTGGAGCAGAATCTTGCGCCAAAGCGAACACTCGCCCCAAGACCAATAAAGGAAAAGTTGGTCATCGTTTTAGAGTAACTAGATTTCATATGTTTCTTCTTGGATAACAATATATTTATATTTTACATTCTTTATTTATATTTCCTGCCTCTGGAGACTTGCTACGCCACGTTGGACCAACTTATCCGATCAGCAATCTACATTTTGGAGTAGTCCTCCTCTAGGTGCCTCTTGCAATTTGGACAAGTTTGAGGGAAATATGCTGATTTGGGCTTAAGGCTCGAGCTTCCAAACTGTTTGAAGCCATGAACGGATGTGGCATGGGGCGACAAAGGCCCCGCCAAATAGCGGTATTATAAGTTAAGTACTTTTTAGTTGCCAATAGAATTTAATAACAAAATCTTTTTGAATGTAGGGCTTTCATTCGGTTGTGGTTATGGCAATCTGCGATGCTCGCTACCAATTAACCAACATTGATGTCGGGGCTTTTCTTGCAAGGTAGACATGAATGCCTTCTTGCACAGTAATCTTGGTAAACAGTTGCTATTAGAAGAGCGCCATTTCCGGAGGACAATGTGATAAAAGGGTATCTAACCCCATATTACATTGTCGGCGGTGATGCATTTCCACTTCATAAGTGCGTCATGAAGCCGTATAGTGGGAAAGATCTGCATCGAAAGGAGCTGATTTTTGAATATAGGTGAAGTTGGGCTCGTCGTTGTATTTGGTAGCCATGCAAAATTAAACAAGAAAGGAAAGCAAACTTCGGGCGGAGCCGAAGATGAAATACCCTTGCACAATATTCTGTAAATTATATTCTCCAAAATTATTCATATGATGCATTCTTAACACTCATAAAAAATCCCATCTTCCTAACTTTAAAAACACCAATGTTATGGCATTTCCAATCGTTCAGTTATATGGCAGCTATTGGATCTAGTCGGCCGATCCTTATAAAATTTGGTAGGTCAAACTGATTGGCCAAATATAAAACCCACAGGAAATCCCAACTTCCTAACTTTACAAACACTAAAGTTATGGCATTTCCGATCAATCAGTTATTTGGCAGCTATAGGATATAGTCTGCCAATCCCGGCCGTTCCGACTTATATACTGCGTTCAAAGAAAAAAAGGGTGTGTGCAAAGTTTCAATTCGATATCTTTAAAACTGAGAGACTAGTTTGCGTAGAAACAGACAGACGGACAGACGGACAGACAGACGGACAGACGGACAGAGGGACATGCTTATATCAACTCAGGAGGTGATCCTGATCGAGAATATATGTATATACTTTATAGGGTAGGAGACGTCTCCTTCACTGCGTTGCACACTTTTGACCAAAATTATAATACCCTCTGCAAGGGTATAAAATTGCCCAATAACGTAGAAACAAAATTCCTCGGGCAGCTCAGACAGGCCGACCTCCACTCCCGCAGCGACTTCCAAGCCAGCTTTCAACACTTATCAAAACATAAATATTGTATTAGTCCACGAAGTTTTATAATGTAAAACAAGAGAGAACGCTATAGTCGAGTGCCTCGACTATTAGATACCCGTTACTCAGCTAAGCAACTTTAGATTTTGCATTAACATAATGTGAATTAGAGTGACCACAGGAAAAAAGGAAAAAAAGTTCAAATTATCAATTTGAATTAGGCGATCTCTTAGAGCTGGCAGCTTTACAGCACGAGCATCAGCACCAGCGCTGCTTTAGCGCAGGCAGCTTTTGTCCTGCACCAGCATACACACATACGCCATTGTTTGTGTGCCTTTTTTTTAACATCGGTCTTCAGATCGACGAAAAAAATAACAGAAAATTGCATAGCGTTGCCAGTCTGCGGAAATGAACTTTGGGTGAACCCTAGCGAAAAGATTAAACAATTTTGTCTGCGCTTCTTTAAGCCTAGTATCCAGATCGACGAAAACCGAACGCCAGTCATGAGAGAGAGCGAGAGGCAAACAGCTGGCGTTCACTTTTCGTCGGGCCTTTTTTTCACGTCGGTCTCCTGATCGACGAAAAAAATACCAAAAAATTCCATAGCGTTGCCAGTCTGTCTTTGGGTGAACCCTAGCGAAAAGATTAAAAAATTTAATCTTTTGGCGTGCGCTTCTCACTGAACATACTGAACATTATAAGAAATGGAGGGAAAAACTCAAAAAACTCACAAAAGTCGATTGCAGGTGCTTACATGTGAGGACAAATTAACATTAATACTATCTGGGGTGCCTCTTGTCAGAGCAAAATGTTTTTTAGGTCAAAAATTTACGAAAAAACACAATAAAAGTGCAGCTATGAACTTAAAATTAGCAAATAATTATCAGTAAATTAAAAAAAACAACTGTTAAATTTAAATTGTATTGATTTTTAATATCTTTGTACAGCGGCAGACTTGTCTTGCCAAGGTATTTGGTAATATCATTTAAAGGCTCTTTCCCGCAAATACGATATTGTAATTTTAACTGCTTGTCAACAAACCCAGCTGATTGACAGTACGACCGTAGCACGCTTAAATCTGATGAACTCTCGAAACTTTGGTCACACTGGAAAGATTAAAGTTTTTACGCTAGCATAATCGTTTGTCGATCTCGATACTAGGCTTAAATTTTTTAATCTTTTCGCTAGGGTTCACCCAAAGAAAGACTGGCAACGCTATGGAATTTTTTGGTATTTTTTTCGTCGATCAGGAGACCGACGTGAAAAAAAGGCCCGACGAAAAGTGAACGCCAGCTGTTTGCCTCTCGCTCTCTCTCATGACTGGCGTTCGGTTTTCGTCGATCTGGATACTAGGCTTAAAGCCTAGTATCGAGATCGACAAACGATTATGCTAGCGTAAAAACTTTAATCTTTCCAGTGTGACCAAAGTTTCGAGAGTTCATCAGATTTAAGCGTGCTACGGTCGTACTGTCAATCAGCTGGGTTTGTTGACAAGCAGTTAAAATTACAATATCGTATTTGCGGGAAAGAGCCTTTAAATGATATTACCAAATACCTTGGCAAGACAAGTCTGCCGCTGTACAAAGATATTAAAAATCAATACAATTGAAATTTAACAGTTGTTTTTTTTAATTTACTGATAATTATTTGCCAATTTAAAGTTCATGGCTGCACTTTTATTGTGTTTTTTCGTACATTCTGGACCTAAAAAACATTTTGCTCTGACAAGAGGCACCCCAGATAGTATTAATGTTATTTTGTCCTCACATGTAAACACCTGCAATCTACTTTTGTGAGTTTTTGGAGTTTTTCCCTCCATTTCTTATAATGTTCAGTGAGAAGCGCACGCCAAAAGATTACATTTTTTAATCTTTTCGCTAGGGTTCACCCAAAGACAGACTGGCAACGCTATGGAATTTTTTGGTATTTTTTTCGTCGATCAGGAGACCGACGTGAAAAAAGGCCCGACGAAAAGTGAACGCCAGCTGTTTGCCTCTCGCTCTCTCTCATGACTGGCGTTCGGTTTTCGTCGATCTGGATACTAGGTTTTAATCTTTTGGCGTGCGCTTCTCACTGAACATTATAAGAAATGGAGGGAAAAACTCAAAAAACTCACAAAAGTCGATTGCAGGTGTTTTCATGTGAGGACAAAATAACATTAATACTATCTGGGGTGCCTCTTGTCAGAGCAAAATGTTTTTTAGGTCCAGAATGTACGAAAAAACACAATAAAAGTGCAGCTATGAACTTTATCAGTAAATTAAAAAAAACCACTGTTAAATTTAAATTGTATTGATTTTTAATATCTTTGTACAGCGGCAGACTTGTCTTGCCAAGGTATTTGGTAATATCATTTAAAGGCTCTTTCCCGCAAATACGATATTTGAATTTTAACTGCTTGTCAACAAACCCAGCTGATTGACAGTACGACCGTAGCACGCTTAAATCTGATGAACTCTCGAAACTTTGGTCACACTGGAAAGATTAAAGTTTTTACGCTAGCGTAATCGTTTGTCGATCTCGATACTAGGCTCTACGAAAAAACACAATAAAAGTGCAGCTATGAAAAAAAACTGTTAAATTTAAACTGTGTTGTTTTTTTAATTTCTTTGTACAGCGGCAGACTTGGTTTTGCCAAGGTAGTTGGTAGTACGATATTTGAATTTTAACTGCTTCTCAACAAACCCAGCTGATTGACAGTACGACCGTAGCACGCTTAATTTTGGTCACACTGGAAATATTAAAGTTTTTACGGTAGCGTACTCGTTTGTCGATCTGAGTACTAGGCTTTAAGAATAATAGATTCCAGAAAACTAATGGGCAAAGCAAGTAAAAAACACAAAGCACAAAATTTCGTAGGTCAAGGTGTGTACTTGACAGAGGTAGAATAATAATTTGTACAAATCTTTCTAAAAACTATATTAAAATGCTTTGTTAATATTAAAACCATTTTTATACTGCTTGCCGGATTAATTTATATTTTTATAAGATTTTGCCAATTAACTTAGCAGGCTGTTGGTCCTGTAAAATGTTAAATTATTGTGTGTAGCATTATTTAGTGTTGCACCTGACCTTTGGGTATTTTAAAGCCGTTATCTTTTTTTTAGTTGTTCTATCTCGCCCGTCTCACTTTCGACATTAACACATCGTTGTTAACTTGACTTGTATAAATTCAATAGTTTCAGAATATTTAGGTGTTCTGGCCTGGATTTTTTTTACTTTTTACAGCGGTCTTACTGCTGCCCATTCTGTATTCATTACTTTTTGTTGTATTTGCTATATAAGCGCGCGCCGACTTTGGTTTGGATTTAAATTGGTACGACCCGCATACCGTTGCAGTTCTTCTTGCAGTCCGAGAGATAATAACAAGTACGATGAACGACAATAAACTCCAGGAATTCTTTGCGTAAGTAGAATGACGATACTGAGTTGAGATGGACAGATAAATGACTTCAATGTGTGCGTCACTATTCTTATACATACTTGCGTTTAAATGTACATATATAGATATAACTGAACAGCATCATCGCCATTAACTCAGCAACGACTCCCTGATTATGAACGGCGACAAAAAAAAACAGCACGTCCGTGTCGCGAAGAATTCCATAATTTTTATATTGCTCACAAATCAGGCGTAAGACGTGCAAAAATATCTCAGTGTGCGAATAGGTGATTTGCATTTTATCATAGACCTGACTGCCTGGAATTCGCTTCAAAAATGGATTCCTTTCATAGTCTTTGTGTTTGAGTGACATGCAAGGAAAAGCAGTCACACGATTATCCCATAAGCTGAGCCGCAAATTGTTCTAGTTGGGATAGATAACAGCACTTGTGCTTTCGTTCTATCAGCTTTACACGACCCATATCTAATTGTTATAAACCGCAATCTCTTTTCAGCTTCGTTGATGGCAAAAAAAGCGATTACATATATGCCCTGAAAACTGTTGTGGGGATTCAGTCCGTTTCTGCTTGGCCCGATAAGCGCGGCGAGATTGATCGCATGGTGGACTGGACCGCTGATCGGCTGAGGACCTTGGGCACCGAGATCGAGCTAGCGGATGTGGGCAAGCAGACCTTGCCGAACGGTGAGATAATCCCCCTGCCAAAGGTCCTGCTGGGAACTCTGGGAAAGGACACCACTAAGAAAACCGTGCTGGTCTACGGACATCTGGATGTGCAGCCTGCCCTAAAGGAAGATGGCTGGAATACTAATCCATTCGACCTTACCGAGGTGGATGGCAAGTTGTTTGGTCGCGGTGCGTCAGACGACAAGGGACCAGTCCTGTGCTGGATCCATGCTATCGAGGCTTACCAGAAGCTGAACATTCCACTGCCAGTAAACGTGAAGTTCGTTTTCGAGGGGATGGAGGAGAGCGGAAGCGAAGGCCTCGACGACTTGTTGATAGAGCGCAAAAACGATTTCTTAGCTGATGTTGATTATGTTTGTATCTCCGATAACTACTGGCTGGGAAAAAAGCGTCCCTGCCTGACCTATGGGCTCCGAGGACTAGCATACTTCCAAGTGGAGGTGGAATGCTCAAACAAAGACTTGCATAGCGGTGTGTTTGGGGGCACCGTTCACGAAGCAATGCCAGATCTGTGTCACTTGCTCAGCGTTCTCGTCGACAAGGATACGAAGATTTTGATTCCTGGAGTGGATCGCGACGTATGTAGCTTGTCAAATAACCCAAAAACTTGTCGCTAAGGCTTCTATTCCTTTCGTATTCGTACAGGTGGCTCCCCAGCTAAAGAACGAGCAATCAATTTATGAGAACATTGACTTCGAAGTATCTGAGTACAAGTTAGTTAATCTTATCTTTCTATTAACGCCGTAAATTACTGAACCGCTGTAATCTCTTTAGGAAAGACATTGGTGTTGACCAGCTGCCGCATAATGGCGACAAAATCAGGTTGCTTCAAGCCAGGTGGCGTTATCCCAGCCTATCGATTCATGGAATCGAAGGTGCATTTTATGAGCCAGGCGCAAAGACCGTTATTCCAAAGAAGGTTATTGGAAAGTTCTCCATTCGCCTTGTACCCGACCAGGACCCAAAGCACATTGAGGAGTGTGTTGTTAACTACCTTAATGATAAGTGGGCCGAACGCGGCTCGCCCAACAAAATGAAGGTTTGTTGTTTTTAATGTTAAGCTTCGCTTTCTTTGTTTTATAATAGGTTGTTTTTATAAAAGGTTGTTATGCTCTCGGCTGGCAAGCCCTGGACTGAGGATCCAAACCATCCGCACTATGAGGCTGCGAAACGGGCCATTAAGCATGTTTTCAATGTAGAACCGGATATGACTCGCGAGGGGGGCTCTATTCCAGTAACGTTAACATTGCAAGAAGCCACTGGCAAAAACGTCATCCTTGTGCCAGTAGGAGCATGTGACGACGGGGCCCACTCTCAAAATGAAAAGATCGATATATACAACTACATCGAAGGCGTAAGCTAGCAATAAAGCATCTCTTTGCCAAATTTGATAACATAACTTTTTTCTTTTAGACTAAACTTCTTGGAGCCTATCTGCACGAAGTGGGAAAATTATAGGCAAGCGGACTAACATATTCCATTTTAACACGATAAAACATCACAATAGTGCACTTCTTATAATAAATATTGGCCTTAGTCCTATACTTTCTTTATTTTGTACACTCCCAGGCTATTATAATTTGAGCCGAAAGTTTGCAACCAGGTAAAGGACCCCATACAAATATAGTGGTTTTAAACAAATTCAGAATTAAGGTCCACCCGCGCTTATCGGGACAAGCTAAAACGGAATGGATCCCCATAACAGTTGTCAGGGCATGAATTTAACCGCTTTCATTGCCATCACCAAAGGCGAAAAGTGATTGCGGTTTATAACAATTAGATTTGGGTGGTGTAAAGCTGATAGAATGAAAGCATAAGTGGTGTTACCCCTTCCAAACTAGAAGTCGCGTCTAAGCCTATGGGATAAGCGTGTGACTGCTTTTCTTTGCGTGCCACTCAAACACAAAGACTATGAAGGGACCCCGTTTTTGAAGCGAATTCTAGGCGGTATGGTTAAATGCAAATCTATATACAAATCCTAATGACACACAGATGATATTGCTTTTTTTGCACGTCTTACTCCGGTTTTATTGAGCAATATTAAAATTATAAAATTTTAGCACGTCTGTCTTATTCCCTCAATAAGAAATTTGACTGACGTGCTGCCAGTTCCTATTCAGGGATAATTATCTATTAAATTATTCAATGTTATCATTTGTTTAAAAAGATATTAATAAGATTTACATAATGGCTTAGATTTTTGCCCAGACGTTTCATCCTTTAGCAGCCCGGCCAGTATGTAGTTTTGGGCTTGACACTTTTGTTGTGACGGAGCATGCTAAACAAATACTTTTTAGAAAATACTTCTCTAATTTTTAGAGCTTGCTTTTGGAAAATGTAAAAAAATGACTTGGAGAAAGCTATTTTGTTGTTCAGTCGTGCAAGAAAACAAGGCGAAGTTAATATAAAGTTTTGCAGCTATTACAAAATTAAAAAATGCAATTTTTTTTATCTTTTAAGCAAAAATAAACAATTTTGCACAATTCGTATAAGCATTTTCTAATCTCTTTTCTTTCTCTTTTTATATACATATATGTAGTTCTCGATTATGCCAAAAGCTCCAAGCGTACAAAACGAACGAAAGAACCCTGCAATTGGTTTAAACCGGTTGTACTCTGGATTTTATCACTTATAGGAATGGAAATATCTCCCAGTCGAAGCTGTCACCATGGAAGAGAATTGTGGGCGGTAACTCGACGGTCAGTTACAGCTGGTGCTGAGTTGTGCGAAATCGGGAGTTGTAAGCTTTGGCGGAGCAGATAGATGAATGATAATGCAATTTTGCTTAGAATTTTATTGGCTGCATGCAGATCAGCGACCGTTTTGGCTTACCTCGCCGTCCCAGAACACGTCCGCCTTTGAGAAAATCTCACATATGCTTACATTCCGTTCGTCATTTGCCTTGTATCGAAAAATTCTTACTCGTAGATGCTACCACTTAGCCAGCAATATAATCTGAGAAACATATCGAAGGGATCTACAGATGTGGCACAAATTACATTACATAGTACTTATAACGTTTTTGTCCAATCTTTTTAAGTTTCTGCACAGAGTTTTTTTTTTCATTTTAAGGGTTTTGCAAAGGATTTCCATTTACTCCTGAACTTGGAATTTTTTGGAATCGTCAACACGTCGAATGGGAATACTACTATATTTATGTATTTGTTTTTCTTATTATTAACTTTATAGTTTGTTGAACACGCCACACAAGGATGGACCTTGTTTTCGTGTATTGACGAATTATTCCTAAAGATCCCAAAAAAGCGGGTAACGGGTGCTCCATTCTTGAGCAAATCAGGTGTGGTCATAGCCGGTCAAAAGTTAATCAAGATGTGTTATTTCAGAAGACGACCGTGTCTGTCACGACCGAGAATCCATAAGTCTGCCGGGTGTCTGCAGTGGTGTTGCAAGAAGTCTTGCCAGACAGTTTGCAGTTCTTATTGTTTTTTTTTTATATTATCGTTTTTTAAAACTCTTTATTTAGAAAAAAAGGTATTTCTAATAGAAGGTATATTTAATAGACAATCATTTCGGAAATGTAATTCGATTCTAACTCTTCTAATGACTTTACATGCCAAAGAGAAGAAAAAAGTGGATCGGACGATACTTCCAACATGTTGGACTGGTCAGTTCCATGTGCCAATAAAATACCTGGATAAGTAAAGCAGTTTTTATACCCTTTCAGAGGTTATTATAATTTCAGTCAAAAGTTTGCAACGCAGTGAAGGGACATTTCTGACCCTATAAAGTCCGTCTGTCCGTCCGTCCGTTTCTACGCAAACTAGTCCCTTAGTTTTTAAGCTATCTGCTTGAAATTTTCCCAAAAGTTGTATTTATCATGCAGGTAATATATAGGTCGGAACGAGCCAGATGGGGCTACTATATCATATAGCTCCCATAGGAACAATCGAAAAAAACTATTGTTTTTATACCCTTGCAGAGGGTATTATAATTTTGGTCAAAAGTGTGCAACGCAGTGAAGGAGACATCTCCGACCCTATAAAGTATATATATTCTTGATCAGGATCACCTCCTGAGTTGATATAAGCATGTCCGTCTGTCCGTCTGTCTGTCCGTCTGTCTGTTTCTACGCAAACTAGTCTCTCAGTTTTAAAGATATCGAGTTGAAACTTTGCACACACCCTTCTTTCCTTTGCACGCAGTATATAAGTCGGAACGGCCGGGATCGGCCGACTATATCCTATAGCTGCCATATAAGTGATTGATCGGAAATGCCATAACTTTGGTGTTTGTAAAGTTAGGAAGTTGGGATTTTCTATGGGTTTTATATTTGACCAATCAATCCGACCTACCAAATTTCATAAGGATCGGCCGACTGTATCCTATAGCTGCCATATAACTGATTGAACGGAAATGCCATAACTTTGGTGTTTGTTAAGGTGGGAAGTTGGGATTTCCTATGGGTTCTATATTAGGCCAATCAATCCGACCTACCAAATTTCATAAGGATCGGCCGACTATATCCTATAGCTGCCATATAACAGATTGGTCGAAAATGCCATAACTTTGGTGTTTGTAAAGTTAGGAAGTTGGGATTTTGTATGGGTTTTATATTTGGCCAATCAATCCGACCAATAAAATTTCATAAGGTTCGCGGACTATATCCTATAGCCGCCATATTACTGATTGATCGGAAATGCTATAACTTTGGTGTTTGTAAAGTTAGGAAGTTGGGATTTTTATGAGTGTTAAGAATGCATCATATGAATAATTTTGGAGAATATAATTTACAGAATATTCTGCAAGGGTATTTCAACTTCGGCTCCGCCCGAAGTTAGCTTTCCTTTCTTGTTAGTTTTGGGATTTGGTAATATTTCAATATTATGGAATTACGGTTTTAATTAAATTCAAATCGGACAACAATATATTTATATATATAGCTGCCATAGAAGCGATGGCAAAATGCGGTAATATGGGCATAAAAATCTAAATGTAGTCGATTTGTAATAACTGCAAGGGTATATAAACTTAAGCTTGCCGAAGTTTGCTTCCTTTCTTTTTTAAGCCCATTCTCCTTATTTATAAAGTATATATATTCTTGATCAGGATCGCGTCCTGATTGATATAAGCATGTCCGTCTGTCCGTCTGTCTGTCCGCCTGTCTGTTTCTACGCAAACTAGTCTCTCAGTTTTAAAGATATCGAATTGAAACTTTGCACACATCCTTCGTTCCTTTGCACGTACTATATAAGTCGGAAAGGCCGGGATCGGCCGACTATATCCTATAGCCGCCATATAACTGAACGATCGGAAATGCCGTAACTTTGGTGTTTTTAAAGTTAGGAAGTTGGGATTTTTTTTGGGTTTTATGTTTGGCCAATGAATCCGACCTACCAAATTTCATAACTTTACAAACACCAAAGTTATGGCATTTCCGATCGTTCAGTTATATGGCGGCTATAGGTTATAGTCGGCCGATCCCGGCCGTTCCGTCTTATATACTGCGTGCAAAGGAACTGAGAGACTAGTTCGCGTAGAAACAGACAGACAAACGGACAGACGGACATGCTTATATCAACTAATGACGCGATCCCGATCAAGAATATATATACTTTATATACTTTATGTCACTGCGTTGCACACTTTTGACCAAAATTATAATACCCTCTGCAAGGGTATAAAAATATGGCAATGGTAGCAATTGTCCGGACGTGTCTCGAAAAAAAGTTGAATTGCGGTGCCCCTCATAACTCGGTGCTGGATCATCAGAAATCAAAAAATCCAAGTTCATTCGTTAGATAATAGTTTGCCCCAGGAAACGCTGTCGAGTTTTTTAAAAAAAATTTTTTTGTTGAATTTTTTCGAAGACTTTGAAACACAATTTTTTGCGAAAAAATCGGCTAATTTGTCCTTGTGAAATCAAAACTATGAAAAAAAAAATCGACAGCGTTACCTTGTAAAATATGTACAGAAATAGTGTTTTTAAAGGATTTTAAAAGGATCGGTGCAGGAATCTTGAAGTTATGAGGGGCACCGACTTTGTGGGAAAAATGCTTTAAAGTTTTGGATACCCAAATATCGAATACAATACGAGCTAACTTACCTACATTCAACTGCCCATAACTTGGGAAGTTTTACTCGGATCAATCTAAAATTTAAACTCAATATTCTTCAAATGTTGTGCATTCAGAAAAACAAATAAAGGCAAACAAACAAATTTTTATACACCGTAATAGATCCGACCGTCCTTCAGGGTAGGCAGGTCCAAAATGCGCAGCCTGCTCACAAAGTTTAAGTTTCTTAATGCAAACGGAGAAACGCGTTCCTGAACGAATTCATATCGTACCATAGACAATTTAAAACAAAGGACGAACTAGAGAAACATTAAGAAACTTTGTAGTGTATGAATCGTAAATTCCTTAGACCAGCGTTTGATGAAAACTAGTAGACTCTTAGCTTTATTGGAAATGGAACTGACGTAGAATAGAATCTATGCGTTTAAGTGCAGTATGATCAATAAAGTTTGCGGGAACACAGGGACTGAATATAAATTCAGTGTGGGAAACCTTGTAAAAATAGCTAACATTACAAAATATTGTTTAAAGAGTAAGTGGACATCAAAAAATCTGCAAAAAGTTTCCAGTTCTATTTATTGCTGATGCTGATAATAAATTTAAAACAAAAAAGGAAAGCTAACTTCGGGCAAAGCCCAAGTTGATATACCCTTGCAGAATATTCTGTAAATTAAATTGGTTGGTCAAAAATAAAACCCACAAAAATCCCAACTTCCTAACTTTAAAAACACCAAAGTTATGGCATTTTCAATTAATCATTTTCATTAATATGGCGGCTATAGGATATAGTCGGACGATCCTTATGAAATTTTGTCAGACGGACAGACAGACGGACATGCTTATAACAACTCAGGACGCGATACTGAACGAGAATATATATACTTTATAGGGTCGGAGATGTCTCCTTCACTGCGTTGCACACTTTTGACTTAGGTATCAAAAAAAGCTGTTATAAAAGCTATCTGACTCGTTGTAGGGATACCCAGCATCGCTATCATTATCTACGGCAAATACTGATCAGGCAATTGCCAATCTATTTGCCCAGCTCTCCCAGACAAAATATTCTGTTTCATCCCGTCCAAATCCGTCTTATTTATATACCACATCCAAACTCATCAAACCGGAATTTCCCGGCTGCGTGCTTAGATACTGCGCTAAAACTCTGTGTAGACCTCTGCACACATTGTTAACCTTATCTTTGATAACTTCTCACTTCCAACTTGTTTGGAAGGAGTCATTTATTATTCCCCTTAATAAGAAAGGAAATAAATCAAATACAGTAGAATCCGGTTATAGCGACTTTCAAGGGACCGACGATTTTACGTTCTTATAACCGTTATGTATCATATAAGTTTGTATGGGGACCAAACAAGCCATCGTGTTTTTGTCGCAATAACCGGACGGACACTATACGCGGAGTCGTTATAACCGGATTCTACTGTACAAGCAATTAAAGAGGTATATCCAAGTTGTCCGCTATCGCAACGGTTTAAGAAAACGTTATTACACCTCTCTTGCAACATATTTTTAGATCAATGGAGATTTCATCGGAAGTTGGATTTATAAGGCTTGACTTTTTTGGGTTTTCATGTGACCTTCTAAATGGATCTTAAGTTATCTAAGTGGTATGACTCAAAGTGTCCTCTTCAAAGGCTCTATCTCTAATTTGATCTAAGTTACTTCAAGGAAGCCCCCTTGGTCTACTTCTTGTTACATTATTATAGAGGGTATGCAGAGGGTATTATAAATTCAGTCAAAAGTTTGCAACGCAGTGATTAGCATATCCAGGAGAGTCGATCTAGCCATGTCCGTCTGTCCGTCCGTCCGGGAAAATTGTGGGATTTGTAAAATAATTTGGATAAAGATGGTAAATCATAATTGTACATTATTAAATATTTGTTAACGTGGACATATTAAATTTTTATATTTAAGCCTAGTACTCAGATCGACAAACGAGTACGCGTATTTGCGGGAAAGAGCCTTTAAAATATATTATCAACTACCTTGGCATGACAAGTCTGCCGCTGTACAAAGAAATTAAAAAACAATACAATTTAAATTTAACAGTTGTTTTTTTTTTTATTTACTGATAATTATTTGCTAATTTAATGTTCATAGCTGCAATTTTATTGTGTTTTTTCGTAAATTTTTGACCTAAGAAACACTTTGCTCTGACAAGAGGCACCCCAGATAGTATAAATGTTATTTTGTCCTCACATTTAAACTCCTGCAATCGACTTTTGCGTGTTTTTTGATTTTTCCCCTCCATTTTTAAAATGTTCAGTAAGAAGCGCACGCCAAAAGATTAAATTTTTTAATCTTTGCGGTAGGGTTCACCCAAAGTTCATTTCCGCAGACTGGCAACGCTAAGCAATTTTCTGGAATTTTTTTGTCGATCTGATTACCGAGGTGAAAAAAAGGCCTGACGAAAAGTGAACGCCAGCTGTTTGCCTCTCGCTCTCTCTCATGACTGGCGTACAGTTTTCGTCGATCACTAGGCTTTAGATAATAGTTGCAAGCTGCCGTGTAAGTCGCTGCGGGACAGCTATAAATGAGTACTAGACTTTAGAAAATAGTTGCAAGCTGCCGTGTAAGTCGCTGCGGGACAGCTATAAATACCACCTAAAATGTAATCGACCGAAGAGTGGAAAAGCTGAAGGAGTCCCACTGGAGAAGCCAACGGGTGTTAATCTTTTGGGGTGCCTTTTGTCAGAGCAAAGTGTTTCTTAGGTCAGAAATGTACGAAAAAACACAATAAAAGTGCAGCTATAAACTTTAAATTAGCAATAATTATCAGTAAATTAAAAAAACAACTGTTAAATTTAAATTGTATTGTCAAACGGACATTGCTATATCAACTCGCCTAGTTAAGCTTATCAAGAATCTAAACTCTTTGTAGTGTTGGAAACGTCTGACCAATTTTATAATACCATCCGCAAGGGTATGGGTTTGTTGACAAACAGTTACGATTCACGAAACTTATCTGCTGGAAAGGACCATTTAACAGATATTCTCAAGTACCTTGGCAAGGCGAGTTTCCAAGTTCTTTGGCTGTTTCGTCCATTTTTTGCTGCGACACTTTAAAATATTAAATTTTTTAATTTTTTTGCACGAACGTTTTATTTTTTTTAAAGTGTCTGTAGGAAAAGCATGTACATGTATATGTATATACATATGTACATATGTACAAAGATGAACGGAAACCCGAAAATCCCAGAGAAATCGGCTGCAAGAATCTAGTGCAGCAAATAATTTTAAATAACCAAATTATTAGCAGTTTATCTAAAAACAAAACTGTTAAATATAATTCGTATTGTTATACCCTTGCAGAGGGTATTATAATTTTGGTTAAAAGTGTGCAACGCAGTGAAGGAGACATCTCCGACCATATAAAGTATATATATTCTTGATCAGGATCGCGTCCTGAGTTGATATAAGCATGTCCGTCTGTCTGTCCGTCTGTCTGTTTCTGCGCAAACTAGTGTCTCAGTTTTAAAGATATCGAATTAAAACTTTGCACACACCTTTCTTTCCTTTGCACGCAATATATATAAGTCGGAACGGCCGGGATCGTCCGACTTATCCTATTGCTGCTATATAACTGATTGATCGGAAATGCCATAACTTTGGTGTTTGTAAAGTCAGGAAGTTGGGATTTTCTATGGTTTATATTTGGCCAATCAATCCAACCAATCAAATTTCATAAGGATCGCCCGACTATATCCTATAGCTGCCATATAACTGTACGATTGGAAATACCATAACTTTGGAGTTTTTAAAATTAGGAAATTGGTATTTTGTATAAGTACTAAGAATGCATCATATGAATAATTTTAGAGAATATAATTTACAGAATATTCTGCAAGGGTATATCAACTACGGCTCCGGCCGAAGTTAGCTTTCCCCTTTTTGTTTTTTAATTTTTTTGTACACCGGTAGGAATATCTTGCCAAGGTACTTGAGAAGAAATGCAATTGTTCTTTTTAATTTAATGTGTACTTTTTTTCAAGAAACCCAGCTGATTGACAGTTGCAATCTCAGTTTGGGTGAACTTTCAATAAATTCGGTGACACTGTAAATATAATTTTTTGTTTGCTGGCTAACTTGTTTTTCAATCTGAGTATTAGGCTTTAAGCTGAAAAATATTGTTTTATTGTTTTAATAATTTTTATTTGGCTTCTATGGTAAGACTTATGGTTAAACTATTTGTAAGTACAAATCTCTCTGTGTTCAGTGCTTCGGTTATTCGTTTTCATAACTTAATGACAGTTTTGTTTTTATAGCTCTTTAATCTCTGTCTGTTGGCGTAGGCGAAGCTATTATTATTCCGTAATTATACATGTACATATGCGCTATTTTGTTACGACTGCTCACGCTAAACTAAATTCATCTCTAACTATTAATTTTGGACAATAAATATTAGATACATATAAATACGTATATGCATATCATTATAAGTAGATATACGCACTTTATGTACATATATAATGATGAATCGCTTAAAATAATAATAATATATTAACAATAATCGTGTGTCTACGTAAGTATATAAGCATAAGATCTAGTACATATTTACAAGTGAACGATAGATCTATAGAAACAACATGGGAGGCAAGAACCAACGGTGAGGTACTGGCAATGGCCAAGAAGCAACTACAAAAATACATCATTTATGCGAATTCCAACAGCCAGGCAGCTTGTCAAACAACATTCTCTAGGCATAATACGTATGCATTCATCAAATCATTTTATTTTTGAGTGGAGTGCGGTTTCCCGATTTTATTCCTATCCAATGCGACTATTCAAGAGTTCTCCGTTCCGGATATTGACCCGGATCGGACGTATAACGTGGAAGTTGAATGCTGGGCCATGTGCGTTTCCCACTACCATCCCGTTTCCGCTTTCCCTGAGCAGCCGTTAGTCCAGATTGAGGGGCGGTGTACTGTTCGGGCCGCCCAACATAAACGACGTAGGACTGTGCACCGAGATGCTATCCAGGTCCAGGGCGCCGTCGCCCTTCTCCAGCATACCGCTGCCATCTTGCTTCATCATCATACGCCGCCACTTGGCCCTTGCATTTTGAAACCAGACCTTCAGAGAAAGAGAATTGTCAGTTAGCGACTAACTTCAGTTGGGATGGTTGCCGGCGGGGATCACTCACCTGTAGGACTCTCTTTGGTAAACCTGTTTTCTGTGACAACTGCTTCAGATCCTTGGCGTCAGGGTTGTGATTAATGGCAAAGTAGGACTTCATGGTTCGCAGCTGGTGATGCTTGAACGATGTGCGCATTCGCTTGGTGCGCGACGAGGAGCTCAAGTGCGAGCCCCGGCCGAAGTCCACGTACTCAGTGTTGAGATCTGCAATCAATTCAAAGAGCCTTGTAGCTTTTCGATTTTTACAGCGCCTTCCGAGTTTTATGAGGCAGGCACATAAAAGCTGATGCTGATGCTGCAGCAGCTTCAATGGCGCCAGTTTTTAGCTTCAGCGGCGGTTCCAGATCCGCTGTGCCGTCATAAAGAGCCCAACCGCATGTTGCCGCTTTTATGACCGACAGCCTGATCGCGAAAGAGCTGGGAATTTACAACGTACCTATGTTTGCGGTGAACGCCTCGATATCCTTGGGCTTGCGCTTGCGAGGCCTGCCCTTTTGGCGAGCCGGCTGTGGGAGTCCGGTGATGACATGGGACGCGGGCACAAAGATGCCCGTAGGAACAATGCTCCGACTAGGGTCCGAGTGTGGGCTCGAGGATTCGTTGTGCGGCGAGCCGAACTGGGCGCTGTACGGGTAGCTGGCGCTCATGCTGGACGAGGCTGCGTCGCCCTCCCTCGCTATACTGTAGTGGGTCCTGCAAGTGGTATTTAGTAGTGGCGGGCCCTGTACGGTTTGGTTGTGGCTTACCTGCAGTATATGAGCGCGTCGATTATGCCATACTGGTCGCCCTTTGTCAATGGGGAGTGGCAGACGGTGCAGCAAAAGCAGTTGACGTGAAAAACCAGGTTCCGGGCGCGCATCACCAGTTCGTTGGAGCTGATAGAAGCCAGGCAGCGGGAGCAGCGGCGAGTACCAAAAAAACTGCGGACGAGAACATTGATTGTCTGCTATTATTCAGATCATAGGAAGATTTGCAATCCCTTAGCATACCCGCGACTAGTGCCTGACCAAAAAAATACTTAATTATGTGGCGTGATTTTGAAGAAATCGAGCCCAGAGACATGACGTGCTTTGTGCAGGGCTGCCCTACGGAATCAGTAATCACATGTTTGGCAGGAAGCTGCTCGCTATTGACGGGTTGCCGCCTCGATAATCATGAGCCACCGCCGGTACAGATCCATACAAGTAAGCCCAATGGCTTTCCCACAAACGCCTACTCATCGACGTTTTCATAGTCATCGCATGATGATGAAGGTCTGCACACTCGACTCAATATGGTTTCGATCCGTCGCCGGCTACTGTTTTCACTTTCGCAAATGACAGATCAAAGATTACCAGCATCCGTCCGTAATCACTGGGGAGTCGCTGCTTTCGTGTCAGAAATGAGCCAGCAAGCCATCCGCTTGGTAGGTATCCCGGGGAGCCCTTTCCTGGTCCCGCAGACGCAGGGGCTAGGTGAAGTCAAACATCAAATGCGCGAGACATGCGATTTCTTTGACATTAATCAAAATAATTGGCGCATTTCGCTTCAGTTTCAACAACGATCAGCAGACTCATTCTCACATTTTGGAGTGGATCCTTCGAGACATAAGCAGACAAATCAGGGCATAGCAAACACCAAGCCAATTTCAATTCCAAACAAATTTATCATATTCATACGATGCGCATTTCAAAAAGGCATTTTCATCCCATTGCTATTACCCCTCCGTCAGCCCCATTCCCATTCCCCTTCCGCAGCCCCTTTCAGTTCCCGTTCTGCATCTGTGTTTTCGTTTTGTTGAAAATTATTTGGGATGTGACACCGAGATTTTTGTCACATCCCCATGTACCACATCTTGTCGCTACACGAGTCGGTGCGACTGTGGCTCTCGGCCGATCTTTCACTTGGGTTCCGTCTCCAAAAAGGCCCTTCAGATGTGTGCATGTACGAATATGTACCTTGTGCTGCTGCGCGGTACGTAAGCCCCATAAATATTATTAAACATGTATTCTGAGGACGGCGACGCGGTCGCAGCTACCAACTCATAAAACTGCTCCAGACCGCAGTTTCGAGCCACTTCCACCGCCCTGACACGCCCCTTCTCCGATTCGGAGAGCTAGGGAGAGTGCGAGAAAAATGAATTATGATTATTGCCATGTAAAAGAGCAGGCGAAATGTCAAAGTGACAACGCCTAATATATGATTATGTTTTCGAGCTCTCGAAATCTGATACTCTCACACACATTTTGGACATTATGGTTCTCGCTGCCCCTGGAAGTTCCACTTCCAGTTTATCCTTCTGCTATTGCCTAGGCTCTGTCTTGCGCCCTTAGCAATCCCACATAACTATCTTCGGCAATCCACTCTGCATAAAAACTTATGTATATATGGACTAACAAATGTTGAATTTTATTTATTGTATGGGTTATATCTGCACAGATTATGTTGACGTCTAATAACTGAAAAACTTATAAAAAACTACAATAAATAATGGACATGGAAATCATGTGGACTGTTTATTTAAAGCCTACAATTGTATTTAAATGAGGGTAACATAATTATTATTTTAAATTTACCATAAAGTGACTAAAATGTTGGGACACCAAAACAAGTAATAAAATTCTGGCCCTAACAGCCAGCATTGGAAAGACTTTTTTCCAGCCCGAAACTTTAATAGCTAAAAATCTTGATAAAGGTAGAAAGGTTTAAGCAAGTTATTTTTCTATGTACAAACATAAACAAACAAACAAAAAGGTAAAACCTCATTGCAGTTTTCAAGTTTTATTAATGCACGTCGATGTTCTCAAAGATTCATAAGTATTCAGCATTTAATGTTTTTTTTTAGACCGAATCTAGAAGCTATGTTCTGAACAACTCAAACCAATATTGCTAAAAATAAATTAAATCATGTTAATGGGCACCAAAGGTGTGCGAAAGGCGACTATTACATAAACACAGAATTGAAATTCTGCTGTGATGGTCCGATCCGAGCCAGTATACCGATCGAAAGGGACGCTCCCTTAAACTAAATTAGGGTTGTTTTATTCTGAAACAACTAAATTAAATTGTTTTCAAAATTAAAGAAGCTGCAACTTAAAAAAAGCCTATAAAGGGTATTTATATTGTTACGTGGTCAAATGCGAACAGAAGTAGGCATTTACAGAATATTAGCTCGTAATTGAAAAGAGTATAAAACTTATTACTATTAGTACGAAATTATACCTATACCTATGCCTTTATTACTAAAAAACAATGAAGCCATGTCGATTTTGCGTTGCATTTTGCCATCGTTTTAATGGCAGCTATATGATATTGTCCGATTTTGACAAAAGCGTAATTTTGATATAGTAAATAATTAATATATCTCAAAGGAATATTTTGATAAATAGAAAAACAGCATAATAAAATTTTTTTCACTTTATTATTTTTATTTTTTCGATTTTCCTGTGGGAGCTATATGATATAGATGTATGATTTAATTGAAACCTTAATTCCATAGTATTTAAATATTACCAAATCTCAGAACAAAAAAAAAATTAAAAACAAAAAAGTTACCCTTTTTTAAATTTTTTTTAAAATGTAGAACATTTTTGTACAAAATTAAAGTCAATTACTTTGACCTAGTATAAGTACTTAACGTATGAATTTGTCTGAAACCAAGGGAAACTATTAAACAAAAATTAATATGTCTCGTAAGCTTCTCGGAAACTGTTGTTTAATGAATTATACTTAAATCAAGTCCCATTTATTCGTAAATTAATACTCCAATAAATAAGTTTTAAGTATCTAACTTTATTGGTCCGTATTTAGCAGCCCATTCAATTTGAAATCTAAAAATGTTCTTCACCATGTGTGTAAGAAATTTCACGATTAGTGGGCGTGGCAAACATTTGCATGCCACGTTTTTGTGCTTGCCAAATACTAAGCTTCTTGCTTTTGTTTGATAAATTTCTGTAAACGTTACATGACAATGTAGACAGAAAATCACCATCCCATTCTATTTTAAACCATTTATTTTGTGGAAAAAAGTTGCTTATAATAAAAGGTAAAATTATGTGGCTTAAAGAAAGATACAAACCTACATAATTCAAAATTATTGGATAAACTATAAAATTGTACAGAATGATACAGAAAATATGAAATCAAAATAGTCGAGATAAAAAGTTCGTAAATTAACATAAATTTGTATTGGCATATGTTTTTTATTTCGAAAGCGTGGTCTTTATTGAATACCATTTTGTCTTGACTCAAGGCAAATCGATCTTGACTCCCTTTGAATACCATTTGGTCTTAATTCAAGACGATTGTCTTGACTTTAGACAGCTTTTTCTCCGTTTGTGTTTGATAAGGCTTCTTTTGAACAGAAAAAGGTCAAGTCTCCGCTTTTATTATGCAAAAAGACCCTAGCGAAACACTATGTTCAAGTCCCGGCTGAAACTCCTGCACTTGGCAGAGGGCTGGTTGAACTCTGTTTGGAGGGCGAGTGAGTTGCGCTATGCGGACTGAAGTAGCGACGTGTGGCCCGGCTGGATGCTGCGATAACACCGGGTTTGCATAGGAACACGGGCACGGGAGGGCAGGGCGGCGACGCTTTGTAACGTGAGAGCATTTGTAGCGCGTTGAGGGATTGCACGTCGAGGTCTCAAGTTCCACCCGCTGTGTTCGGCTCTTCCGATTACACATGTGCAAGTTCACCGGTAACAACAACAGCGGATTTCCCAGACGCCACGCCACCACCGACAGCAACGGCTTCCCTTCCCGTCCGCCAGCTATCGTGAGACCGCTTCGAGCGCCGAGTCCTGCCCCGAGTCCTAGCCCTACTTATTGCCCCCTCCAGCCGATGATGACGTCCTGTGGCGCTAATTCGATTCTAGACCCTCGACCGTTGCCTGTCTGAACTTATACAGTAATTATTCGCATTTCTAGTTCGGTTTTTTGGTTTGTTTGGTTTGTTTGGTTTTGTTTTTACTACATCTGTAAGTTCCGAGTCGATTTAAGAGTTTTATGGAAAAGATTTGTGTTTTTTACTTGTTTAATGCGGTGGAAAATTAGTTTGGATTGCTATCTATTGGACTTGTGCGTACAACTAGCATATTCCTATGGCTTGCCCCTGCTGTGAGGTGGTGTGGTCCCAGCAAAGTGGCTTTGAACGCAACCACTCAGCGGACAAGCCGACTTAATAGTTTCATTAACATTCGCATTTGCATTTCTAAGCGCTCTCTTCCGGGCTCCAAGAAACGCAAGCCCATGCCCAATTCGAAAATGTGTCTATAATGTTGTAGTCAAAATGATTAGATAAGCACCCCATTGTTAATTTGTGGCGGGAGGAACGGATCAGCTACTTGCCGTCTGCCTCCACTTTGCTCTTTGCAGGGAGCTCTTGCGTATGAATTCGGCGTAAAATCATTTCTTAAGATGCCCATCAAATATTTTAATTATCGCGCGGTCTCTACGTTTATGTTTGCTCTTGTTCCCAAACCAAGTCACCCAGTGTCCAGGTGGCAGCAGTAAGCCCAGCTAGGCGTTGCTCAGCCAAGCGAGTGACCTGCGTGCTGCAGAAGCGGAGGTGAAAGTACCACTGTGGGATCGATGCATGGGTCCCTGGCAAAGCAAACTCGAGACCAAGAGGCGTCTAAGTAGGTAAATGTATTTATTGTACGTGCTTGCTCCCAGACAAAAGAAGTTGTGGTTACTAAAAAATGATTTTATCAACCGACAATTGCATTGATTATACAAAAAAACACTAGCAAGGTATCATTTTAATCTTAATATTTGCATTTCTTTCACGTTGTAAAATTAATTCATATTTGATAAAAACAATTGTATTTTTAAGAAAAATCTGTTGTTTTAAGCCAAATTAATGCACATTGTTATTACTAAGTTCTGTAAAGGTGACATGATCGTCTTTATAAATGTGTTCTCAGATTAATATTAACAAAAACTATATTAACGACAACTATGGGCCCATATAATGTCATGGACGGCTATTATTTTAGGTAACAAATTATTTCAGTTGTAATTGGATTAACATTTAAATTCTCCCCAGGAAATCGATTTTTATTTATTTAGTGTATTAAAGTTGTTGTATACAAAAATAAAATGAAATAAATAAAATAGGGCATCACAGGCTCATTTGAAAACCATATCTCATACTGCGTTGCAAAGGTGATAGAATTCGCTTAGTATTCACGTATCACTTTTTTTCATTTTATTATTTTTTTGCAGCAGTTAGAATTGAAAATTCATTTTTACTAAACATTTTACCACTCTTCTCGCTTTAATGGTAAGCTATAAATACATTTTTTTATCTAAGAAAAAGTAATAAACTTTGGAGCGTAAAACCAACTTGTTGCTTACCATGAAGGCGAGAAATCGGGCTAAAGCAGTAAGCACATTTGCCAAAAATTTTATTCGCACTGTTGTGCAGCTGGCCCATTGTGGCTATCTTCTGGATATGTGTTGGCATGGCGGCGCTACACGGCCCGCCGACAAGTGCCCATAAAATATAAATACTGTGATTTTTTTAGTCATTTCTGTCGGACATGAGAGTGTGTGCGATGGGTGCATGATTCTTGGAGGCACATTATCAAATCCAATTTCTGCTTAGCTCTTTGATGGGATTTTAGTCTCATGCTAACGCTGGAGCCCAACGTTAGAAGCACTTGAGGGCGGTGACTTGAACATAAAAAGCCAACGTGAGATTGAATCGTTCAGCTGATGTGCCCTGTTGTTAAATCTGCAGTCTCTGTTTTTGTAGATTTTCAATTTCATCACGCAGTCTTCAGTGGCGGCGTTGTAGAAACTTCTTACACTCCATTTATTTAATGAATTCTTTCGCTTTTTTACTTCCCTTCTGTTTGCGAGGTAAATAAATTATTTTATTGGATAACCCACGACTTCAGAGGGGCCATAAATTCGGTGCTCGAGTCTCCTGCTCTTACTAGGCACAATTAAATGGTCGCGCTTCGCTGACTTTAAAAACTGTAAATATTTTATGCCAAACTTTTTCATCCACTTGCCTACTTTTCTGGTCACCGTAGTCAAGCCCTACTAAATCGGTGGAATGTTTTATGATGCGAAGACAGCACTCGTCCCCAGCGCTGATTAAGACGTTTCATCGACCCCGAGGTCCGCATTTTGGCATGGCCCTCTGATAGCGAAGGAACTCCAGCTATCAGAAGATCTTCCAGACCCCAATTCCTGACGTGCCACATAAAATAAAAATTATGACACTGCGTCTTCAAAACCATCCTGCTAGTCCCAATCTGATGCCCAGCTAAGCCGTCTTATCCGCTTTGCCATCAGCACAACATCATCGCTGTAGATAAGCACTTGCTGCCCGGACTTTTGTGACACAGCCAAAGTCGAGCAGCGGCCCCATAGACACGAGACCAGCCATTCTCACTGGCTTTGGGACAGGGAGTATGCAGATACACATACTCGAACATATGCAGGTGACAGCCAGAAAATTTCATTTATGCACCTCGCTCCCGCTGGCAGGCGGAAAAACGAGAATTGGCAAGTCAAACAGGTACATTGGACCAGTAAATGTAAGCTTGCGGGCAACCACATCCAGCAGACAGTGGCACCACCACTGCATCAGCAGCAAGAGCAAACGGATATCTTTAATCCTGAAAATCCAATTATTGGCTTTGCGAGCTTAAAACTGAAAAAAACTAAATTATAAACGATTCCTAGTCTTTGATCAAGTAAAGAACCTATGGAGCTAGCGGTGTACCAACGGTGTGCCGGGGAAACAAAAATATCTTTAAAAACGGCAGCCAGGTGAACATGTGTTAGCAGCTTATCACACAAGTTGTTTGCTAATTCGATACCCCGCTGGATGGTGACCGCAAATCCGCTCAGAAATCAATAATGCAAATTAATCTCAATTAATAAGGTTTTACCGACTTGTTAAGGGGGTATTCTGGTCTGGTAAGTATTTTCGCTAATTATTAAAGTGACGTAAAATAAAAATAAATTTTAAAAAATCAATATATTAGCAGCTGATCAAGTGAATCGACTCAGCAAATTGAACCGTGACCAGACTACCGATTCCAACCCTTCTAGCAATCTGACAAAAAAAAGATTATTAATCTAAAGCAATGTCGGAATGTTCAAACGGAAAAGTTAAAGATATTAAATAAATGTATTTTTAATACTTAAACTTTAAATTTGGGGATAAGCGTAGTTTCGGACATTCAGAAGCTTTTAAAGAAGGCTCCCAAAAATTTTCAGGTAAATCGGTAGAGTAGAACTTCGATAAAGACAGGGCGAGCTGGCCTGGATGCCGCTTCAGAAAAATCTCTGAAACTAATTTGAATTTTGAATAATCCTCTAAGGAACACATTCCTAGGTAATTAAACTTTTAATATATGAAAACAATTCACTTTTAAAACCAATTCGTCTGGTAGGACTTCAAATGATTCCACATTTTCAATGCTTAACCTGTTTTAGATTTCACTCACACGGAGTGTAATCCTGATCAATAATATATATATCTTATAGGATGGGAAACGCTTCCCTATAACACTATCACGATAAGTTTTATAACTTTTAACTTTCAGGAACACCAAATTTTATTTATCTTTAATAATTATGTAAGTCCCAATGACGATGATAGTCAATGAACAAATAATAATAATACATTTGCTTTTTCTTTCGATTTAAATGTAAAAAATAATGAGTTAATTATATTTAGTATTTTTGTTGGTGTAAGAAAAGGATGTTGTGTTTTTTAAGATTGCAAATGTTAAGAATTCTAAAACATTGTCCGATCAGACTAATTTACTAACAACAGTGACAAGTTTTTAGTTTTGTATCATTATTCTCCGAATTTATGCAGTCACATTGGACTTAAAACCAGTACGGTATGTATAAATAAATGTAAAATCTATTCTTTCGAAGCCCCATGACTTAACCTTGTTTAGATGGCTTTTGGTGGTTCGATTGTATCTTAGTTTCCAGCTTTTCATAATTTGAATAATAATACTAATAATAAACCAATTTTGAACTCTGCGACCTGTCACAAAGTCAAGTTAACTTCAATGTTTCTTAGACAAAATGTAAAAGTTAATTGTTGAAACTTTGTGCCCATGGCTCTATAATATTGATAATATTTATTTCTACACTAGAATTTTATTTATTGTAAATAGAAAAACGTAACAATAAATTAAGTGTCAATTTAAAAAATCATACATTTTCAGAGTTGAAAAGTATAATAAAATATAAGCGGACATGGACCAAACATTTATTGTCGTTTCAAATGATTTGAATATAATTCATTCACGCGAATATATTATGTATTTCCCGGCGATATCGGTAAAAAACAACCGTGTGCTTAAATTTGACAAAACATGGATCTATTTAATTGGAAGTGCCGAGGGGCGTTTATTTGAGTTTCTATTTATCCCGCGACCCGCAAAATCCACCAGATCCACTAGAGCACATGACATAAGTTCGCCTACGCTATAGGCTATTGGCCGCGCCCCCACATTCGACCCGGGGGACGTCACATTTGACATCTGCAGTATAAATCAACGGAAAATGTGGGGATGGCTCCGGTTGAGTCGCGGGCTCGATGTGATTGATAATGCCCAGCAGCAGCAGAAAACCCACCGGAATGAAACGAAATGAAACATTACGGCGGAGTGGATTCTGTACGACATGCCAAGGCCCCCAGTCCCCCTAACTCTCCAATACAAGCCGCGAACGTCTGTTTGTGCGACTGCCAGCGGAGCGCGGCGGTCGCGCCTCTGGAATCTGGCGATCAATCCCACACCCGTACAGATAGGGCGACCCCGAAACCAGGGGGAGTCGGAGTCGCAGGCAGTATCAGACGCTTGCAGACACGGACTGCAACTGAGACTCCCAGCCCGACGGTTGGTATTTTGAAATATGGAGCGGTCATAAATGTCACAAGAATCATTTGAGAGGAAATACGAGTGACGAGCGTGACTTGCCTGGATTTATGGTTCTCGAGCCGAGGGTATCTGACTTGAATGAGGAACTTATTCGGTGCCGCCGAACAGGTGTTGCCCTGGCCCCTTACAGCTCTGAGAGAGCACAAACAAATTGGTGTCCCACAATTGCAGAAGATCCCAGTACACCTCAGATGGGTGCTGAAATATCGGGTAATTATAACCCGTTTCTGTGGCACTTCGCACTGCTAGAATGCTAGGAGCTCGCGTGACTGCTGCGACGCGTGAAATCGCATTGCTGCAGCTTCCTCCGGCAGAGCTTGTGGAGCGGGTGAGGAGCAGTGGGCAGTGGGCTGGGAAACCCACCCAGGCGAAGACTGTCAACGCTGGCGGAGCCCCAAGACCCGGCCTTCGTCCTCTAGAAAGGCAGTTCGTGAGCGGTGAGTGGTGAGGGGTGAGGGCGTGCGCAGGTGAGCTGGTGAGCGGGCGTTCTTGAGAATGCCGTGGCGGGCAAACAGCAGAACACACGCAGAGCCACTCAGCCAGCGGATGGGCGGATAAGCAGATGGGTAGACCGCTGGAGTCTTCGTTGCGGTCTGCTTCCACTTGCATTCGAATTCGCTATCGCGTTTGCACCCTTTCAGCCGTCGCACAGTGGTGCAAAACAATGATCTGGTTGCAGATCTTAAGGCAGCCGCGCGCATAAAAACTTTACTTGCGTGTTTGGAAATCATTTTCTAGTCAATGTCTTGGCATGCAGTCGCGGTTTTATCTGATTCATCAACCCAAGCCCCACCCCTCTTCGCAATCGCTTCCCAGAAGCTCCCAGCCGGAGATTCAGCCACTGCTCCGTATAGTATAGTAATTTTCCTCAATGGCTGGCACTGGCCTCGGTTTTGTTTTGGCTTGGCGACTTACCTATAATAATCGTTTTTGCAATAAATGTTGTCGTCACGTGAGTAGCATGAGGATTCCCGTTCTAGCGGCTGCCGACAAGCGTAGCACTGTAAGCAGCTGGCGTGCCAGCGTTTTTCCACAGCGGAGAGGTAGAAACGATCCTAAGAAAAGACCGGAAAATATATTGTAAATGACATATTCCAAACAAAGTTTGCATTTTTCGGAGAAAGTAAGCCATTTCCAATTACGATCATGAAAATATTAGTGCCGCCATTTAAGCGGTCTGCCGTGGCTTTTTCCATTCCGATTGAATTGATTTTTCTTTTTTTGTACCCATACAGAGTGTAATATAATTTCAGTCAAAAGTTAGAAATGCTAAGAAACAAAATGCATTGTAATCCCAAAAATTAAGATTTTTAATATATTTGGAATATGATTTTATATACAAATTTTTTTATTATCGGCCATATTTTGCGGAACATGAAAATAAACAGCAAAATGTTTGGGATATATTATATACTTTTACTATCCGCCACAGCGGAATATTTAAATGGGGGGCTGAAGCCACTACTATATTCATGATCGCAGCTGTAAGTGTCTTTTTATAAAGTTGTTATAGTTTTAACCATTCTCTAAAATTATGTTAAATAATGCCTAGTTTTTTTAAAACTTCGAGTCTTCTTGAAATAATAGGCTTGCAGTCGAATTTTAGGGAAATGATTTATTACCCAATTTCAATTAAGAATTCTATAAACAAAATATTTTTAAATCTTGTACTTTCTGGCTAATAAATAAGAACTAGGTATTTGTAGAGTTATTAAGATTGGAATTTTTTTTTAAAAAGTCTGTTCATGGGTTTTTATTTTAAAAAGTCTTACTTAAATTTGAATTTTTACAAATTACATCGAATTGAATGTTTTTTTCTTTATTTTTATTATTTTTTAAAAATTAAAATATACCATTGTTTGCTTAATAAAACATTGGGCAGTTCCACTAGTCTAAGCCGATTTATTTTCTGTATAAATAATAGCTCATGTTACCTTACCTGTATTTGCCGCCCACAGCCGGAGCAGTCGTCGAGGTTGCGCGTTATTTTGCTATCGTTGGTAGACTCAGGACTGCTGGGCGGTCCGTAAGGTTCAGTTTTGAATGATATACCCGACGTTGTCTCGTCGCTGACCTCCGTGCAATCTGTGCGGCTGCGGCTGATCGAAAACTTGGCCGTGGAGTCCTCAAAGGTGGCGCGATCGGCTGTTTCATAGCTGGGGAATCAATTATTGTGTGATCGCTCGCAGTCCAGCAAAGGGATGACCTTACCTTCTAAATGCCTCCGTGCCGTATGCATTGCCAAATGGCTTTGTACTGTGATCACAAATATCTTGACACGAGGATGAGGAGCATGCGCGAAACAATGAGTGATTGTTATTTGCACCTGTAGCACTGCCACATTGATTGCTTCCTTGATGTGCTACAGGTGGTGTTGAACTTTTCTCCCTTGCGCCGGGCCCAAGAAATCTTGCGCTCTGCTGCTACATGTTGCGATAAAAACAGAAGTATGCACATAAATGGATTGATAGGGAGGGTAGAATTCATTGAAGGGGCCTACATGGAATGAAGACCATAGGAAATGGCTCGACTGTGCCTCACTCCGCTCTAAAATACTCGGTAATTCTTGAAAGTGTGTGCTATAGTATAAATGATGCATATTTTTTCAATGGCGATGGCGGCGAAAACAAAGGCGAAGCTAAAGTTCGTTTCAATTAAGAGACAAGGCGTTTTTCGTTATTCCGAGAAAGCGCTGCGCGACATTTAAGAATCGCCAACATATGAGGGACACCCAGCGACAGCCTAGTTGCGATCCCGACCAAATCCATCCCGGCTCATCTCGGATCATCCCATCGCTACTCATCCCCGAGCTTCACTCATTGAAGAATAAATTTCCCAAGTTTTGCTTTTGCTTTAAGCGAACACAGAGGCAGACACCACCAGCCGCGGTGCTCAAGTCCAACGTCCCGCCCCATCTCACCTCTTATCGCCTAGCCTGGCCTGTCGCCACAAAACATCAATGCTCCAGTTTACTTATTTTTGATTAATTAGTGGAAAATAGATTGCAAATGCGTGCCTATCCATCCGAAAGCTGCCCCGTGTGAGTTAGAAGGATGACAGGTTTTCCTTGTATAACATACAACTTCCCCATATTCTCTAGACAATTTTTGTGAAATTTACAAAAAAAATGTGTTGCCCGGTACCTGGGAACACGTTGTTACGTTTAGGGGAACATCGAGCTATATTTGTACATTTTGGCTCGAAATTTCCCAATGTGTACTGCAGTGTAGACCAAGTCGTTGCGTCATTAAAATCGTTTGCAAATAAAACCACATCTGTAAGTAAGTAATTTTATTTTTGCAAAAACCGTAAAATGTATTTTGTTTAAGGCTAAGTATTAAACAAAACTTTCAGAGATTTGTCAATGACTAGAAGATTTAGGAAGACAATTTATGAAAATGGTCTTCTTTTTGAAAATTGTTTCCAATCTATACATAATTATTAAAGGCATTAGATAAAAATCAAAACTGCACCCAATGTGAATTTGACCATTATAATGAATAAATAAATTATTACTTATTTAAATAAACCCTAACAATTTCCTATAAATGTTCTCAGTCGAGCCAAAATTGTCTGTGGTAATTATATTATAACAACAAACTTAATCTTTATTTATTAGCATTTAAGCACTACCAAATTCTATAAATAAAAATTGAGCACTTAACTTAAATAGCATGTTAATTTGAATGCCCTTTTTTTAATCCTATATATGTATATACTTATTAAGAAAAGTATATCTGGCCTTTAACAGGACTTTGACAGGGACACGACAAACCTGCCCTAATTGATTTTTGTCAATATTAGAAAATGGTACATTTGACTATTTTGAACCGCTGTAGTAATCAAAAGGATGTTTGCGTTCCAATTTATTCAAAAGCTTAGCAAAGTGCAACCTTGTGAAAAATTTTTCCGCCGGCTAAAAACAAATCCATATACAAAAATTTGGAGAAAACACCCCTTATTCACTTCCCTGTTAAAATAAAACAAGAATTACGAATTTTATAGAATTTAATAATATTGTTAATGCTACAAAGGAATATAAGCGTTGGCTCTCCGAAGTTATTTTTCTTCCTGTTTTATGTTAAAATATGTAAAGTTGGTATTCTACGATTAACGGGTGAAAATTTATTGCAATCCGATCCAAGAATAATTTTTGTATTAAAATTCTGGAAATCTTTTGGTTATATCCAGCAGCTTATACTTTTCCTCTTTCTCAAACTCCTAAACTCCTAAAAATTGTCGTTAAAGAGGTATTTTAAAATGACAATTACTCTTCCTTAACTTAATTATTCTACATACAATAGGAACAAAAGTATTATTCAGTTCTAGCGAAGAAGAAAAACTTTTTATGTTCAGTAAAATATATTTAAGCAAGCAAGGAAGCAAACTTCGGCTTGCCGAATACCCTTGCATCTGTTACAAAAATTAAATATTCTGTAAAACGTTAATTTTTTGCTTAAAAGCAATGAATTACTGTATCTCGCAGAACAACTTTCAGATAGCTTTACAACTAGGAGACTAATTTGCGTGGAAACGGACGAAAAGACTGATAGACGGACAGATGTACGGATGTACGGACGGACAGACTGCCAAGGCTAGATCGACAGTCCTGGTGATTCTGATTAAGAATATATACACTTTATAGTGCCGGAAATGTCCCTTTCACTGCCTTGCACACTTTTGACTAACAACATTCTGTAACCAGTTAGATTTTTAGATTTTTTAGATTTTATTTATATTTAATAGGTGAAGGACAAATTGTGGGAAAAATAAACCAAAAACATTTTGAAAATATTATATACTTTTTTAAAATTTAAGGGTCGTGGAATAATTTTTGTTGTAAAAAGCAGCTTAAGTAAAAAACATTTTGGAAAACTCCCTAGGTATTATGTACGATGTAAGATGAAAAGTAACTTATTTCTGTATAAATTAGGTGGCAACAGGGAAACAGTTTAGCCGATTGAAACCTGAGTTTTGCTGTTCGCTTTGGTAAAAGTCATAAAGCAGCGACTTCTTGCCCTGGTTATACCAGTAAGAAAACCAACCGTATGAAAGTAAAATCGTTAAAGAGCGAAAATTGTGCTTTCTTCTAAAGGTACACAAATTTTTGTTAACCTGAAGATAACGAAAAATAAATACAATTACAATCAACATTTTGCGCATATCTACTGCAGTTGTTGAATTGGTAAAGGAGGAGAGTTCTACTCAGAAAGGCGAGCTGCAAAGTCTGGACCAAGAACTCCAATATCGCGTTGATAGTTCCAGCTGAATTGAGAATGACGATTTTCATCCTGCAAGCTGCATTTTTCATGAAATACAAGGCGAGTTGTATTGATGTTTGAAAAGTTTTTTATATGGTTTCCACACGGCCACAAGGATTGTAGACAACCACTGCAGATTGCGTTACTCAGAAAATAAAACGATATTGTAAAAAACAACGCAGATACTAACGAATATGATATACTATTGTTGAATGTTATGAATCAAGGTACAGAAAACATGTGAGGTCACTCCTAAATAGCAGCATGCAGGGATACTATGTATGCAAATTGTTGTTGTCTTGTTCTCGACTATAAACCGACACTTCATTTCGTTTAATTAGTGTCGGTAAAATAAATAATACATTAGAGTACTCCGCAATAAATTTTAAATTTGAAGAGCAATTCCTTATTTGCCACAAGGTTTTGATTTTTGCGGAAAACTAATATTTTACGGTCAGACATTTTACGTCATCATTTGTAAGACTTAAACGTGTTTCTTTTCTGTCAGTGTTCATCTTGCAGCAATAAAACGGCGTCGATTGCTTTGTTTGCGATTGTTTTGTTTTATTTGTGTTGGTAAGGGCACTGCCGTAAGGCAATTTTGAACATCCCTTCAATAAAGTATACATATTCTTGATCAGTAGCCGAGTCGATCTAGCCTTGTATGAATAGAGATTTGGAATTAGGCGCGCAGGTTTTAGTTATGCTACGCCAACTCTAACACCCACAAAACTCTAAAGAGATAATCATTATTTTAAAAGATCTTAAGAAATTAAGTAATTCAATGATTTCAGCTTTAGAAGATAAATACCTTAACCGCGTAACGGGAATTTTATAGTATTGGTACTCGACTATAGCAACAATAATTCATAGCGCATGTTTCGAAGATTCGAGTTTGCCCAAGACTTGAGTTGGCCAACTGTAGACGCCTATTCGGAGTTTTCGAGTTAACTCAGTTATGAATAGAAAACATGTGAAGTTATTATGTTAGCAATGTGAGAGTTTACTCTAACACCCACAACACAGTTTTTATATTTTCTCTGCCCAATCCGCGTTATAAAAGACGTTTGCAAAAGTTTCAGCCCGTTAGAGAGCGGCCTAATCTCACTGATCCGTCCAGCAGTTTCTAAATTTTGAAAAATTTGTTTGCTTTGTCTTTAAACTAAGAAAAAAATTATTGTTTAAAGAAAAATATTTCTTGACAGGACCTTCCAAATAAAAACTGTAAGTTGTAAAAACTTTTTAATTTAAAAATAACAAAATTCCATAAAAAACCGAAAATTAAAAAAAATGTTTCTCAAAAGAAAGCCAAGTGATATGCCAAGGTATCAAACAATCTATAGATCAATACGAGAACTATATACCCATCATGAACAAATATAAAGTTGGTTAACTTTCATTTCGGGGGTGACACATAAATCTCCTTGGTTATTATATCATCATATGTACATTTCAACCGAATTTCCACAAATCTTTTTGCAACGCAAAACGGCTTGTCATCTGATATTTTGGGTTTAATCGTTGTTATCGTTTATTAATCCGTTCAAAAGTTATTTAAATTTCAAAATTTATAGGTCATTTTTCGAGTGAGTCTAGAACAGCATTTTGTCTGTTGGTCTGGTCAATAATACAAAATAGTTTTAAGTTGGTATCTGCTAATTACGCTGCTTAAACATAGATTTGATTTGCACTCTGTTAATGGCTTTAACGCATATGCGAAGTGTCGTTTGCAGATGCTAAAGAAGACAAAACATACAAATATTACAGCAGAAGACTTTTTGTAAGTTTCATCCAAATAGCTTTAAAACCAAACTTTGCCAAAAACGGACAGATGGACGGACAGACCGACGGACATGACCAGAGAGATTCACCTGGTACTTTTGACTAAAATTATAATACCCTCTTTAAGGGTATACAAATTGCTCTATTTCTTATAAAACAACATGAATAAAAAATGCATAAAAACGTTAATCATTCAAGAAACCTGCTACAAAATGAAGTCAAACTGAACCAAAAATGCACTTTGAGGTAAATTGTAGATTTAACTTTCTAAGCTTTAGTTTTTTGCAATTATATTCCAAAACCTCAAAGTTTAACCGATTGGGTCCGATCTTATTTATTTGCAAGCTTTTTGGCAATACAAAATAAAAGCTTATTATATCAAACAAAAACTCCCCTTAACGTTGAATGATAGTCGTGACGTTCGCGGCTTCAACACCTTAAATGCGAGATATAAAAAAAACATTTTATAAAACTTTTTAATTTGACGCAATGTAAGGGAATACATCTATATGGGCAAGAAGAAAAATCTTTAATCCATAACATGATAAATTAGTTATAATTCCCAGCGGCAAAGTGGTAAATGCTGTTCCAGCTAAAAAATACATTTACATTTACATTTTATGTTTTTAGTCAGCGGAATTGTAATTGGTGTTCATATGATATCGCTTTTATATTTCCCGATCGGAACATTAATAAACAAAATATTTTGGGTATAGTTAAAGATACTAAAAACAATACAGACAATGGTTAAAAGATTAGAAAGTCAAACCATCCACATTTCCTTATTTTAAGATTCTTAAGATCTTTAAGAATTCGAATGCTTAAAACCGAGTCTTCAACATTTACATTTATTTTAATTTAAAAAAATGCTGTCTTTACCAAAATTAAGGCAAAACAAGAAAGGAAAGCTAACTTCGGGCGAAGTCGAAGTTGATATATCCTTGCAGAATATTCTGTAAGCTATATTCTCCAAAAAACCAACTTCCTTACTTTAAAAACACCAAAGATATTGCATTTCCAATCGTTCAGTTATATGGCAGCTATAGGATACAGTCGGCCGATCCAAAAATAAAACCCATAGAAAATCCCAACTTCCTAACTTTACAAACACCAAAGTTATGGCATTTCCGATCAATCAGTTATATGGCGGCTATATACTGCGTGCAAAGGAACGAAGGGTGTGTGCAAAGTTTCAATTCGATATCTTTAAAACTGAGAGCCTAGTTCGCGTAGAAACAGACAGACGGACAGACAGACAGACGGACATGCTTATATCAACTCAGGGCGCGATCCTGATCAAGAGTATATATACTTTATAGGGTCGGAGATGTCTCCTTCACTGCGTTGCACACTTTTGACCCTCTGCAAGGGTATAATAATAATAATAACAAATTTTTTTTTCAATTTTCTTGACATAAATGTCCGATTTTAATTTAATTTAAGCCGTAATTCAATAGAATTTAAATATTACCAAATCCCAAAGAACAAAAAAAAATTAAAAAGAACAAAGTTAAACTTTTTAAATTTTTTTTTCTGATTGTTCCTATAAGACCTATTTGATATAGTGGCCCTATCCGGCTCGACTACCTGCAATAAAAAGACAACTTTTGGGAAAGATTCAAGCAGAAATAGTTTGTAAGATATCCTTGCTGCTTAAAACTAAACTTTTTAAATAAACTTCTGAATACCCAGATCTTTCGATTCGAGTTTATGCCCAACGAACCCATTACCTTAACACACTTTAGTTTCAGATCGAATTATGCCTAAGGATCTAAGGTAAGTCTTAGATCAAAAATTGCATGTTTAAATTTCATTTTCAAACTTTAAGATCAATCTAATTGTCATATCTTTTAAAAAACAAGAGAGAACGCTATAGTCGGGTGCCCCGACTATCAGATACCCGTTACTCAGGTAAAGGGAGTGCGAGGGAGATGGAGATAGAAACTTTGATCACGCATAACTTTTTAACGAATGGTCCGATTTGAAAAATTTCGATAGGTATTGATAAACACAATAAAACTGCATTTTTACTTTTCCGAAATATTTAAATTTTTAAAATCGTATATAGGCGATTGTGGGCGTCAGAGGGGGCGTGGCACCATTTTGAAACAAACTTGCGCTGCGTAGGAACTCCTAAAATCTACATGCAAAACGCCAATCTTCTAGCTTTTATAGTTTCCGAGATCTCAGCGTTCATACGGACAGACAGACGGACAGACGGACAGACAGACAGACGGACAGACGGACAGACGGACATGGCTAGATCGACTCGGCTAGTGATCCTGAACAAGAATATATATACTTTATAGGGTCGGAAACGCTTCCTTCTACCTGTTACATACTTTTGCACGAATACAATATACCCTTTTACTCTACGAGTAACAGGTATAATAACCACATAGCGACGGAAGTCCGAGGATTTTACAAGCATACCATACAAGCAATTTCTTTTAGAGTTTGTTTGCCTCTAGCAGTTAAGACCGCATAAAACTTTTCAAATATCAGGAGGAATAAGCAAAGAACATATTTAGAAGGTAAGGCAAAAATAGTATTAAATATGTGTATACTATTTGTTATCAAAGCTCAAAAACAATTTACCTAGAGAAGCCCAAAAAACAGTTTTTTTTTATTATACAATTTAGAAGAAACAAAAACTGGTTACCTAGTTTTCAAAATATTTTTCCTAAAAACAGACAAAATTACCTAAAAAATAAAGTGGTTCTGTTTTAAGAAAGATTTGCTTATAAAATCGAGTCACTAGAATGTCAGTAGTAAATGAAAAAAATGATTTTTAATATGTTACTTATTAGATTATGTGTGTTTGATCAGAAGAAGCGACTAAAAACTAATTTTCTTTCTAATTGGACAATCATCTGATAAGTAATCGTCTGCAATTAAAGCCATATTTGAAAACATATACCAGACCCTCGAAATTATTCTGGCGATTCAAAAAGAGTAGGACTACAAATCCTTTTGGTAATATTAGCACTTCTTACGGTTGTCGTAAGTCGGAAGGGGGTGAGAGGAAACTGGCTAGAGTACTGATCAAAAAAATTCATATGTACTTTATAAGATCGGAAGTGTCTCTTTTACAGTGGGTATACAAATTTTTGATTTGAATAGCTCAGTTCCGATTTGATCCCAATAAAATGCGTTATGTATTTTATAACATTTACAGTTGATTACAGTTACTTTTTGTTAAACTTAAACGACAGTTGAATGATTTGACTAAGAAATGTTGTGCCATGTGGGGTAGTAATTAGAATTAAAGCTCATGACTGGATTATTCCCGGACCCACTATTCCAGTCATAGACAAACAGATAAGTCTCTAGCTCGGAGCTGATTGTACCCAACATCCAGTAGGTATAATAAGAACAAGGAGAAAAAAGGCCAACGTATGTTTTTTTAAAGTGTTGTCATTTTTGTCGCATGGAAAATTCACGTATTTTTATTTTTGTTTCTAATAAATTGAAAAAATGGTTGCGTGTTTATAGATTATCGAATAAATATAGAGGCCGCGTTGTATTGTACCGTTGTTCAGTGTTTCTGAACGTCACACTAAATAGAATCGGAAAAGTGTCTTGGCAATTTTTTGGGAAGGCAGAAATACAATTTTTCGATTGGATATTAAAAACGATTTTGAAATAATAAACTTGTTTCTTAAAATAAAATAAATAAATAAAGTAGTAAAATGTATATTTCAAACGCGGTTGAGTTTAAACCATTACTTGTTTGTCAATATTGCTTAAAATTGTCTATATAATGCATTTTCTTTCCAAATCTACTCCTTTAATGAAGTATATATAATACATTCGCTAACCACTAAATTCCTTCAATAGGATTTTAGGAACACTGAATTTTTTCCTCTTCATCCTTTATAACAAAAAAAATTAACACATATATATTTAGCACCATTGACCAAAAATTTGAAAATATTTGATTTCTGTAATTTGGGAATATTTTCAGTCGAACTTTGTGACGAGAATATTTGAATATTTTCGGGTAAACAAAAAAATTTCGCTGCAGTAAAATATTTTTGCTTCATCTGGGGAAATCTGGACACCTATTTTTGAACTTTATATGCGTACTATAAGTGTAATCGGCTATAGTCCGAATTAATACAAATTATACTTTAACTTCCCATTAGGAATTGTGTTCATAAAGCTTTGTGTGAAAAACAAATAGAAGCTGATAAAGGTGCTATGCGATTAGAAAAAAAAAGCATCCGTGAAATAAGCACCAAAGATTGCGTGAAAACCGAAATTCTAAAGTGAAACCCTGGCACATAAGCATGGCAGATGGATTTAAAACTGCAGAATATGTAAAAATAAAGTTTGTTTAATCTGAAGGAATAATATAAGCAGTCGAACTGTACGACACCTTTAAGTGGCAAGAATTCATGGGCGACGCCCAGCGAAAAAACCATAACAAAAAGCGTTACTATGGGAATAAAAGCACGAATATTTACAGATGTAGTTAAAATAAACTTATTTGGTTCCGATGGAATGTCATTCTTTCGCAGCAAAATCGGAGAACTGTTCGAAGATGAACTGGGGCAACGTAAGGCATGGTGGATTCTCTATGGGATGTTTGGGGATGTTTTCCTTTCTATGTAGTTAATTGATTTTATTGTTCGTATACAAATACATTTATTTTATTTATAACTTTTATAACCTTGATCGGTCGACTATATCCTATAGCTGAACGATCGGAAATGCCATAACTTTGGTGTTTTTAAGGTTAGGAAGTTATGAATAATTTTGGAGAATATAATTTACAGAATATTCTGCAAGGGTATATCAACTTCGGCTCCGCCCGAAGTTAGCTTTCCTTTCTTGTTTAGAAGGATTTTGCTCCTTGACATTCGGTAATTTATATTAAGAAAATTTTTCTTTAACTTGTTTAAGTATTGTCAGCAGAGAACAGAAATTTTAAATACATATATTAAATTTGTGCATCTATTAAGTAATTAAGCATTCAAAGAATACTGGAACAACTCGGTGAAACTATTCACGTAATAGTCCCCATTTAAAGCGATTAAGAACCATGGGCATATGCATATTTTGAAGGGTAAAATAATTAAAAAACCTTAAACTTTAACAGACCTCGATATAATTTTGGGAAAAGTATGGTACAACGATATAACAGTTTAAAAAATTGAACACTGAATGAATTAAACTCCAAAACAATATGGCAGTCAAAAATCAAAATATTGAAATCACCTTTTAACTTAATATAAAAAACTGTTTAGAATACCTAATACATAATTTTAATTTGTTGAAAAAAATGAGTGTTTTCTTTGTCCGTTGATGTATATTATTATTATGTATTATCCCTTGCAGAGCCAAATATAAATGATGAAACATTTTCCATTTGCTATTTATTAATTTTTACCACAAAATTTGATAGCAAATATTTTGGTTGTTAAAGGTGTAATGGTTAAGAGGTGATTTTGTTTGATATCAGAAGACTTTGTTTTATATATTCTTGATCAGAACTATCAGTTGAGTCGATCTCCCCAAACTAGTCTCTCAATCTTGTAAGAAATTTGAATAGAACTTTACCAAAAGTCTTTATTTAGCATAAGTATACGTCGGAATTTAGATCGACTATATAATATAGCTGCAATAGAATAATGAATAGAAAAACCGTCATAGGTCCGTTGTCTTAGAAAGTGTACGCATAGAACTCATTCAACAAACAAGAATTGAAGCAAACTTCGGCAAGCCGATTTTAACAAAACTAAAAGCGTAATTCTGACATAGTAAATAATTACTATATCTCAAGGGAATATATAAATAGAAAAACAGCACACTAAAAGTGTTTAAAAAAGTATTTTTTTTTAATTTTTTGATTTTTTTATGCGATATAGATGTCCGATTTTAATTTAATTAAAACCGTAATTCCACAGTATTTAAATATTTTCCGATTGTTCCTATGGAAGCTATATGATATAGTCGCCCGATCCGGCTCATTCCGACTTATATACTACCTGCAACTTTTGGGAAAGTTTTAAGCAGATAGCTTAAAAACTGAGGGACTAGTTTGCGTAGAAACAGACGGACGGACAGACGGGCATGGCTAGATCGACTCTTCTGGTGATGCTTATCAAGAATATATATACTTTATAGGGTCGAAAATGTCTCCTTCACTGCGTTGCAAACTTTTGAATTATAAAACCCTTTGCAACGATATAAAAACACTATTTTAACAATTTCAGAAAAACGGTTTTAGTTTTATAAAAATCGTGTAGATGTCCGTTATGGATGTAGTTGTCAGCCAGAGAAAAGATATAAAAACAAAAAAGGAAAGCTAACTTCGGGCGGAGCCGATGTTGATATACCCTTGCAGAATATTCTGTAAATTATATTCTCCAAAATTATTCATATGATGCATTCTTAACACTCATAAAAAATCCCAACTTCCTAACCTTAAAAACACCAAAGTTATGGCATTTCCAATCGTTCAGTTATATGGCAGCTATAGGATATAGTCGGCCGATCCTTATGAAATTTGGTAGGTCGGATTGATTGGTCAAATATAAAACCCCAACTTCCTAACTTTACAAACACCAAAGTTATGGCATTTCCGATCAATCAGTTATATGGCGGCTAAAGGATATAGTCGGCCGAAATTTGGTAGGTCAGATTGATTGGCCAAATATAAAACCCATAGAAAATCCCAACTTCCTAACTTTACAAACACCAAAGTTATGGCATTTCGGATCAATCAGGTCTATGGTAGCTATAGGATATAGTCGGCCGACTTATATACTGCGTGCAAAGGAAAGAAGGGTGTGTGCAAAGTTTCAATTCGATAGCTTTAAATCTGAGAGACTAGTTCGCGTAGAAACAGACAGGCGGACAGACAGACGGACAGACGGACATGCTTATATCAACTCAGGAGGTGGTCCTGATCAAGAATATATATACTCTATAGGGTCGGAGATGTCTCCTTCACTGCGTTGCACACTTTTGACCAAAATTATAATACCCTCTGCAAGGGTATAATAAGGAAATAGTCAAAGCTAGCGATGAGCTCGATGTATATTAATATTTGTATCATCTAAAAATTACATGTACATAAGCTCCGCCAATTCCGCGCAACGGCGTTTATTACGTGTTTTAGTCGTTTAGAAACCACGGGTGCGGAAAAGATTTAAATTTTGTTCGCTGTTTTTCGCTTAACTACCATGTTTCCCGATATATTTTGCTCCACCTGACTCCCCAAATCCATCTTTCTAAATTTAATTTAATTAGCTTCTACCACAATTTATTCTTATCCTTTATAACTTTAATTTTTCGCCTATATACATATATCAGTCTTCTTCCTCACACTTTCGATGCTTTTATGTAGACGCCCGTCCACAGTGATATTTCATGCAAACTAACAAAGAGTGAAAGATCTGGTCAGACTACAGCTTTTTTAGAGGCGGTACATAAATTTGATCTTTGTGATTAAACTCATAACAAAAACTACTCACAGAGTGAGAAATATTGAAAAATTCTAGGAATCGCTATTAAACCGGAGCCGAAGGGGGTTCCTTATCGCCACTGTGCGGAGCTAGTCGGAATGGGCTAGCTTTCGGTCTAGCATTGATAACTCCGAGTAACCCAGGCACAGGTCGAGATTAATCAGAAAGGGCAGCGTTGGGATGACTTGGAGCTGCATGAATTAGTCGGGCTTATCAGTGGCAGACTTGGATTTATTAGAGCCCCGCGGGAGAACTTACCCAATGCATCACAGGGCGCTCCTCGGTGCAGACGCCCATGTGCGCCTTTTGGAATGACACGAGGTCTATTTCCAAGGATGATATCCGTCGGGCGTGGTATGTTTGTCGTTGTTTTGGCTGTGTGCTTTGTTATGCGAATCTTGCGCCTCCTTGAAAGGCTGTGGTGCTACGTTGGTCCTAGGTAATCCTTGCCGTGTTATAGGACACTAGACACTGATCGCGTTTGATTGGTCTGTGGAGCCGACTTGGCCTGCTGAGGATATGTGTGTAATAAGCTTGATCCACGACCGTGTGGGGATGGATGCATCACTTGGGCGTTGTCTTACAGATGGGCACGATTGGCATGCCTATACTTAATTCATACATAAATACTATTATACTGGCGCTTATTCATTTAACTTTCGATTCAGCATCAAGGTATTTTAAGGAACTTGGGGTCACACACGAGCATGCACGAAGCATTCACTGAAACACTTGACTCCGGGCCAGGTAGGATGATTAGATCGATTAGGAACCGTCTCTGGGCCCCGACCGCACAGACGGAAAGCCGATCTGGGGACGGTGACAACGGGCGGTTAGCGGACAGAGTTTAAAGAAAATTTATGACATTAATTTACGAGACAGCGCGAGAATGGCACACCAGATCCAAATTGAGTGGTAGAGGTCGGCCTTTGTTGGGTTCTTCCTACGGCAGTCGACGATGCGTGCCACTGATAAGACATTAGAGAGGCGGATGCGGTTTCGTCCTCAGCGCTGCGTTGTGTTGTTTATGGACAAGCAGTTCCCGATCCACCTTTAGTTTTTGGACGTTTTGTCGGCTCCCCTCACATTCGGCTGCTCCGGCCGTCGTTTGATAGCTCAATAAGCAGCTGCCGGGGTCTGAAGCCCGTTTTGGGCTCTATTCTGACAAACCGAAACCCCAGGCAGGCTTGAATCAAACTCGAAATTCCGACCCGCGACAGCTATGATGTTGTTGTTGTTCTTGCGCGTTAAAATAGAAACCGACGCGCTTTCGAAATTCGATTACCGATTACAGTCCGCAACCGATCTGTTCAGAGGCGCGAGAACAACCAGTCGGCGCAGCTGAGAAACTGCGAGTGTTTCGCCGCAATCCGAGCGGAGCGTCAGAAGCTGAAAAACTCAACAGCCCTGTACACCGTGTGCCTGTGTGCGTGCTGTGCGCGCGCCGGTGTGACTGAGGGCGAGAGTGCGGTGCCGCGCGACTGTTGCCAGCTCGCTTCCACACACGCTCGGTGTCAACACTCCAGTCGTGGCAAATGGCGGCGCTCTCAGCTGATTGCGCCAGTAGCTCGCTCCCGCTCTATCGCACTGACAGCGGCCGGAGAGGGCGTGGTGTGTTGTCACCGCTCTCACCCCGGCCTGCCGGTCACCCCACGCGCCCCGCCCACCCTCACAGAGGGGCTTAGGCCGTTGGCCGGCTGCCAAACATGAATAATGCAGCGGCAGCAATCAGGAGGACCGGGAGCAGAGCGGCAGAAGTCATTCTGGATGGAGATGGACCCCGACTGGAAGCTGTATGCGGAGCCCGTGACAGGAATTTCGACTCGCAAAGGATGTACGCTGGTCCAAACACGCACAGGGAACCCACACTTACACTCCCAGAGGAGTCGTCGCTTGTCGCTGCTGCTTCTTCAGCTCTGGTTGTTAATACTGTTGCTGTTACGTCCGCCGTCGCTCCTGGTCGACTTCCCCACCCCTGCCCCTACCGAAGAAGGCAAAAAGTTCAAGAACATCGACCAGGTCTTATTTATTTGGTTTTTTTGAGCGCGTTTGCTTATTTTTCGTATTTAATTTTATTCTTGGCCTTAAAGTTGTGTGCTTTTTGTACCTCCCGCTTTGTTGTTGCTTCTGTTGCTGTCGCTTCGAGCGAGGTTAAGTCAGCGTGCGATGTGGGTGGTTCTGGTTGAGATTTCGTGCCCTTTTTCGCTATAAAGATTGCTTAGTACTTATGGATCTACTTTAGATGATGTGAAATTATATTAATATCGGCAAGTCGAATTTTATCTAGCGAGGTAAGAAAGTTGGGACGATCGCAACTTCGTCATCCGAAATTTCTTATATAAATTTTGTATATGAATATACAAATATCAAATCTTATAAAATATTTTGGGCCACCTGCAGTAAAATATTTTTGTTTTCCCCTTGCATCGTTCCGAATGAAACGAGTTGTATAAAATATAATAATTTTGAAAATCGTCAAGATTTCCATTTAAACTTTTTAGCTTGCCAGGGTAAACCTGTTTCCTTTGTTATATTTATATTTATTTTATTTTCTTAAAATAAAAAACATTTCAAAAATGTTCTGTGAATTTTTCGAATTTGCAAATGCTTGCAATATTCCTATGTAAGTCATTGTCTTAAGATATATAATTTCTAGTTTAAAAACAACTATGTTATTTTTAAAAATATGCGCATTCACTTCAAAATAAAGCCATTTGTAGTATTTTTAGAAATTACATTTTATTTTAATAATCAATTTAATAATAAAACTATATCATATAGCTGTTATATTGACGAATGCACTTTTTTTTTTTTTTCGTAAATCGTAATAAACGGCAAGCCGAAGTTTATATACCCTTGCAGTTATTACAAAACGACTACATTTCGATTTCTATGCCTATAGTACTAAAAACAATGAAGCTATGTCAATTTTGGCCTGCATTTTGCCTCCGTTTCGGCTTCGCCAGAAGTTAGCTTTTCTTTCTTGTTATACCCTTGCAGAGGGTATTATAATTTTGGTCAAAAGTGTGCAACGCAGTGAAGGAGACATCTCCGACCCTATAAAGAATATATATTCTTGATCAGGATCACCTCCTGAGTTGATATAGCCATGTCCGTCTGTCCGTCTGTCCGTCTGTCCGTCTGTCTGTCCGTCTGTCTATCCGTCTGTCTGTCCGTCTGTCTGTCCGTCTGTCTGTCCGTCTGTCTGTTTCTACGCGAACTAGTCTCTCAGTTTTAAAGAACTATAGCTGCCATATAACTGATTGATCGGAAATGCCATAACTTTGGTGTTTTTAAAGTTAGGAAGTTGGGATTTTTTATGAGTATTAAGAATGCATCATATGAATAATTTTGGAGAATATAATTTACAGACTATTCTGCAAGGGTACATCAACTTCGGCTCCGCCCGAAGTTAGCTTTCCTTTCTTGTTTTTTTACTAATCTAAGCCCTCTAGAAAAAGGTGTTTAAAAAATAACGTTTTGAGCTCTATCTGCCAATTGCAATAACATTTTTTTTTAATTAAACCAAATATTGTTGCCTAACTTGAAAAATGTTTCGGATTTCGATGATTTCAGGAAGAAATTAAATTTATAGGTCTTTCTAGTACTAAATTCCTATATTTACCCATTTACTTTCTCCGCAATTTTTTCCTAAGCCAATTGTTTTTTTCAAATGCATCAACTATCAACTAGTGCAAAGATCGTTAAGATAACTCTTTAAAGAAAAGTGTCATAAATGTAACTTTGGTTAAACATCAAACATTCCTCCAAATTGCTAGATTTTTGTTGTTATTTAAATAAATTTGGACCTTAGGAAACGATGTGGTTCACTGGAGATTTTGATTCAATTACAACGCGCTTAAAACGGTTAAATGCAAATAATGAGCCTGTCTAATGGGCCAGGGTCAGGATACTCCCTGGCAACCACTCCCACCACCCAATCGCCACCGCAAAGCTCGTTGCGCTACAAAACAGCATTGTAGTCGTAGGCGCACACTCATCCTATAAGCACCGTAAAGGAGGAGTCGAGGCTGGCACGTGCACGCCTTTAATATGTTTACAAATCACTTCAGATGCTTTACACGCACGAGTTCACGTTCAGGCAAGGCGGCCAAATGAGAGGTGAAATGACGAAAAAATCTGAGCGGGTGTCGGTCAATACCTTCCGAGATCCTGGTTCGCACCAACGACGAACACTTTCCCTAAGGTTGCTGTAAATTTTCATCAAAGTAGCGGCACAAAAAACTATCCGTGAGAACAAAAATAAGACCACCATTTATAAAAATCAACATACATATGTATGTAAATAAATTTGGCAAATCCCTTGACCCTGCTCGGAAATCCGATCGAATAAGGTCAGATTGATTGGGACTATTTCAGAGTTGTGATCGTAAGCAATCCTTTTCACACCAGGAAAAATTCAATTTAATAAGGATTTTTATACCCTTGCAGAGGGTATTGTAATTTCAGTCAAAAGTTTGCAACGCAGTGAAGGAGACATTTCCGACCCTATAAAGTATATATATTCTTGATCAGCATCACCAGAAGAGTCGATCTAGCCATGTCCGTCTGTCCGTCCGTCTGTCCGTCTGTCCGTCCGTCCGTCCGTTTTTACGCAAACTAGTCCCTCAGTTTTAAAGCTATCTGCTTGAAACTTTCCCAAAAGTTTTCTTTTTATTGCAAGTAGTATATAAGTCGGAACAAGCCGGATCGAGCGACTATATCATATAGCTGCCATATAACTGAACGATCGGAAATGCCATAACTTTGGTGTTTGTAAAGTTAGGAAGTTGGAATTTTCTATGGGTTCTATTTTTGGCCAATCAATCCGACCTATCAAATTTTATAAGGATCGGCCGACTATATCATATAGCTGCCATACAACTGATTAATCGGAAATGCCTTTACTTTGGTGTTTGTAAAGTTAGGAAGTTGGAATTTTCTATGGGTTTTATATTTGGCCAATCAATCCGACCTACCAAATTTCATAAGGATCGGCCGACTATATCCTATAGCTGCCATATGACTGAACGATCGGAAATGCCATAACTTTGGTGTTTGTAAAGTTAGGAAGTTGGGATTTTTTATGGATAAAACCCATATTTATTTATTTTATAACTTTGCCATAACTTTGGTGGTTTTAAAGTTAGGAAGTTGGGATTTTTTATGAGTATTGGGAATGCATCATATGAATAGTTTTGGAGAATATAATTTACAGAATATTCTGCAAGGGTATATCAACTTCGGCTCCGCCCCGAAGTTCTTTCTTTCTTGTTTAATATTCATCTGGAATACATTTTTTGGATTAAGTTGGCCCTACTACTCTTAAAATAAAATTAACCGCAAGTCCAAGAAAATGATTTTAGTTTCAAGAATCTTTTTTTGTAAAGAAAGGAAAGAATTCTTAAATCAAAAAAACTGTTATCAAATGTAGAAATGGTCGTCATAAACTAAAATCACCCTAAAAACAAGAAACATTTCTATATTTAATAAAAAATGTTACTTGTTTTCAGAAACTTTTTCTTAACAGGCATTAAATTAAGCTAATAACAAGAGAGAACGCTATAGTCGAGTGCCTCGACTATTAGATACCCGTTACTCAGCTAAGCAACTTTGGATTTTGCATTGACACAATGTGAATTAGAGTGACCACAGGAAAAAAGGACAAAAAGTTCAAATTATCAATTTGAATTAGGCGATCTCTTAGAGCTGGCAGCTTTACAGCACGAGCATCAGCACCAGCGCTGCTTTAGCGCAGGCAGCTTTTGTCCTGCACCAGCATACACACATACGCCATTGCTTGACTCAGACCTCCAATTTGGCTAACTTGATTTGATTTGCATAGTTCTTGGGATATAGTTCGGTATTGACAAATTGACTCTGTTGAGCACCTTGGCCAGCTGTTCCAAAGTCATCCGTTAGATGGTGGTATTGTAAGGCGGAAATGTAGGCGATAGCCAGACTTAAGCGTTTAATGAGTTTTTGGGCGTTAGAGTGGGCGTGGCAAACTTTTATTAGGCCAATCGATAGGTATTGACGAAACAAATACATATCAATTTTCATAATAGCATCAAAACTGTGGCCACAGCTTGTGGCTTGTGGGCGTCAGAGGGGGCGTGGCACCATTTTGAAATAAACCTGCGCTGCGTAGGAACTCCTAAAATCTACATGCAAAATGCCAATCTTCTAGCTTTTATAGTTTCCGAGATCTCAGCGTTCATACGGACAGACAGACGGACAGACGGACATGGCTAGATCGAGTAACGGGTATAAAAATATTGTCTATAATGTTGATATATATCTAAAACATAAAAAACAAAAACTAACTCAAAAACGAATTTAATCCTAAACAATAAAGGAGCCGAAGTTGAAATACCCTTGCAGAATATTCTGTAAATTATATTCTCCAAAATTATTAATATGATGCATTTTTAAAAAATCCCAACTTCCTAACTTTAAAAACACCAAAGTTATGGCATTTCCAATCGTTCAGTTATATGACAGCTATAGGATATAGTCGGCCGATCCTTTTGAATTTTGGTAGGTCAGATTGATATAAAACCCATAGAAAATCCCATCTTCCTAACTTTAAAAACGCCATAGTTATGGCATTTCCGATCGTTTAGTTATATGGCAGCTATGGGATATAGTCGTCCGGGCCGTTCCGACTTATATACTGCGTGCAAAGGAAAGAAGGGTGTATGCAAAGTGTCAATTCCATATCTTTAAAACTGAGAGACTAGTTTGCGTAGAAACAGACAGACGGACATGCTTATATCAACTCAGGAGGCGATCCTGATCAAGAATATATATACTTTATAGGGTCGGAGATGTCTCCTTCACTGCGTTGCACACTTTTGACCAAAATTATAATACCCTCTGCAAGGGTATAAAAATCGAAATGTAGTCGTTCTGTAATAACTGCAAGGGTATATAAACTTTATTTCAGTCAAAAATTTGCAACGCAGTGAAGGAGACATTTCCGACCCCACAAATTATATATATTCTTGATCAGCATCACTAGAAGAGTCGATCTAGCCATATCCGTCCGTCTGTCCGTCCGTCTGTCCGTCCGTCCGTCTGTTCGTCCGTCCGTCTGTCCGTCCGCTTCTACGCAAACTAGTCCCTCAGTTTTAAAGCTATCTGCTTGAAACTTTTTCAAAAGTTGTCTTTCTATTGCAGGTAGTATATAAGTCGGAACGAGCCGGATCCTATAGGATCAATTGGAAAAAATAATTTAAAAAAAATGATAACTTTGTTGTTTTTATACCCTTGCAGTGTAAGTTTGTAACGCAGTGAAGGAGACGTTTCCGACCCCATAAAGTAGATATATTCTTGATCAAGATCAATAGGGGAGTCGATATAGTCATGTCAAGTTTGATAGGCGCCCCGATCGGACGTCTATATCCCATAGCTCCCATAGCTCCCATAGGAACAACCGCATATACGTTGCAAGAATTCAAGATATTTCGCGCAGTATATAAGCTATTTACATGAATCTTTCCAAATCGTATTTTTGTATGCATACCTTGATCAGATGCGAACAACAGCTCTGTCCTTTCGAAGGCTGTGGATACTCACAGCGTACTTATCCAGGTTAATGGCAATGTTCAAGCGACAGGCCTAGTTTTCGAACCTCTTTAAGTATCTCTGGATCTTGTCAGTGGCATTCTAGACATAGCCAGCTCTGGAGATTACTGCTGTGTCGTCGTCGAAAGAGTCAAGGAGGGTCTGTCGCGTAGGTTATGGTATGTAGGGGGTGAAAAGTCTGTAGAGCGTCGGACTCAGGACACTGCCTTGAGGTACTCTGGCCTTGATCGCTTTTTGGGTGGACACTGTGGCGTCCTGAAAAACACGAAAGGACCACTCCGTCAGGAAGGTCTTCTCCATTTTGATCAGCTTCGGGCTCAAATCTTATAACCTTAAATCATGGTAAGAAATGTCCTAAAATTCTTATATTATTTTTAAGATTGCTCAGCTACAAGATTTTTTAAGCTCTTAAGCTCTTTTAATCTCTCTGAATGAACTTCCATATTTATATGACCTCGGCTGATTCAGGACTTCCGCGCGGCTTTGCATTGTGCCATGTGCTGATATAAAGTGTTAAAGACAAAAGTAAAGACTGGTTCTAGCGGGTGAGTAAAATTAACCATTTTTAAATTGAGCTACAAATGTTTATTATGATTTGTGAATAACTTAGAATTTGAGACTTTATTATGTACAAAATTAGACTTAGGTTACGTAGAATATAAAAAAAAAATGTTGAATTAAAATTAATAAATCCTTTTTCAAGCCCCCTCTTACTTTGTGTCTCGAATCTCTTCTTGCGTCCTCTATGACATCATTCTTTTATTTACAGTGTTAATTTACAGATTGCTGGATTCGATTAAATACAATTTTTCCTTATACAAGTCTCCTTTTGCAAATTCCAGCGATAAGTGTAGCTAACAGCTCCAGTAGAACTATGTCCATCATAGAAGAAGTGTAAGCCTTTCTATCTGTTTTCTGTATATTTTACTTAACTTTTCGAATATGATTTTGAGACACACAAAAATTGAGTTTATAATTTGAAAAAAACAAATACAAGGCAGGTATAATTTTTAAGTGGAATAAGGGCGCCGCCCTATTCTCCCTTTCACTCCAAAAACAAACTCCACCGAATCCAGATTCATCCACCCCCAAATGGAACATAAATGCGCCAGGGCGCTTTGCCTCCCCGAAGGCGGCGGAGTCCAAGTCCCGGGCCCAGTGGCCCAGCCTTTTATCGCACACGGGCTGAAAAACACATGCTATTTGCCTTTCAGGCTTTCAGTCAATGATGCTAGGCAACGAATTGAAAAATCCAAGCTCACAAAATTGTGTACAATTTTCTGTCTATTTAACTTTTATGGATGTGGAGCCAGCCAGCCAGAGGTGGTGAAGCTACGAGCTGGCCTGCAGATGAAAAGATGTCGGGCGTTGTTGGGAGTGCGTTGAAAATCCTTTTGCCAGCGCTCACATAAAGAAACATAAAAACCTTTTCGTTCTGAAAAAAACAGAGTAAGCACTGCGACGTCCCTGCCCCATAAGCTCTCAGCTTCGGTATGGTTGTCAAAGTTCACTTCGAGTGCGGTGTGCTGTTTTATTTGTTGGCGCTGCAGCAACTTTGTGTGCGTTGCTAAAGGGAAAGAGATTGGGTGAGGCTGTGTGTGGGTGGGGTGGCGGATGTTTTTGGGGTGGCTGCTGCAACCTACAAAGCTACCTTTTGGCGCAAAGAACACAGAAGAGAAACCAAAACTACTACGGCGACGGCATCGGCAACGGTGCCTCGGCGACTCGTTTCACTCCGGCTGGTGTGAGGCAGAACCACAGCTACGTAAATAAGAAAATCCGATATTACGTTTCCATTCGTCGGGCTCGACGAGTATGTGTGCTTGATTGTTAGAAAAAAACTGTGCTTTGGCTCTGCACTCAAAGTGCGAATGCAGCGGGGGCAGGAGATGCAGAAGGACCTCTGAACGCAAAACCAAAACCGTCGTTTCGAATCCTTTTACAAAGCACTACAAAACGAAAGCCCAGCGACCGGAGTACTAAACAACAAAAAGTTTAAATGGCAAACCCAACGCAAATACAAGCAAACTCAAGATTCTCTCGGTGAGCTTTGCTACTGTGGGAAGATGGATTTGGATGGGGGAAAGACAGAACCGGAGAGATAGAATTCGTTGCTATCATCTGCCACACCCAGTTCAAACGTGACAGGAACTTTCTTCTATTCTTTTTTTAATCGATTCCATCTACCCACATGAAAAATAAAATCCGCTATAAACGGAAGGCGATGCGGGGGTGAAACAAATAAAAGAGTACACAAAAATAATTAATCAAGTATATTTTATATTAATATATAATCTGAGTATATTTGCCCTAAGCAAAAAATGCCATACATGCCAAAATTCTCACTTTCAGTTCAATTTTATAAATTTACTCAAATAGAGTATAAGAACAAACGTGTTCAGTGAATGAATTATTTAATAAATTTGGTAGGCTTTCTCAGCAGCCACCATAAATTGCACGATGTCTGTTCAAACAAGAAAGGAAAGCTAACTTCGGGCGGAGCCGAAGTTGATATACCCTTGCAGAATATTCTGTAAATTATATTGGTTGCCCAAAAATAAAACCCATAGAAAATCCCAACTTCCTAACTTTAAAAACACCAAAGTTATGGCATTTCCGATCAATCAGTTATATGCCGGCTAAAGGATATAGTCGGCCGATTCTTATGAAATTTGGTAGAAAATCCCAACTCCCTAACTTTACAAACACCACTGAAACAGTTATGGCATTTCGGATCAATCAATTATATGGCAGCTATAGGATATAGTCGGCCGACTTATATACTGCGTGCAAAGGAAAGAAGGGTGTGTGCAAAGTTTCAATTCCATATCTTTAAGACTGAGAGACTAGTTTGCGTAGAAACAGACAGACGGACAGACAGACTGACAGACGGACATGCTTATATCAACTCAGGAGGTGATCCTGATCAAGAATATATATACTTTATAGGGTCGGAGATTTCTCCTTCACGCCGTTGCACACTTTTGACCAAAATTATAATACCCTCTGCAAGGGTATAAAAATAGTTCAGACACGGTGGAAAAATCTCGGGATATTTGAATTAGCGCTTGGCCAGAATGGTCTGTTGATTGTGCCTGAAATTAAAATTTGGGCCTGCGTATTGGCAAAGTTCCTCCAGTGAATTTGGCGAAAAGTTACTGCGGCACCAGCTAGGAACAATTGCAGATTTTGTTGGGAGTTTTTTAATGCGATCTGTGATTAGAATGGCTGGCTGCCTTACAGGATTAGCTGGATGTCACAAAGAATGCTGGATGTCACACAAATTACTGGATACCACGCAGAAATTGATGCATGCCATGTATAAGACTATATTTTAGGCTTTTCAGCCTTTTTATACCCTTGCAGACGGTATTATAATTTTGGTAAAAAGTGTGCAACGCTGTGAAGAAGACATCTCCGACCCTATAAAGTATATATATTCTTGATCAGGATCGCGTCGTAAGTTGATATAAGCATGTCCGTCTGTCCGTCTGTCTGTCCGTCTGTCTGTTTCTACGCAAACTAGTCTCTCAGTTTTAAAGATATCGAATTGAAACTTTGCACACACCCTTCTTTCCTTTGCGCGCAGTATATAAGTCGAAACGGCCGGGATAGGCCGACCATATCCTATAGCTGTCATATAATTGATTGATCGGAAATGCCATAACTTTGTGTTTGTAAAGTTAGGAAGTTGGGATCTATCTTATCGCTGCCATATAACTGATTGATCGGAAATGCCATAACTTTGGTGTTTGTAAAGTTAGAAAGTTGGGATTTTCTATGGGTTTTATATTTGGCCAATCAATTCGACCAACCAAATTTCATAAGGACTGGACGACTATATCCTATAGCCGCCATATAACTGATTAATCGGAAATGCCATAACATTGGTGTTTGTTAAGTTAGGAAATTGGGATTTTCTATGGGTTTTATTTTTGGCCAATCAATCCGACCTACCAAATTACATAAGGATCGGCCGACTACATCCTAAAGCTGCCATATAGCTGAACGATTGGAAATGCCATAATTGGTGTTTTTAAAGTTAGAAAGTTGGGATTTTTTATGAGTATTGAGAATGCATAATATAAATAGTTTTGAAGAATATAATTTACAGAATATTCTGCAAGGGTATATCAACTTCGGCTCCGTCCGAAGTTAGCTTTTCTTTTTTTACAAAATACGCTGAAAAAGTCGTTGGGCTTCTGATAATTTTTCCAAAGATGGTCTAAGAACTTAATTTGGCGGTTTGGGTGCTTTGAACGTTTCGCAAACATTGATATACGCTTTTATGTCGGGTACGAGACGATGCCAAAAATAATATCGCCTTAAGCGTTAGATGGTTTTATGTATTCCCCCATGAGAGGCTAAAGGACTTTTGTGAGCTCGGAAAAGGACTTCAGAAACCATCCAACCAAGAAGTCCACGATGAATTTGCGTGGAAATAATGGATACCCGTCGAGGTATCCATTATTTCCACGCAAATTCATCGTGGACTTCTTTTTCAGTTAAGTGCTCTGCTTTCCTTTACACATATCCATCTTTTGTTTTAAGGTCAGGTAAATTGGCTTTGCTCGCCTCAACTTTTATCGTTAGATGTATGTATTCAACGGACTTAAAATGTTCTGAACTTAGATCAACCAATAAGCCTTCTGGCTAAACTTGTGCTGCGACTTCGTCCTTATTATCGCGCGACAAAGAATTTTAGTACCTTCACAATGTTCGATTTTGAATCGATATATTTGCAGAGCTAGTGCCCATCGAGCTAATCGTGAACTGAGATTATGATTAAACGTAAGCCATTTTAGCGAGGAGTGGTAGGTGCTGACGGTAAAATCACGTATGCTCTGAAGTTCTTCTACGCTACTATTGCCGCCAAGTACTCCTGTTCAGTCACGGTTTAGTTTCTTTGCGCTCGATTTATTTTTTTCGAGATAAAGGCTATTGGGCGTTCGTCTCCATCCTAAGATACCTTTACTAACACTGCACCGACTCCAGACTTGCTTGCGTCGCAATAGATGGCGAACGGCTTCGCTAAGACGACTCTTTAACACTTTGAAGGCTTTTAGTGCTTCGTTAGGTTGTCATTAAATCGGTTAAGGGAAAAACGAGTGAATCAGTGATTGCTTTCACCTTTTCCATATCTGTTTGAGTCCCGCCATCGCCTATGATAGAGCCCAGATAGCGGACACGTCGCATGCAGAAATGACTTTTGGCAATGTTGATTGTCAATCCTGCACGCTTGATCTGTCAAGATGACTCTCAAAGCTCGACGATACTATAAGGAGGTCATTTAAGTACTTCGTTCGTAAGATGGGCTGGGACGACTTTGTCCATTTAGCGAGACATAGTGCTGGTGGCATTGGTAGTGGCTGTAAATGCGGTCTTATCTCAAGATGGAACTTCCAAAGGCACTTGCCAATAGGCGTCCTTCAAGTCATGGCTTGAAATATACTCGGCCTTAGGCAACCGACTTAAAATTCAGCTGACTATGATCTTTCGGCAATCTACTTTTCTCCGCGGCAAGTGAGACGGGGAAATTGCGCTGTTAAGCTGGTTTAGCACTACCCACATCAATTAAGTGTGTGATGAAACTATTCTTGCCAATACCTTCCAAAAAGATTTAATTCTTCTGGTACTCCGACATTCAGGAAAATATTCTAGATTTGAATGTGGCAGGTAAATTTTAAATTTTTCAATGCAGTAGATAAATGCTATTGGTTTCTGGAACTAAATGCAATTCGGCTTGTAAGCATTAGCTGCTTCACAGCCGTATCAGTTACTCAATCCTGTTATCTGTGCCACTTTCAGCATACCAAAGAAAATGCGTCTACCTCTTACTCGCTTTCAGATTCAGAATTTTTCTAAGAATCCGACTCTTGAATCAGTTCTGAGACTTCGCTTCTATACGGACTGACTTTGCCATACCCGTAAGAGCGTTTGACGTCGTCTAGAAAAGCAACGCGTCGACATTTAATATTTCATGTCGTAATTCATGTCGTATTTCATATCTCATGTTTATGTCGTTAGTGTCCTTCCTGATAAACCCGCGATATTATCGCTTTTTTCTGATTGGCGACCTTTAGATTGAGACCAAGTTTGTAAACCTTTCTCGAATTCTGGCCTGCAAGCAACTTTACATTTACTGGACACACTTCGTTTTTCTTGAAATGTGTATCAATGCACTTCTTGTGAAACTCATGTTGACAGACGGTTTCGAAAAGATCAGAGGCGGATTTAATTTCAGGTTTACATATCGGACAGACTGGCTTGGTGACTTCCTGCCAGTCCTTGCCTGGTGTCGGTTTAACCCCATTCTGATAATATATTATTTAGAACTTATGAAATTTTAAGAAAATAATTAATGAACAAGTAACCAACAAGGTAAATATCACTAACAAAATTTTCTCGATATTGAGACCAAAATTTATTAAACGTTGCTTGATGTTCACCGTTTCGTAGGATAACTAATCTCCGACCCTAAAAAATATATCTATTCTTGATCAGGATCGCGTCCTGAGTTGATATAAGCATGTCCGTCTGTCTGTATCTACGCGAACTAGTCTCTCAGTTTTAAAACTATTGAATTTAAACTTTGCACACACCCTTCGTTCCTTTGCACGCAGCATATAAGTCGGAACGGCCTGGATCGGCCTGGATCGGCCTGGATCGGCCGACTATATCCTATAGCTGCCATATAACTGAATGTTCGGAAATACCATAACTTTAGTGTTTGTAAAGCTAGGAGGTTGGGATTTTATATGTGTTTTATATTTGGCCATCGATCTGACCTACCAACTTTCATAACGATCGTCCAACTATATCTTATAGCTGCCATATAACTGAACGATCAGAAACGCCATAACTTTGTTGTTTTTAAAGTTAGGAAGTTGGGATTTTTTATGAGTATTTATCATATGAATAATTTTGGAGAATATAATTTACAGAATATTCTGCAAGGGTATATCAACTTCGGCTTCGCCCGAAGTTAGCTTTCCTGTCTTGTTATTTCTTAATTCTTATGTCCTATTTTGCATTGTGGTTCTACTCTATTGTTTTTGTCCCAGCTTCTGCAATACGAAATGTGAAATTTATCACGGTTAATTTTCAATGACTTTAATAAATATATTTCACAAGCTAGATGCTACTTTTATTTGGTGCACTTAACAAAAGTATGAGTCGCAGCAATAGATATTTAATTTTTTTTTAACATAGACTATGCTTGTCCTTTGTCTGCTCCTTCTTTATCTGCCATTTCTCGCCTTCTCCTTCTTCGTCTGCTGCTTCGTCCGCTGCTCCTTTGTTTGCCGCTTGGTCCTTCACTCAATATTCGTCTACTGATTTTTTGGAAAATGCAGAATCGGAATTTGAGCCTCCATGCATTAAACAACGCAGGAAAACTAGATCAGAAGTGTGGAAATATTTTGAGAGGTGCAAAAACAAAATGTTTGCCAAATGTCCACTTTGCGGAAAGGAGTATCTAAGGAAAATTGATGAGTTTGTTTCACGATCGAACGAGAAGGATCCAGCTTCAAGCTAAAATAATAGATATTAATCATTCAGTAATGGTATGAAGTGAGAAGTAGTGTTTTAAGAAATGGAGTGTACCTTTTTATTATTTTGTTTTCAAAAAATATTTTCAACAAAAATACAAAAAAAATTTCATTAAATAGCAAGGCAATCGTTTTAATAGTATTTGGAGCAATATATAAAGAATTTTAAATAATTAAAATGTTTTCGATGTTTTTCTCGATATATCGATGTTTTTAAACATCGATGTTAAAAACATGATGACATGGATGGCGGCATCCTGCCATTAAGTGGCATGATCGTTAAAAGCCTCTCATTCCTTTCAACAGGTCCACCCTGCCACTCGAACTCCACTCTTGCCCTTGTAAATGCGAATGACCTTGGAGACCTACTCGCTGAACTTCTTAAGCAATGCTCCGTCATAAATAGTGAACTCAACACTTTCGTCGTGGATGATAAAGTGAGCCTGGTGGTACTAGCGGAAGACATATGCATTGGAGTCATAGGACCGGGCGACTGGACATCGGTCACCGGGTAGTTCTCCTTATTGACGGGCACTCGCACATACTGGGTGAAGGTGAAAGCCAATGGGTTGTAAGCACCGTCCTTGGTGAGGACAGTCTCGCTAATGTTCAACTGCAGAAAACTCTCGAACTCTCCGTTAGTCAGGTTGGTCAGCTTTCGGAGACCACCACGGGCAGTGCTCACACCACCGAGTTTTTACTTTTTTTATAATTAGAATCGCGAAGGGATGAAAAAGTTTCATTTTGCGGCATGCTATACATTTTGGCCTAAGGTGGGCAACATTTTCCTTACTTGATTTGTTAATATTGGGAGCAATATATTTAATAACGTTGCAAGCCTCTTGATTGGTTATTTGTCACCAAGCATATTTTGTTTTTTCGAATAGGTACAGGAATGTTGCTAACGTAAATAGTTTCAGGAAGGTTTAAACATAGGAAATTAATTCATTCACAATATTGTTAACTCAATAACAATATAAAGTTTGAACATTCTCCGCATTGTATATCGACCACGCAAGCTCTGGTATTGTTTCCTTTAATTGATTTGACGATGCGTCTATTGACCCAACTATAGTTGGGTTCAAAAGCAACTTGACCAGGCTCGATGTTTGCCATTAGAGTGATCCATTTTGATCGCATAACTTATGCGTAGAACTTGCTGTCATACACTGCTGGTTCAGGAAGTACCTTGACAGACGATCCAGCAAGGTGAGCAACTCACCTCGTCCGATTTTGGTTTTGATTGTTGTGGTAATCGATAACTAAATTTGGCACGCACATCTGCAATGCCACAAATCTCATACTGTTGACAAATAGTTCAATTCGACATAGTAATGTTGGAGCCACTTTGCCCGTTGACTTGCACTTCAAATAACTCTTTTGGGCAGAAAGGTGGCCCTCCTCTGTTACCTCCTACTGACGCTGTTCTGACAATAGCTAATTAATAATCAAGGCGTAAGCAAGACCATTGGAACAACATCCATTTCATTCGGGAAATCGCTGTACATAATTTCGGACATTCGTCCCACTGGAATATGGAACCGCGTGCTTCGATCTAAGTACTACGCTTAAAAAATGAGTAAGACCTTACGTACTATTATAGATTTTTATAATGACCACTTCTGGCTTAGAAATTTTTTTCAAACCCTTTTCCATTGGTAATGTGTAATTTTTCCTGAATCATTTTAATAACAAGAAAGGAAAGCTAACTTCGGGCGGAGCCGAAGTTGAAATACCCTTGCAGAATATTCTGTAAATTATATTCTCCAAAATTATTCATATGATGCATTCTTAACACTCATAAAAAATCCCAACTTCATAACTTTACAAAAACACAAAAGTTATGGCATTTCCGATCAATCAGTAATATGGCGGCTATAGGATATAGTCGGCCGATCCTTTTGAAATTTGGTAGGTCATATTGATTGGCCAAATATAAAACCCTTAGAAAATCCCAACTTTCTAACTTTACAAACACCAAAGTTATGGCATTTCCGATCAATCAGTTATATGGCAACTATAAGATATAGTCGGCCGATCCTTATGAAACTTGGTAGGTCGTATTGATTGGCCAAATATAAAACCCATAGGTAATCCCAACTTCTTAACTTAACAAACACAAAAGTTATGGCATTTCCGATCAATCAGATCCGGCTCGTTCCGACTTATATACTACCTGCAATAGAAAGACAACTTTTGGGAAAGTTTTAAGCAGATAGCTTTAAAACTGAGGGACTAGTTTGCGTTGAAACGAACGGACGGACGGACAGACGGACAGACGGACATGGCTAGATCGACTCTCCTGGTGATGCTGATCAAGAATATATATACTTTATAGGGTCGGAAATGTCTCCTTCACTGCGTTGCAAACTTTTGACTGAAATTATAATACCCTCTGCAAGGGTATAAAAACATAACAACAACACGGCTTTTTCTTGAAGTAAATTCCAGTTTTAATCTTTGAAAATAAAATCACCACATGCACAAAATGTAAGAAATTTTTTGATTTAGTGTTTTTATAATACAAATTTGCATAATTCAATTTGTATATTCTTCCAGTGAATATAACAGTGAAGGAGACATTTCCGACCCTATAAAGTATATATATTATTGATCAGCATCACCAGGAGAGTCGATCTAGCCATGTCCGTCTGTCCGTCTGTCCGTCCGTCCGTCCGTTTCTACGCAAACTAGTCCCTCAGTTTTAAAGCTATCTGCTTAAAACTTTCCCAAAAGTTGTCTTTCTATTGCAGATAGTATATAAGTCGGAACGAGCCGGATCGGACAACTATATCCTATAGCTGCCATATAACTGATTGATCGGAAATGCCATAACTTTTGTGTTTGTTAAGTTAAGAAGTTGGGATTACCTATGGGTTTTATATTTGGCCAATCAATACGACCTACCAAGTTTCATAAGGATCGGACGACTATATCCTATAGCCGCCATATAACTGATTGTTTGGAAATGCCATAACTTTGGTGTTTTTTTTGAAGTTAGGATGTTGTGATTTTCTATGGGTTTTATTTTTGGCCAATCAATCCGACTCACCAAATTTCATAAGGATCGGCCGACTATATCCTATAGCCGCCATATTACTGATTGATCGGAAATGCCATAACTTTGGTGTTCGTAAAGTTAGGAAGTTGGGATTTTTTATGAGTGTTAAGAATGCATCATATGAATAATTTTGGAGAATATAATTTACAGAATATTCTGCAAGGGTATTTCAACTTCGGCTCCGCCCGAAGTTAGCTTTCCTTTCTTGTTTAAAAAAAAATCAATTATTTCGAACTTAAGTGCAGTATATTTGGTGTCAACGGCAGGGACTTTAAATATTCGTTATTAATTTCTTGTCTGTTTTTATACCCTTGCAGAGGGTATTATAATTTTGGCAAAAGTGTGCAACGCAGTGAAGGAGACATCTCCGACCCTATAAAGTATATATATTCTTGATCAGGATCACCTCCTGAGTTGATATAGCCATGTCCGTCTGTCCGTCTGTCTGTTTCTACGCAAACTAGTCTCTCAGTTTTAAAGATATCGAACCGAAACTTTGCACACACCCTTATTTCCTTTGCACGCAGTATATATGTCGGATCGGCCGGGATCGGCCGACTATATCCTATAGCTGCCATATAACTGATTGATCGGAAAAGCCATAACTTTGGTGTTTGTAAAGTTAGAAAGTTGGGATTTTCTATGGGTTTTATATTTGGCCAATCAATCCGACCTACCAAATTTCATAAAGATCGGCCGTCTATATCCTATAGCTGCCATATAACTGAACGATTGGAAATGCCATAACTTTGGTGTTTTTAAAGTTAGGAAGTTGGAATTTTTTATGAGTGTTAAGAATGCATCATATGAATAATTTTGGAGAATATAATTTACAGAATATTCTGCAAGGGTATATCAACTTCGGCTCCGCCCGAAGTTAGCTTTCCTTTCTTGTTTAAGTTTAATATGAAAATCAGAAAATAATAATTGTCGTGATTTTATTAGCTTTATAAGTACGGATTATGTGAGTTATATTTTTTTTTTGAGGGCTTTTTATACCCTTGCAGAGGGTATTATAATTTTGGTCAAAAGTGTGCAACGCAGTGAAGGAGACATCTCCGACCCTACAAAGTATATATATTCTTGATCAGGATCACCTCCTGAGTTGATATAGCCATGTCCGTCTGTCTGTTTCTAAGCAAACTAGTCTCTCAGTTTTAAAGCTATCGAATTAAAACTTTGCACACAGCCTTCTTTCCTTTGCACGCAGTATATAAGTCGGAACGGCCGGGATCGGCCGACTATATCCTATAGCTGCCATATAACTGATTGATCGGAAATGCCATAACTTTCGTGTTTGTAAAGTTAGGAAGTTGGGATTTTCTATGGGTTTTATATTTGGCCAATCAATCCGATCTACCAAATTTCATAAGGATCGGCCGACTATATCTTATAGCTGCCATATAACTGAACGATTGGAAATGCCATAACTTTGGTGTTTTGAAAGTTAGGAAGTTGGGATTTTTTATGAGTATTAAGAATGCATCATATGAATAATTTTGGAGAATATAATTTACAGAGTATTCTGCAAGGGTATATCAACTTCGGCTCCGCCCGAAGTAAGCTTTCCTTCCTTGTTAAATTTTTTTTTGTCGTAAAAATTGTAATGCGTAAGAGTATGCGTGTCCAAATTTTAAATTAAATTGCGTTATTTTTATATAAATATGGATACTCTTCCTTTTACCTGGTACATCATTTATAACGAATAATATTGTAACGGGTACAGAGGTGGTAATTCGTTAGCTATTTTAAACAATATTTACAAATTTAAATTGAATATCAGTTAATAAGCTTATGTGATTTAATTAAGGATATATATGGTGGAAGAATTCCTTTTAAAATAATTTAATTTGAAATTTAAAGGCGAACATGAATAATTGATTTTTGAAATCTTTTGTGTCCATTACGGCTTTTAAGATAGTCATTACGGATATCGATCTTTGTATCGATCACTGCAAAATAAATAAATAAAATTTAATAGAGAAAACCTCATTTGGATATACGTAAGTTAGATTAATTCTGTAAAGGGAAGAACTCCCAATTATGTTAAATCAAGCTTTTTAGACATATTCCATTTAGTAGTTTCTTACCACTTTCGATTTAATCAGTTTTTATTTTAAAGTAATTAGATCTAAAGTTTTACTATCAATCATAAAACAAAACTCAAGAAATAAGATATATTGTTTGATCAGAAAATATAATCTTCAGATCAATAGTTATTAAATTAAATCACTCAAAAGTAATTTTCACGATTTTGATTAAACTGGTATATGAAGACCAATTAAGTTTACGCATGTAATTTATTACTTATTTTAAAAATGGAATTTAAAAAAATGACTCATTTTGTTGTTGTTCTGTGATATCTCGATAGCTGGTGTAATATCCGCCAAAGGGCAAATATGGAAAAGAGTTTTTTGTTCGAAATAGGAAATAACATTTTTATATTTGCTAAAAATTACTTATACATTTTAGCCTGAAGCATAAAAAGCGCAAACAGACGCAGATAAAACTTTCAAAATATCAGGAAAAAATATCAACGAGTTTATTTAGGAAGTATGAATCAAATAGTATTAAATAGTTTTTATACCCTTACAGAGGGTATTATAATTTCAGTCAAATGTTTGCTACGCAGTGAAGGAGACATTACCGACTTCTATAAAGTATATATATTCTTGATCAGCATCACCAGGAGAGTCGATCTAGCCATTTCCATCTGTCCGGCCGTCTGTCCGTCCGTCCTTTTATACGCAAACTAGTCATTCAGTTTTCAAGATATTCTACCTAAAACTGACTTATTTAACAAAAAAGTAATGTTTTTTTAAGAACCGCCGACTTTAGGTTCTATCGAAGACTTGTATATTTTCCAAGCAAATCAATGTTATTTAAAGGTAAAAAATTTTCTATAAAATAGGGTCACATAAAAATTTCTGGACCAAAAATAAAATTAGAATTTTGCTACTTTTAGTCTTTTGAGTCTTTACTCAAAATTTTAAATGTTTTTTTTTTATAATTCTTTGAAACAGAGAGTGGAAGAGGTCTTCTAAAAGTGAGCCAAAGTTAATAATTATCTAAGCCTCGGAATATTGATCTCAAGTATTGAAATATTCCCCATTTAAGAATATGATCAAAGAATTTCTCACCTAATACCGATACAATGGACAAACCCAGAGCAAGGCCAAAAAAAAAGATGGCCCGTACCGTATTATCTCGATGCCGACAACTACTTGGCGTTGGTGTTCCTCCTACGCCAGCCGCGAACAAACACTCGGGGAAGACGCCATAGGCAAACAAATCATGTTGCACCGAACAAAAGTCTCACCTACCGGACTCCTTCGCCCAGCAAACTCCCTGCCCACGTCATGGTGCTTCCGTAGTGTGCATAAAATCAGGCAAACAAAGGGGCCTATGTATGGAACTGATTAGCAGCTCAATCTTAAATGGTTTTTATGAACTCATCGTTGAGTAAAATCAATCAAGCAGGGGCCTAAAAAAAATATTCTTTGAAGCGGGTGCAAACCGCTCGATCAGCTTTCAATTTCGACTCCGAATCCCACTCCCAGGCTAAGCCAGAGGTTCATGGAATTTTTACGCCGAACAATGTCAACAAATCGCTTCCGTTTGTCAGCAAATATTTCGCAGTAATAGCCGTCGCCTTAGAACTGGGATAGCAAGCGACGCCAAATGATAAAACTACCACTTAATTGGGTCGCCCCAAAATGCGACAGCCACCCAGGGCTCTTTGGGTGCTGGCTCCCCTTTATTCCTGCGGCAACGAGATAAGCATCTAATTTATAGCTACGCCTATTTCGTGCGATCTCGGGAACCATCCACAGGTAGCTGACATGCCCGGCACCAGAGACCAAACACCAAACCACAGTTCCACTCCTGCCAGGCAAGGATGGAGTCTGATATTTTCGTATTTAATCAACGGCTACCGAATTTCGCATTTCCTGCCTACCCTCAACAGGTCGCTCGGTTTCAGAGCTGCCATCCTATAATTTGGCCCGCAATTTTATTAACGCATCAGTGTCATTACGAAGCCCTACCTTTTTCGAGGAGCCGGTCCGTTTTTAATTTGTGGAGCGCTGAGGATTGCGTACGTGATGGCATTCTTGACGGGAAGGCGGCCTATCGCCAGCCACAAACAGTTTGGGAATAGGAAATGGGCCCAGATTAAGCGCAAGCCGGCAATGATAATGCAGAATTACTTTTCGAAAAATCAATGGATATGTTGACGGTTTAATTTACCGCTGACGCATGCAAAGACCAAGCACAATCAGACGAAACACAAAGGCCGCACTGGCCAGCAACTGGGGCTTCACCTGGGGCCGGAGCTAGAACTGGTTTCAGGGCCGGGGCCCAAGACCAGTAGCCAGCGGAAGAGCCAAGCACCCCGGCTACAAAGTAACTTAATTTACACCCAGGAAAGTGTCGTGCAATTGTTGCTCGGCAGTGGCTGACGTGCCCATGACGTGGACACAATTATTATTTCTATTGCTTATGACTTTTATGCCCATGCTCACTCGCACTCTGGTGGGCATATATCATTGTTGGTCCGGCGAACCCATTGTTGTTGATTGTTGAGCGGGCTCTATTCACACTTTCGTTCGGACCGAGTCGGCCAGGCCTTCGTTTTATTGTGATTTACTTTTTCTTGAGCAGCTTTATCGCCGTAATCACAACAACGCAGTGCGACAAACACAAATATAGGGCCGAACAATGAGAGCGAGAGTTGCGGTCGGCCAGCAGCTGCTTGGCTCCCATCCGCCTAGAAAGTGACCAATCGGAGCGTGACATCATTCTGCACCCTGGCCGGAAGATGGTATGCGGGAGCACTCGATTAAGCCAACTAATTGCTACTTGTTTGAACACAACCAGTCTGCCAGCTTTAAGAATCTCCAATGCAAATGGGCCCCTGCCGGCGGGTCGCCCATTGAGACATCAAACACGACTTGACGAAAAGCGAGTATGACGTTTATTTAATTCGGAGTAATGATTTCATCGCGCGCCGTGTAATCGATAAGCATATGTAGTTGGGCGGAAAGGGGCACGTAGTCCGGGAAGGGCAAGCACTTGAGATAATCGCCTTAGGGTTGTTTTGGCAGCGGGTGCTACCAGGAGACTGCTACCAGGCGGTTGCCCCGTGCACCATAAACGATCCTGTAATTTCGTTGGGCGCGCGCTCGCGATTGTCCTTTGTGTGGGCACCCATGCAGCAGGAGCAGGAGCAGGAGCAGGAGCATGACCAGGACAAAGGCCATTGTTGTTCATGTCGATTATTATCGCGGCAATAAGCAAAACTATTGCCGACACATGTATCCGTTTATTTGTCATGACTTTTTCCCTTATCAGCCGACCCTCGAGTGGCGTAGCTCAGTCCCAGGGCAGTCCCAAGCCGGTTGAAGGGTGAAGCTACACAGCAGTGTAGCACCCTCTCCGTGGCAAGCTTTGACATATTGTCTGCTAATCAGTTCCGCCGCAAAAGGTTCGCAGCGCGCCCGATAAAATCCTTCAGTTTTCCCTTTGGAATACCGCGGCCTAAACGAGCAATCGCTGCAGAGACACACCGCATAATTTCAATTAGGGTTGTTTGGTCTTTCAATTTCCAACTGCCAACATCGAACTTCCACCCCAGACAAGAGCTCACATTGCCTGGGTGGAGGCTTTGGCACGCTTTTAAGGACATTATCGCCGTCATAACTCTATTTGAAGCTGTGTTCCCAAAGGACCCGAGACGGAAACGCATCCCCGAACCCGTAATGAAGCAAATCAAGTATTGACCACTTCATTAATGTTATGGAAAGTTGTAAACAAGGCAACTCGTTGACTCTTACTAAGACGGCAGAGGAGAGCAGTGGAAGCTGGCATGGAAAAGCTATTCCTATGAAGCATTCCTGATTTCTCACCACGGTGTATGCAGTAATAATATTTTATGACAGCGCCGCAAAAAATATTACCAAGCCTTGGGGACACATAAAGGCAGCTCCTGGTGATTTCTAAGGCGCGTACTCGCCCCTCGAGCCATAAGAACAAAGAGCCATTCGCATTCGGATGGACATCGTGTTTTATAACAAAAGATTGTCACAAATTAGGACCCAAGGGAGCAAATTATTAAAAAACTTCATTTGGTAGCATGGCTCGCATTATTGAATTTATTTTTATGGTCATTTAACAAAAATAGACACTCACATGGCCTGACAATTCTAATATTTTGTTAGGCTTGCACCTGAGGAGGTATTCCACGTATAGGATCTGAAAATCACGCGTCCACGTACTATGCGCACAAAGAGTATGCGAAAGGCGACTACTTTATATGGTCGCACAAATGACTATATGCTGTCGTGATTCGATCGCAACAGGTTATGCAACGAAATTGCCTAGAAGAAATAGAGCTGAAACTGAACATTTTTGGAAAATCAGAGCTATTAAGGGCAGGTCTTAGTTTTTTTTTTAAACCCTTCCTGGTGGTATAACAATTTTGGACAGAAGTTTTTAAAGCAATAAAAGAGACGTTTCCGAAACTACATATAAACTAGTTTAAATAGCAATGTGCGCTTGTCCGTTTCTATACCGTTTGCAAGATTAGCTTAAAAGCTAAAGACTTAAAATCTTTTTTTTATATGTTAACGCAAACAATTTTGAAATCGGACTTCTGTATCTATGTCTATATTTGTTTTTCAAGAAATTTTTGAACTTCGCGCTGTTTTTGTATAGTTTAGATGGATATATCCAATAGCTTTCATATTTTCGCCATACAAACATATTCGCGCAGTGTAATTGCCACTAAAATAAAAATTTTCCAAATCGTATTTTTTAAATGTACACTGAGCATTTTGAAAAATCATGCCCATCGGGCGACTTTATGCCATAGCTGCTTATTATGGTTTTATTTATTATACCCGTTACTCGTAGAGTAAAAGGGTATATTGTATTCGTGCAAAAGTATGTAACAGGTAGAAGGAAGCGTTTCCGACCCTATAAAGTATATATATTCTTGTTCAGGATCACTAGCCGAGTCGATCTAGCCATGTCCGTCTGTCCGTCTGTCTGTCTGTCCGTATGAACGCTGAGATCTCGGAAACTATAAAAGCTAGAAGATTGGCATTTTGCATGCAGATTCTCGGAGTTCCTACGCAGCGCAAGTTTGTTTCAAAAAGGTGCCACGCCCCCTTTAACGCCCACAATCGCTGATATACGATTTTAAAAATTTAAATATTTCGGAAAAGTAAAAATGCAGTTTTATTGTGTTTATCAATACCTATCGAAATGTAGAAGAAATTTTTCAAATCGGACCATTCCACACTGGTCCCAATGACCAATATTTTTGCATAAACTAGAAAAATGAAGCTACAGACTTGAAACTTGGCACACTATATAGTTATATATATGCAAAGTCTGGACAAAATTTTGTGCCGATCGGGCCACGCCTTCCTTTCCGCCCCATAGAAATGCACCCTGGGATTTACAAAACATTCATGAAAATTGGGCCAATATATCCAATAAATTTTAAATATTTATAAAAAAACTTTAGTAAAGCCAATAGCCAATATATCCAATAAATTTTAAATATATATAAAATAACTTTAGTAAATATCCTTTCAATCCCCTATCCCCTCCCGCCCTACCAATTTTCAACTTCCAAACTAAATAATGCATCTTGAAAAATTATTATATATTTACTTAATTAATTTTTAATCACTTTCAACATCTAAATCAAAGGAATAGGCATCGTTACATTCAAATGTATCCAAGTCATCTTCATCATTATCTGCAGTAGGATAACTATTTAGGAAATCGACATTTGGTGGTGTTAAAAGATCAATAACTTCTAATGGGTAACTGCTGCATTTTTTGTTTTGATGAACTCTTTCCTTGATGTGGATGCTGGAAACCATCGGATCTGATGAATCATCATAGCTTAATCGTGGCCGTCCTCCACTATTGGGGGATTCTTTAAAATAATCTGATGGCTGAAATTTCGCTTGAAAACGTAATGCAAGAAAACTTTCTTTCTGCGCCTTATACCTTGGAACTATCCGAGAGCATTTTTTTATTCCAGCATCCACATAAGCAACAAAGTTCTTAATCCTCTTTTTTAAAGGATCCTCTATGTTTTGCTTTATGTTTCCAATTCGATGCTGCAACACAAAGTTGAAAAGGCTTTCGGTTTCGCGTCCATGTGCGAGCCAATACTCCAGCATTTCTCCATAATTTATCCATAGAAAATCCCAACTTCCTAACTTTAAAAACACCAAAGTTATGGCATTTCCGATCGTTCAGTTATATGGCAGCTATAGGATATAGTGGAAAGAAGGGTGTGGGCAAAGTTTCAATTCGATATCTTTAAAACTGAGAGACTAGTTCGCGTAGAAACAGACAGACGGACAGACAGACGCACAGACGGACAGACGGACATGCTTATATCAACTCAGGAGGTGATCCTGATCAAGAATATATATACTTTATAGGGTCGGAGATGTCTCCTTCACTGCGTTGCACACTTCTGACCAAAATTATAATACTCTCTGCAAGGGTATAAATATAGCAGGGGCTATAAGGAACAAAATCGTACTTTTCCATGATATTTGGTTGTTTCTAAGTAAAAGTCCCATAAAAAATTATGTTCTATTAGCAACACAGTTCCGCGGTATAATTAACAAAAAAGGAAAGCTAACTTCGGGCGGAGCCGAAGATGTTATACCCTTGCAGAATATACTGTAAATTATATTGGTTGGCCAAAAATAAAACCAATAAAAAAACCCAACTTCCTAACTTTAAAAACACCAAAGTTGTGGCATTTCCGATCGTTCAGTTATAAGGCAGCTATATGATATACACGCCCGATCCAGCTCGTTCCGACTTATATACTACCTGCAACAGAAAGACAACTTTTGGGAAAGTTTCAAGCAGATAGCTTTAAAACCGAGGGACTAGTTTGCGTAGAAACGGACGGACGGACGGACGGACGGACAGACGGACATGGCTAGATCGACCGGTCCGAAATGTCTCCTTCACTGCGTTGCAAACTTTTGAAATTATAATACCCTCTGCAAGGGTATAAAAATAGGAAAATCCGATGCTTAGAGAATAAAATTATGAAGCACATATGAAGGGAATTATCAATTGTTTTTTGCTGAGTCACACTTTCAATGCAACACTACCCGAACATCATGGAAAAGTAGAAATTGTTCGTAAATTTTTAGGCTTTTGTATGTGGTCAACGTTTTTGGAATTACATAGACCTTGATGTTTTTTACTTTTGACTTGTAATACTTACCCAGATAGGTGAAAAGAAGGAGAATATAGAGACGGATAAACGGATAAACGGATAGACATATCCAAACTCATGCGAAACTAAATTCTTATACTAAAGCTAATGTCGTGCTAGGTATGATAAAATTGTTGCTTTTAAGATTGGAAAATGTCGTTGTGAATTAATATGGTTCAGTTTATTATAGTCATAATATTATACACATGCATATTACAATTTGATCTACAATGATTGAAAATAAATAGAATGCAGCTTGCAATAGAATTATTAGGCTCCAAAAAGTGAAAGCAACCCAGTTACTCGGGATTCTCCACAAGCCCGTGAATAGACTTAGAAACAAGAAAGGAAAGCTAACTTCGGGCGGAGCCGAAGTTGAAATACCCTTGCAGAATATTCCGAATTATATTCTCCAAAATTATTCATTTGATGCATTCTTAACACTCATAAAAAATCCCAACTTTCTAACTTTAAAAATACCAAAGTTATGGCATTTCCAATTGTTCAGTTAAGTGGCGGCTATAGGATATAGTCGGCCGATCCCTATGAAATTTGGTAGGTCAGATTGATTGGCCAAATATAAAACCCATAGAAAATCCCAACTTCCTAACTTTACAAATCCCAAAGTTATGGCATTACCGATCAATCAGTTATATAGCAGCTATAGGATATAGTCAGCCGATCCTTATGAAATTTGGTAGGTCAGATTGATTGGCCAAATATAAAAGCCATAGAAAATCCCAACTTCCTAACTTTACAAATCCCAAAGTTATGGTATTACCGATCAATCAGTTATATAGCAGCTATAGGATATAGTCGGCCGATCCTTATGAAATTTGGTAGGTCGGATTGACTGGCCAAATAAAATACCCATAGGAAATCCCAACTTCCTAACTTAACAAACACTAAAGTTATGGCATTTCCGATCAATCAGTTATATGGCAGCTATAGGATATAGTTGTCCGATCCTGGCCGTTCCGACTTATATACTGCGTGCAAAGGATCGAAGGCTGTGTGCAAAGTTTCAATTCGATATCTTTAAAACTGAGAGACTAGTTCGCGTAGAAACAGACAGACGGACAGACAGACGGACAGACGGACAGACGGACAGACGGACAGACGGACATGGCTATATCAACTCAGGAGGTGATCCTGATCAAGAATATATATACTTTATAGGGTCGGAGATGTCTCCTTCACTGCGTTGCACACTTTTGACCAAAATTATAATACCCTCTGCAAGGGTATAAAAACAAGAAAGGAAAGCTAACTTCGGGCGGAGCCGAAGTTGAAATACCCTTGCAGAATATTCTGTAAATTATATTCTCCAAAATTATTCATATGCATTCTTAACACTCATAAAAAATCCCAACTTCCTAACTTTACAAACACCAAAGTTATGGCATTTCCGATCAATCAGTAATATGGCGGCTATAGGATATAGTCCGCCGATTCTTATGAAATTTTATTGGTCGGATTGATTGGCCAAATATAAAACCCATAGAAAATCCCAACTTCCTAACTTTACAAACACCAAAGTTATGGCATTTTCGACCAATCAGTTATATGGCAGCTATAGGATATAGTCGGCCGATCCTTATGAAATTTGGTAGGTCGGATTGATTGGCCTAATATAGAACCCATAGGAAATCCCAACTTCCCACCTTAACAAACACCAAAGTTATGGCATTTCCGATCAATCAGTTATATGGCAGCTATAGGATACAGTCGGCCGATCCTTATGAAATTTGGTAGGTCGGATTGATTGGTCAAATATAAAACCCATAGAAAATCCCAACTTCCTAACTTTACAAACACCAAAGTTATGGCATTTCCGATCAATCAGTTATATGGCAGCTATAGGATATAGTCGGCCGATCCCGGCCGTTCCGACTTATATACTGCGTGCAAAGGAAAGAAGGGTGTGTGCAAAGTTTCAACTCGATATCTTTAAAACTGAGAGACTAGTTTGCGTAGAAACAGACAGACGGACAGACGGACAGACAGACGGACAGACGGACATGGCTATATCAACTCAGGAGGTGATCCTGATCAAGAATATATATACTTTATAGGGTCGGAGATGTCTCCTTCACTGCGTTGCACACTTTTGACCAAAATTATAATACCCTCTGCAAGGGTATAACAAAGGACAAACGCTACAGTCGAGTGCATCGAATATAAGGTAACCGCTACCCACCTAATTAATTTCAAAATAAAATCTGTTTAGGGGTTAACTTTAACTCAAATAAGCCAATCAAATAATAAATTTAAAAAAGTTTATAATCAAAAAATTAAAATCATTCTTCTTGATTTTAAAATCATTCTTTTAAAAGTTTATTGTTTCGATAAAATGTGTAAAAAATTTTCGTCTAAGCTGATAAAAAAAGGCGTCTTGCTTCACAAAAAAATGTTTAAGAAATGTTGGTTTGATAAGTAGCTGATTACAGCTGATTACAGCGAAAAAATAATTATATTTTATTTTTGTAGGGCTTTTCATTAATTAAAAAACTAAATTGTGCTTTTTATACCCTTGCAGAGGGTATTATAATTTTGGTCAAAAGTGTGCAACGCAGTGAAGGAGACATCTCCGACCCTATAAAGTATATATATTCTTGATCAGGATCACCTCCTGAGTTGATATAGCCATGTCCGTCTGTCCGTCTGTCCGTCTGTCTGTCCGTCTGTCCGTCTGTCCGTCTGTCTGTTTCTACGCAAACTAGTCTCTCAGTTTTAAAGCTATCGAATTGAAACTTTCCACACACCCTTCTTTCCTTTGCACGCAGTATATAAGTCGGAACGGCCGGGATCGGCCGACTATATCCTATAGCTGCCATATAACTGAACGATTGAAAATGCCATAACTTTGGTGTTTTTAAAATTAGGAAGTTGGGATTTTTTATGAGTGTTAAGAATGCATTATATGAATAATTTTGGTGAATATAATTTACAGAATATTCTGCAAGGGTATATCAACTTCGGCTCCGCCCGAAGTTAGCTTTCCTTTCTTGTTATTTCTTAACTATTTTACTTTTATAATACAACTCAGTTAACACGAGGATTATAGCAGATGTTCAATTCTGCCTTTGTATATAGTCGTCGTAATATATGGACGGCCATCCACAGTTATAAATGAAGACATGTTTCCTGTTTATTGCACTACTATATGCTATAGATGCAACTTCATTTAATCTATCAAAAATAATAGTACCGCTAAAATACAAACAATAAAGGAAAGCTAACTTTGGGCGGAGCCGAAGTTGAAATACCCTTGCAGAATATTTTGTAAATTATATTCTCCAAAATTATTCATATGATGCATTCTTAACACTCATAAAAAATCCCAACTTCCGAACTTTAAAACACCAAAGTTATGGCATTTCCAATCGTTCAGTTATATTGCAGCTATAGGATATAGTCGGCCGATTATTATAATTTTGGCCAAAAGTGTGCCACGCAGTGAAGGAGACATCTCCGACCCTATAAAGTATATATATTCTTGATCAGGATCACCTCCTGATCACCTCTGTCTGTCCGTCTGTCTGTTTCTACGAAAACTAGTCTCTCAGTTTTAAAGATATCGAATTGAAACTTCGCACACACCCTTCTTTCCTTTGCACGCAGTATATATATATAATTTACAGAATATTCTGCAAGGGTATATCAGCTTCGGCTCCGCCCGAAGTTAGCTTTTCTTTCTTGTTATGACCGACTTTGTCCGACTTCGACAAAGCTAAAAGCATCAGAATTACGCCTTTTGTTTTGTCAAAGTCGGACAACATTTTCATTTTTTTTTTAATTTTTTGGATTTTACTATGGGATCTCTGTCGCGACACTTAATAAATATTAAACTGAGCAAATTGCTTGTTGGTTAAAAACTAAAAACATATTTAATGATGGCAAAAGAATTATTTATTTTTAATTGAATGAAAACGACTGATATATATTGAACTTCATCGCAACTAAAGATATCACGAACGCATGCTCAAACTCTTTTTATTTTAATGAAATGACTGCTACTTAAATTTGAGGATAGCAGAAGAGCAAACACCAGGAAGGGCTAATCATGTCATAAGAAATTTAAATTGATGTAACGTTTGTCACTTGTCTTAGCAATCTTATTTAAGACCGCTCGTTCTTCTGACACGTGGGCACATTATTGCCCTTATTTATTTAAAACAAAATGGAAGAAACTTTATGTTTTTGACGCTGTATGGCTCCTACTTTTGTAGGATACCCTAATATTTAAAACAACGAAGTTAACTTTATACTATTTATTTTTCCGTTTGTTCACACTTGAGCTATAGGATATAGTTGTCCGTTCCGACCGGAGAAAGAAGCCTTTTCAAAAAGTTTCATCCAAAAAGCGTTAAATTTAAAAGAGTAGTTTGCGTAAAACCGGACACACAAACGGACAGACTGACATGGTAAGATCGAACCAGCTTGTGATGCCGATCAAGAATATATTGTAAACTTTGGACTAAAACTATCATTTTAGGAATTTTTTTTGCAATTTTTTAAATATTAGAAAAACTACAGAGTAAACGTGGTTTATGACCATTGGTTTCTATGCAAATATTTATTAGAGTGCCTTAACGATTATGTTTCCCCAAATATCTATCTTTAACTTCTTTTTTAAATTAGCAGTTAAAGTTATTCGGAAAAAAACTAAAAGTTTCCATATCACCAGAGCAAATACCAGAGCAGAATTAAATGGCTGGAATTGAGTGATTCCGAAGATTCCTAAAGCGCCAGTCCGCTCTGTCGATGCCCAAGACTTTTAGTTTGGCTCGGGAAACAAGGCTCAACACGTCGAACGTTAGAAAGTTTTTCCATTTGCTTGAAGAAGTTCAATTCAAATGTTCTTTCTCGACATTAAACATATGGAACATGGAAGAGACAGGAGTAAAAACGATTTAAACTCCACAAAACGTTATTACCCGACGTGGGATGAAGCAAGTAGGAAGAGTCACATTAGCCGAAAGAGAAACGGTCGTCATTTTGGCCATGGCAGTTTCAGCAGAAGGACGTTCTTTTTGTTTTTCCCAGGAAAAACTTTAAGCCCCACTTTTTAACCGAAGAAACTTAATGCTTTTTCCAAGGGTGTAAAAAATCTTAGGACTTTTTAATTTTTCAAGCTCTTTCCAAACTTATGTTCGCTGTTGAACGAAGAACCCAGTTCTTTTAGTTCTTTAAAATCATGTATCCCATTAGTATTTTAAAAATTCGCCATAAAACTTTATTTTTTCTAAATCCAAGAAATGATTTCCATTTTAAAGGACTTTTTTCTTAAAACAAGAAAACCTTTCATGAATCAAGAAAGTGTTTCTCAAGTATGTTTCTTAAATGTAAACTATAAACTACAAATTTTTATATTTTAGTAAAAATGGTACTGGTTTTTTAGAAACTTTTTTCTTAAAATGTGGAATTCTGCCATAAAAATAATTTACCTTAAATAATAGAAAAATTTTCCCAAATTAACCCTAAAAGTTAGATAACCCTAAAAAATAGAAACGTTTTCTAAAATGTAGAAATATTTTCTTGAATAAAGAGATATTTTCTTAAATATCTTTGCTTCCTTTCTTGTATTAGAATTGAGTTCTTAGTTTTGACAAAAACGGAAAACAATATTATATAGCTGTCATAGAAACGATGGCAAAATGCATCGCAAAATCGACATGGCCTTATTGTTTTTAGTAATATAGGAATGGAATCGAAAATTAGTAGTTTTGTAATAGCTGAAAGGCTTTCGGCTTGCCGAAGTTTGCTTCCTTTCTTGTTTTAAAGAATTTTTATAGACAATTCTTTCTCGACATTTAACATATGGAAATGATTAAAAGTTGCATACGTCTATATGAAAATGAATTTTTGGTCACTGAGGCATCGTTGTGTTGCAAAGCTGACGAGATGACCTGGCACATATCGGTGGAAATATCGGTGGATCCCAACTAGGATTCGACTTTATTATATGCTTTTGGCACAACCGGTATATTCCCTTTGCAGTTGTGCGAAGGCCACTTTTATATTAACGAATATAAACAGTATTTAGTCAACCTTCATGACAAAAATGGAAGAACATTAATACTAAAAGTTTTATTTACACTGAAAAAAAATTAATTTAGTGATAACCTTATATTAATAAATAAAATCTACAAAATGGAATTAAATATATATTTTACCATTTAAAAATATTTTAGGCCCCAAGTAAAACTTTTTACTTAGTCACTACTAATATCTAGGACAAGCTTGGCAATGGGAAGTGCTCTAATTTAATGCGTTTATTGAGACTAAGGATTCTTGAAAAGGCTGTTTTAAAGAGCTTGTACATATATAACATTTACAACAAAAATTTATAACTAAAAAATGTTTTGGATTTTATGTTAATAAAACAAAATGTATGAGTGACAATTGGTAGAATAATAAAAAGATATATTTTTCAAACAAAAAGGATTACCAACTACAACATTTTGTATTGAATTTTAAAAATTAATTTTAAATAAAGGAAGCCTAAGGTTTAGTAGAAAACAATTTTGTAAAAGTCACAAAAGTTAAAAAAATTAATATGTCAAATTGAAACCGCATTTCTGAAATAAAACATCAAAGATAAATTTGTTTTTAATTGAGACTTTTCGAAAAGTTTATTCAATGTTCAAAAATAAATAATTATTTTAACTTTTTATACCCTTGCAGAGGGTATTATAATTTTGGTCAGAAGTTTGTAACGCAGTGAAGGAGACGTTTCCGACCCCATAAAGTATATATATTCTTGATCAGGATCAATAGGGGAGTCGATATAGCCATGTCCGTCTGTCCGTCTGTCCGTCTGTCCGTCTGTCCGTCTGTCCGTCTGTTTCAATACCGTTTGCGAGCTCAGTTTAAAAGCTAGCGATCTGAAACTTTCACAATCGTCCTAAAACATGTGTACGCAGATCAAGTTTGAAAATCGCCCTGATCGGACGTCTATATCCTATAGCTCCCATAGGAACAATTGGATATATCTTGCAAGAATTTATGATATTTCGCGCAGTGTAAAAGCTATTGACATTAATCTTTACAAATCGTATTTTTTTATGCATACCTTGATCAGGGTAAAAGCGCGTGGCGATCGGACGTCTATATCCTATAGCTCCCATAGGAACAATAGGGTAAAATCGGTTAAAATTTAATGATTTTTAGGATATTTCGCGCAGTGTAAAAGCTATTGACATAAATCTTTCCAAATCTTATTTTTTTATGCGTACCTTGATCAGGGTAAAAGCGCGTGACGATCGGACGTCTATATCCTATAGCTCCCATAGGAACAATAGGGTAAAATCGGTCCAAATTTGATGTTTTTCAGAATATTTCGCGATGTGTAAAAGCTATTGCTGTACATTTTTTCAAATCGTATTTTTTTATGCATTCCTTCATCAAGGTAAAAGCGCGTGCTGATCGGACGTCTATATCCTATAGCTCCCATAGGAACAATACGGTGAAATCGGTCAAAATTTCATGTTTTTTAGAATATTTCGCGCAGTGTATTGGACGTCTATATCGTATAGCTTCCGTAGGAAAAATTGTTAAAGGCTGCGAAAATATCCCTTTTTTCCCTATTTGTATATGACAATTTTGCAGTATAAAAGCTATTGGCATGAAACTATGCAATTTATGCAATTTATCTAATTTATTTATGTACACCTTGCTCAGGGTAAAAGTTGCTGCCAATCAGACAAGTACATACTACATCCGCTATTTAAAAATTAAATTAATTACGTATAGCTAATCTTTTTTTATGTATAATTACAGAAAACTTAATTTTTATACCCTTGCAGAGGGTATTATAATTTTGGTCAGAAGTTTGTAACGCAGCGAAGGAGACGTTTCCGACCCCATAAAGTATATATATTCTTGATCAGGATCAATAGGGGAGTCGATATAGCCATGTCCGTCTGTCCGTCTGTCCGTCCGTCCGTCTGTCCGTCTGTTTCAATACCGTTTGCGAGCTCAGTTTAAAAGCTAGCGATCTGAAACTTTCACACTCGTCCTAAAACATGTGTACGCAGCTCAAGTTTGAAAATCGATCGGACGTCTATATCCTATAGCTCCCATAGGAACAATCGGATATATCTTGCAAGAATTGATGATATTTCGGGCAGTGTAAGAGCTATTGACATGAATCTTTCCAAATCGTAATTTTTATGCATACCTTGATCAATGTTAAATTGCGTGCCGATCGGACGTCTATATCCTATAGCTTTCATAGGAACAATCGGATATACCTTGCAAGAATTTATTATATTTCGGGCAGTGTAAAAGTTATTGACATGAATCTTTCCAAATCGTATTTTTTTATGCATACCTTGATCAAGGCAAAAGCGCGTGCTGATCGGATGTCAATATATTATAGCTCCCATAGGAACAATAGGGTAAAATCGGTCCAAATTTGATGTTTTTCAGAATATTTCGCGCAGTGTAAAAGCTATTGACATAAATTTTTTCAAGTCTAATTTATTTACGCATATCTTGATCAGGGTATAAGCGCTTGCCGATCGGACGTCTATATCTTATAGCTTCCGTAGGAAAAATTGTTAAAGGCTCCGAAAATATCCCTTTTTTCTTTTTTATATGACATTTTTGCAGTATAAAAGTTATTGACAGGACATAAATCTAGTTTATTTATGTATACCTTATTCCTTTCGCTACCTTTTCAATTTTAGCAATTTCGGCAAAGTCTGCAAGGGTATTAAAACTTCGGCTTGCCGAAGTTAGCTTCCGTCCTCGTTTTATTGTTAAAATACTTGTCGTTTTGAAGTTTCTCACTCGTCGGTCCGAAATGTTTCAGATATTACCTGTAATAAATTAAATTCTATTTCCTCGCCATACCGTCAGAACTGAAGGGTTAGTTTTTCTGAGACTGTAGCATACTATTAGGTGTCAATTCTATATTTCGTTCTTTTTATACCCTTGCGGAGGGTATTATAATTTTAGTCAATCGGAAACAATCGGGGAAGAAAAGAAAATAAAATGATAGCTTCGTTGTTTCTTAACATATATTTATATACCCCGAAATAAAGCAATTTTAGAAATATGGTTTTTGTTGTATAAAAGTCGCACAAATTTATCATATGGGAATAATCTGGGATAGGGGGAATAAACTCATTACTTCGTTCTATCTTAACATATACCCACATAATCCGAGATACAGTCATTTTTAAAAATTTTAGTTTTCGGTTTTACTTCTATAAACATCGGTCAACCCATTATCACTAGCTGCCATAGGCACGTTTTCGACGTGTCGTAAAAACTAGCTTTATTGTTTTTAATCATCAAAATCGAAATAAACAATATTTAATTTTTGTAACAGCTTCAAGGGTAAAAATGTGACTCTTATGCAATTTACCTTCTGGTCATCATGGACCGTGTATAGAAATCGGAATAATTTATTTGTATTTATCAAACATTAAACAGGCTTCAACAAATTGCTAGTAGTGGGATTTGCGTCATTAAAAAAAATATGTTTGCTATTTGAGTGGTCTGTTACTCAGTGGGTAGCGGGCTTGGGTGCATCCCCGCGACTTCTGGGGCATTTGGATTACGAAGTGGTGTCAAATGACACGGCCTGCGTGCTTTAATCCGTGGAAATACCTGCGGCGATGCTGGCAACCAGAGCCCACCCCGAACATTGTCAAGGTTATTACACGGTCGCATGCTGGGCCCTAAGGGTGGGTCTGCTCGACTTGTGCGAAAATTTGTAAAAGTCAAAATCTATCTCTTCAGCAAACAGAAGCCCTGGCCAAGAGTTCGAGTTCAGGTGGTGTTCAGTGTGCGGCTCGGCGGGTGGGCGGTGGAGTGGGCTTGTGGCTTAAAACATGATAGCCCGACCGACGTGGATGTTTCTTCTGCTAAATACGTTCATACGTAGGTACGGGAGCTCAGGCCGGAGTCCGTGTACTCGTGTTTGTGCAGCTCTCGGCTCTTGATTATGTAAAATCCCGTGCACGTGCTCAAAGCAAAGATTTTTTCAATGCGAACAAGACGCACGTGTGCCCGAGCTGACGTATGCACCGTTCGTGGCATTGGCCCACCGCAGCCCTCTGACGACCCACCCACCCACAGCAGGACCATTAACCGAGATCGGACTGAGGCTCGACGGGGAGTTTGTTTGCCGTGCCGTGGGCTTTTATTCTATTACACAAGTTTATTACGAAAATCCGCCATAAGAAACGTGCGTCCGTCGAGTCAAAGAAAGTCCGTCCCACTGCCGAGTCACCCCCCTCCTTACCTACACCCACACCACACCCACCCACAGTTCCGATTCCAGGAGCAGTCCCAATGACGAGGTTGCCAGCGAGCAAATTTTTCTATTAGGCAGTCATTAAAGCAGAAGGAGCAAACCACGCCGAGCGGCGGTACTGCGCTCGATGTTTGGCGTACGATGTACTGCGGGAATACACTCGGCTGGCTGTGAGAGTCGTATGAGTGCTGGCTGTTCCGTGTCGAAAGTGTGTAATAAAGCGAAACGCTCCCGCAAATTGAGCCACGCTACTTGAACCCTCAATTATGTGGCCGTTGCAGCCTCAGAATATCCTCCCCTTACAGGCCCGAGACCTCCAACTCCGACTCGACTTAGGCTTTGTAGGTTAGTGCAACATATGTCTGTGTTTGCCCCATGGCTTTTGCCGCCGATTTGCACGCTATAATTGGAGGAGCGGCTTTGCGTTGCTGGTGCTTATCGTTGCTCTGTTTGGCAGCTGATTAAATTAAAATAAATCATTTATAAAGGCGTAGGTGCACTTTCCGAACCTGCGCTTCTGATTCGTGGTCAACCGTTTCGGTGCAGGCCGAAGCCCTTTATAACGCCCAAGCGTCATTGTAACCATATCATATCGATGGTGTACACGTTTCAGAAGGCTTATGTTTATACGTCCACAAACAAGGGCGACCGGTGAACCCAGCGACATCAGCTGACAACATGGCGATAATCCTATGAACAAATAGCGCTGCTCCGACTTATTTCAATTTTAAAAAATTAAATTTGAGCTGCACTCGATATTTTAGAACTAGCAAGCCGTGGCCCAGAGTGGAATCAAACTTCCGTAAGTCGAAGTTTTTATACCCTTGCAGCTGTTCCAAAAATTTAATATTTTGATTTGAAGGCATATATGCTTAAAAGGAATCAAGCTGTTTATTTTTCCATACTTTTTTCGATCGTTCCTATGACAGTTATAGGATATAGTCATCCGATTCTTATAAAATTAAAAACGAAATTCTGAAATTGCCAAAATGAACTATTTTAATTTAAATATGTTAAGTATATGTTAAAATGTTAAATATGTTCCCTATTTTCGATTGTTTTTATGAAAGCCATATGATAGAGTCTACCGATTGTCATAAAAGTAAATCCGTATATCAGAAATTGCTAAAAAAAACAATTAACTCGAAGTATATGTATGTTTCAAATTTTTTTTTCCCCTGTTCACAATAGATATTAAAGCTCGATTCAGCCAGTTCCGACTTATATATGTACTACCTCCAACAAAAACAAGACTACAAAGTTGTATCCAAATAGCATAAAAATGAGATTGACTTGTTTGAGTAGAAACAGACAGACGGATGGACACGGCTAGATCGACTCGCCTGGTGATCCTCATCGAGAATATAAATATGTACTTATAGAATCGGAAATGTGCCCTTCACGGCGGTAAAAACTTTGGACTGAAATTAAAATACCATCTGCAAGGATATAAAGGGTGTTCTTAAAATCCCTTAACAATGCATACTGGTCATAAAATATATTTAATAAAAATAAAATTTAATATTGTGGGCGGGCAATTTTTTCACTTAACACAAAAAATATAAAATATATCAAATATATCGACATTTGTATGTTATATTTTAAATATTATAATTTTTTTTTTTGATAAAAAAAATCATCGACACGCCCTTGTCTTTGGTAATATAGGCATAGAAATCGAAATGTAGTAGATTTGTAACAACTGTAAGGGTTTATATAAACTTCGGCTTTCCGAAGTTTGCTTCCTTTCTTGTTTCCCTTAATTTTCTGGCGTATTCTGATGTATTACCAAATATTTTAGGCTTTAAAAAAATATGTTTTTTTTTTGTTATTAGTGTAAGTATTTTGTTTCTGAATTAAAAATAATTCGCACTAAATAATAGAGCCAATTGTACTTAAATCCTTAAAAATTGTTTTTTGAGGTCAAATTTTGATCATTGAGTTTCGAATATCGATGCTCGGCTCACTATTAATTCAAGCTCGAAATACTGAATTTTTTAAGTATAAATACTGTACTCAATGTTTAAATGAGATTAAAATTGAACAAGAAAGGAAAGCTAACTTCGGGCGGAGCCGAAGTTGATATACCCTTGCAGAATACTCTGTAAATTATATTCTCCAAAATTATTCATATGATGCATTCTTAGTACTCATAAAAATCCCAACTTCCTAACTTTAAAAACACCAAAGTTATGGCATTTCCAATCGTTCAGTTATATGGCAGCTATAAGATATAGTCGGCCGATCCTTATGAAATTTGGTAGGTCGGATTGATTGGCCAAAAATAAAACTCATAGAAAATCCCAACTTCCTAACTTTAAACACACCAACGTTATGGCTTTTCCGATCGTTCAGTTATATGGCAGCTATATGATATAGTCGCCCGATCCGGCTCGTTCCGACTTATATACTACCTGCAATAGAAAGACAACTTTTGGGAAAGTTTTAAGCAGATAGCTTTAAAACTGAGGGACTAGTTTGCGGACGGTCGGACGGACGGACGGACAGACGGACAGACGGACAGACGGACGGAGGGACGGACATGGCTAGATCGACTCTCCTGGTGATGCTGATCAAGAATATATATACTTTTTAGGGGCGGAAATGACTCCAATGCGTTCCAAACTTTTTTCGGAAATTATAATACCCTCTGCAAGGGTATAAAAACTTACGACTGAAATCGATCGAAAATCAAACCCGCACAGTAAATCTTATTATAGCAAAGTATCTAAAACTAATACATACAAATTGAACCTTGCAACACTTTTTGAACTGACCAATTTCATATTATTGTGCTACGAATTCTTATAAAAATTTGTATTTGTTATGTTTTTGTACTTTATTGAAAGGAAGAAAATCGTTTGCGTATGTTTTGATATACAAAATTGATATGTAAAAATTTATGACACAATATCAAACTGGTATTATGATTTTTCTCTGTGTGGGACTTTCGGGGTAGGAGTGAGTTGCCCTATCTTTTGAGTTAAGTTAGTATAAGAAAAATCGCGAAGGCTTATTTTTTGTGTCATACATTTTCCAAGACTTAGGCTTCTTGGGTCCCTCGGATAAAGACCCAGTTGGCTATCTGTCCGAAAAACTTATAGACCACATAACTTGCAGTATAAGCAAGTCGGATTTCTCGACGCCTGTATTTTATTTGAACGAGAACGAGAAAGGTGGCTTTGGTCAACCTTCTCGATGTGGATTCTAAGACCAGCTGTCATTTTGCTAATTTAAGCTCTTACTATACATTGACGCCTGGTTTTTGACGTCGGTCCATTTTTAAGTGCATTTTAAACATAATTGAGAACGTCAGATTTCTTTCGATAGTATATGGTCATCTGATTTTTATCAAACTTTAGGTATTAATACAATTGATACAAAAAACTGGGACCAAACATATGTACAAATAAACAGACAATTGCAAATGTTTAAAAAATAACATTCTTTAGGACATTTTGTTTTTAGTATTTTGCAAAAGTTTGTACTATAGACAAGTTATAAAAACAACAAAAATGTAAGTTGGCATAAAAAGGGTTTTTTAAGAAATTTTGTTTTGTATCATTTATAAGTATGCTTCTAAAAGGCGTTTGTAATTGGAACTCTCTGATTCCTTAACTTTCCGATGTTAATAATGGAATCCGAAAACGAATATGGTCGTTCACCGATCGGACTCCATTGAGTATGCTACAGGACTTATAATTATTTAACGTCGTGATTTTCTAGAAACTGGCTGCAAAACTTGGTTGCTCTCATTGGTGACAAATTTGTTAGCCCACGTTAATTTTTAAAAATGTTGCTTGTTATTTTTTTTTGAATTCAAGAGAATTCCTTTTATAATTACAAATAATATAACTTCAAAGTAGGGTACATTTTAGAAACAAAAATGTAATTGGAAAGATGTTCATGCATTAGAGTGCTAACGCCAAATAAAGCCCCATTATTTATTATTTGCAAAAATGTTTAAAGACATGAGATTTGAATTTGTATGTTGTGCATCTCTAGTAAACTCAAGTCCTGCAACCAGGAAAACCCGTTACTCAGTTATTTTTTCTTATGATATTATGATTATGATTTTTATTATGAAGTCTCTAATGTTTGGACTGACAATTAGCATTACGTTAAAAATTACTTTTTTAATCGATATCTTACCTGAGGACCAGCCAGAATGGAAGGAATATTAAAAAACATATTTACACATTTGGCTTAGCATGTGGATATAGGTAAAGCCTAGTATCCAGATCGACAAACAATTACGCTAGCGTAAAAACTTTAATCTTTCCGGTGTGACCAAAATTTTAAGAATTCATCAGATTTAAGCGTGCTACGGTCGTACTGTCAATCAGCTGGGTTTGTTGACAAGCAGTTAAAATTAAAATATCGTATTTGCGGGAAAGAGCCTTTAAAAGATATTATCAAATACCTTGGCAAGACAAGTCTGCCGGTGTACAAAGTAATTAAAAAACAATACAATTTAAATTTAACAGTTGTTTTTTAATTTACTGATAATTATTTGCTAATTTAAAGTTCATAGCTGCACTTTTATTGTGTTTTTTTGTACATTCTGGACCTAAAAAACATTTTGCTCTGACAAGAGGCACCCCAGATAGTACTAATGTTATTTTGTCCTCACATGTAAACACCTGCAATCGACTTTTGTGAGTTTTTTGAATTTTTCCCTCCATTTCTTATAATGTTCAGTGAGAAGCGCATAAAATCGATTAAATTTTTTATTCTTTTTGCTAGGGTTCACCCAAAGTTCATTTCAGGTGGTTGGCAACGCGATGCAATTTTCTGGTATTTTTTTCGTCGAACTGGAGACCCAAGTCAAAAAAAAGCCTCACGAAAAGTGAACGCCAGCTGTTTAACTCTCGCTCTCTCTCATGACTGGCGTACGGTTTTCGTCGATCAGGATACTAGGCTTAAGCACCCAAGATAGGAAAAAAAATATGGACTTATGGTCGCCACAGCTGGTACTTCAGGTAATAAATCGAATCAGTAAAATTAACCATCAAACTATTAAACTATCTGCTAGGAACTTTTTGGTTGTGAAATTGGTTAACAGAGTAACTGATATTTTACAATCATGGCAGTCGACTATAGACTTATATTCTGTTTTGGTTTGAATTTCCGGATCCGGCAGTCGACTATAGATTTACATTCTGTTTTGGTTTGAATTTCCGGATCTTCGGATCATTGTACATTGTACTCGGCACAACCCCACACTAGTTCTAAACCATATTGTCAATTGAAGCACTGCTGATGTCAAAGCAGAAAAACCTTATAAACCTATTTTACATAATCAAATCGACAATTTACCCCATAAACGAAAGTTTATTTTTCTGAGCTCCCTGGACCTCTATTAATAAAACCGGTAATGTAATGTGGCAATGTTTTAGTTAATATTTTTCGATCGAAAGATTTACGATTAAAAAATCTTTTTTAGTTTTCGCCGTTAGAATAATTTCAAGTGTGGCAACAAACCGTTTTAGAATTTCACGAACTACAACATCATATTGATAAAAACTTAATCAAATGTACTTGTCAACATTATGATATCCTTCCAATAAGGGTCTCAATGTCATGTCAAGTCTTGAATCTAAGCTAATTGTTTATCCGACACCATCACAGCAATGTTTCCAGCCAAAATTTGTCGGTTAGTAAAACAAAAGTCAAATTGTTTTTTTTAACAAATTCGTGTTCGTTTGCATTGCATTGTTAAATATTATGTTTCTTGGCCTATTGCTTAGCCTATTAACGATAGGTGGACTCGATGAAGAGTAGTTTATCTTCAACGGTTGGTTTTGCCCCACCCTCTCTTTTAATTAATAGTAAAGGTATTATATATTCATTTTAAGAAGGACATTTCTTTGTGATGAGGGTTATTGCGTTGTTGCCAATGGTTTCTGTCTGCACTGGCTTAAACACCTGGGGTATTTACAGGTAGTCAAAGAAAATGAAAAATTAAAAAACTCCAGCACAAAACAGGAGCTTAAAACTTAAAAGACTTTTTTGTGTTTTCCAGGCAAAGTTTCAGATGGGATAGCCGTCGACCGCGATTTATGCTGCATATGCTCTACTCTTCGTTAGTTACCTACAAAGTGCTTTCATTGATTTTCCACGCGCCAAATTTAAATGGGAGCCGTTTCGCATCGCGCCTCTGCAAAATCGATGTGACGCTGCTGACGGCGATAGACTCTGGCCGAGAGAGACGAATCACGAGCCGAAGCCTGTAAAATGGCTGCCAAGCCGAAGACGAAAAACAAGTTCCCCCACCAGGCAGCCAAAGAAAAACTATGTTCTGCTTGGGAAAAACCAGCCGCCCTTCCCAACCGCCGGTTGTGTCGTGTCGATGCGCAATAGCGAAACATAAACAGCAACATCAAATGGAGAGCGAGGCTGCAGAACCACTACGGCGGGGGTTGAGTAAGCAGAACTCTCGTGGCACGTCGTCACCACGCCCCCATTATGCGATTGGTCCTTGCGGCGTGTAGAAAAGAATAAGCACAAGAATTTGCGTGTGAAAAAATGATCAGAATATGAGAGCGAGCTTGCGACACATTTCGCGGTAGGGGATGGAAGTGGCACGGGGGAGGGGGTGGTAAGGGGAAAGGGAATGGAAATGGAAATGGGGCCCAGGGAGCCTTGCAAAGTGCGACGTGTGAAGTAAGCGTGCGAATGGCAGAAGTTTCGCCCCTTTGCCGTGGGTCACGGCGCGTACGGGGTGCTTGACAGGGATCGAAACAAATAAAAAGCTGAAGGCAAACACCGAAAGAGAAAAATTCAATTCGGTACTCGAAGAGTACAAAAAGCAACTAATGGCAAGAAGCGACGGTGCCCTGCCCATCGATTAAAATAGTCTCCTCCGTGCAGCCAAAAAGCCTCGTTCTCTCGACACCACCTCCCCAGTTCCAGGCAACAAGGACAAAGGCGGCGACATTATTGCAGGTGGCAGCAATCCCTCGCTACTGCCTCGGGCCGGCGACCCACTCCCATCGCTCCTTTATGTGCTCACTCCCATTGTTCTTGTGTCCGTGTGGCTTACTACGAATTTTATTTATTGTTCGCTACCTACACTTCAATTCCGTGAAATCTGAAGTATTTACATTTATTCAAAAGCTTCTCGTCGAGGTGGGGTGAACTATAGAAGTGCTGCTCATGGTGTTTCATTGATGATGGAAATAAAATACGGGAAAAACCATGCAAATAGAGTAAATTAGAAGAAAAAACCATTTGTTGACTGGTTCTTAAACAAACATTAAAAAATGTATCAACACAATAACAAAGTGAAACATGGAAAATGTTCACGTAATTTAAGTTTTCGATTATAAACTTATTCATAACTAGTTTATGTAATACACACTGAGAAAAGCTTAGTTGAATCAACTTTACTGTTACTGAATGCGATTTAGTTTCACAAACTGCCAAAGCATCTTTAACAATATTTATGGTCGACTTTTTATACCCTTGCAGAGGGTATTATAATTTTGGTCAGAAGTTTGTAACGCAGTGAAGGAGACGTTTCCGACCCCATAAAGTATATATATTCTTGATCAGGATCAATAGGGGAGTCGATATAGCCATGTCCGTCTGTCCGTCTGTCCGTCTGTCCGTCTGTCCGTCTGTCCGTCTGTCCGTCTGTCCGTCTGTCCGTCTGTTTCAATACCGTTTGCGAGCTCAGTTTAAAAGCTAGCGATCTGAAACTTTCACAATCGTCCTAAAACATGTGTACGCAGATCAAGTTTGAAAATCGCCCTGATCGGACGTCTATATCCTATAGCTCCCATAGGAACAATTGGATATATCTTGCAAGAATTTATGATATTTCGCGCAGTGTAAAAGCTATTGACATTAATCTTTACAAATCGTATTTTTTTATGCATACCTTGATCAGGGTAAAAGCGCGTGGCGATCGGACGTCTATATCCTATAGCTCCCATAGGAACAATAGGGTAAAATCGGTTAAAATTTAATGATTTTTAGGATATTTCGCGCAGTGTAAAAGCTATTGACATAAATCTTTCCAAATCTTATTTTTTTATGCGTACCTTGATCAGGGTAAAAGCGCGTGACGATCGGACGTCTATATCCTATAGCTCCCATAGGAACAATAGGGTAAAATCGGTCCAAATTTGATGTTTTTCAGAATATTTCGCGATGTGTAAAAGCTATTGCTGTACATTTTTTCAAATCGTATTTTTTTATGCATTCCTTCATCAAGGTAAAAGCGCGTGCTGATCGGACGTCTATATCCTATAGCTCCCATAGGAACAATACGGTGAAATCGGTCAAAATTTCATGTTTTTTAGAATATTTCGCGCAGTGTATTGGACGTCTATATCGTATAGCTTCCGTAGGAAAAATTGTTAAAGGCTGCGAAAATATCCCTTTTTTCCCTATTTGTATATGACAATTTTGCAGTATAAAAGCTATTGGCATGAAACTATGCAATTTATGCAATTTATCTAATTTATTTATGTACACCTTGCTCAGGGTAAAAGTTGCTGCCAATCAGACAAGTACATACTACATCCGCTATTTAAAAATTAAATTAATTACGTATAGCTAATCTTTTTTTATGTATAATTACAGAAAACTTAATTTTTATACCCTTGCAGAGGGTATTATAATTTTGGTCAGAAGTTTGTAACGCAGCGAAGGAGACGTTTCCGACCCCATAAAGTATATATATTCTTGATCAGGATCAATAGGGGAGTCGATATAGCCATGTCCGTCTGTCCGTCTGTCCGTCCGTCCGTCTGTCCGTCTGTTTCAATACCGTTTGCGAGCTCAGTTTAAAAGCTAGCGATCTGAAACTTTCACACTCGTCCTAAAACATGTGTACGCAGCTCAAGTTTGAAAATCGATCGGACGTCTATATCCTATAGCTCCCATAGGAACAATCGGATATATCTTGCAAGAATTGATGATATTTCGGGCAGTGTAAGAGCTATTGACATGAATCTTTCCAAATCGTAATTTTTATGCATACCTTGATCAATGTTAAATTGCGTGCCGATCGGACGTCTATATCCTATAGCTTTCATAGGAACAATCGGATATACCTTGCAAGAATTTATTATATTTCGGGCAGTGTAAAAGCTATTGACATGAATCTTTCCAAATCGTATTTTTTTATGCATACCTTGATCAAGGCAAAAGCGCGTGCTGATCGGATGTCAATATATTATAGCTCCCATAGGAACAATAGGGTAAAATCGGTCCAAATTTGATGTTTTTCAGAATATTTCGCGCAGTGTAAAAGCTATTGACATAAATTTTTTCAAGTCTAATTTATTTACGCATATCTTGATCAGGGTATAAGCGCTTGCCGATCGGACGTCTATATCTTATAGCTTCCGTAGGAAAAATTGTTAAAGGCTCCGAAAATATCCCTTTTTCTTTTTTATATGACATTTTTGCAGTATAAAAGTTATTGACAGGACATAAATCTAGTTTATTTATGTATACCTTATTCCTTTCGCTACCTTTTCAATTTTAGCAATTTCGGCAAAGTCTGCAAGGGTATTAAAACTTCGGCTTGCCGAAGTTAGCTTCCGTCCTCGTTAAGTTTAATATTTAAAAATTTTCATTCTAATACTTCTATTACTTCTATTACATATACTTTCAATTTGTATACCCTTTCAGAGGGTATTATAATTTCAGTCAAAAGTTTCAGTTTGCAACGCAGTGAAGGAGAGTCGATCTAGCCATGTCCGTCTGTCCGTCCATCCGTGAGTCCGTTTCTACGCAAACTATTCTATTTCTTTCTATTGCAGGTAGTATATATGTCGGAACGAGCCGGATCGGGCGACTATAGTATAAAGCTCCCATTGGAACAGCATGAAAAAAAATTGAAAAAAATATATAACTTTGTTGTTTTTAATTTTATTTTTGTGCTTTGGGGCTTGGTAATATTTAAATATTATGGAATTAGGTTTTAATTAAATTAAAATCTCTCAACAATATAATATAGCTGCCATGGAAGCGATGGCAAAATGCCGCGCAAAAACGACATAGCTTCATTGTTTTTAGTAATATAGGCATAGAAATCGAAATGTAGTCGTTTTGTAATAAATGCAAGGGTATAGAAACTTCGGGTTGTCGAAGTTTACTTCCTTTCTTGTTTATATCTATCCTTCGCTAAAATTGTATTTATAAATGTGGTAAAGCACCGTTCGATTTTATTTTGAAAAGTGTGTACAAATTTGATTGATGGAAACTCTTTTTAATTGAGTATCAGATTCGAACAGAATGAATTTCCGTTTGACACGAATTTGTAATAATAGCATAGTGTATAATAATAGTCAACGCTAGAAAAAAATTCTGCAGCACCGACTCCAACAGCTTTCATTTCGTAACATTTTTACGTTGACTCGAAGTCGCTATTTTTCTTGGACCAATATATTTTCTTAATTTAAATGATACCCTTCTTTCGCCATATTTAGAAAATCATCTGTGATGGCCCGATTAAAACCCGTGATAGATTTTATTGGGTCATAGCAAAAGATAACAAAAGATAACACACTCTTGGTGTTTATCGTGAATACGTGTACTGCTGTGCACAGTGATTCTACATTTGTATATTTTGTCAACTTAAGATGTGGTTTCCCAATTCTTATCTTTACAATTGAAGCAGTATCCTTCAGACTATTTGTTGTTCGATTGTGAAGTAATTGTCCTGATACAAACATTTTTTAATACAATTGCAAAGATGGCTCTGTAAAAGTGTTCGGCAAGAAGTTATAACAAAAATGAACAACCTCACAAAAACGACTATATATCGATGTTTATGCTTTTGTGTATGTTAAAAAAACAAATAAGTTTAATCGATTTTCCATCGATCGCTTCTATGGAGATATATAAAAAAGTCGAACAATGTTGATTCCAAATTTAGGCATGCCCACAAAACGCTTAACATTTTTGTTGCGTCACGAATTCATATACCTAAGATTAGTTTAAATTTGAATTTACCTGGTTATCCAAAAATGTTGAAAATATGAATATGCCAAAATTGGCATAATTCGCCTTGAAGCAAATTAATGTGTAGTTCTTATTTCATTATAATTAAATTGAATGTCTAAATAAAAGATTAGGACGCCGTTGCACCAAATTTAAGAAATTCGAGTTCTACTTATAAGGGATCTTTATACCCTTGCAGAGGGTATTATAATTTTGGTCAAAAGTGTGCAACGCAGTGAAGGAGACATCTCCGACCCTATTAAGTATATCTATTCTTGATCAGGATCACCTCCTGAGTTGATATAGCCATGTCCTTCTGTCCGTCTGTCCGTCTGTCTGTCCGTCTGTCCGTCTGTCTGTTTCTACGCAAACTAGTCTCACAGTTTTAAAGCTATCGAATTGAAACTTTGCACACACCCTTCTTTCCTTTGCACGCAGTATATAAGTCGGAACGGCCGGGATCGGCCGACTATATTGATTGATCGGAAATGCCATAACTTTCGTGTTTGTAAAGTTAGGAAGTTGGGATTTTCTATGGGTTTTATATTTGGCCAATCAATCCGACCTACCAAATTTCATAAGGATATAACTGAACGATTGGAAATGCCATAACTTTGGTGTTTTTAAAGTTAGGACTGCTTGCTTGTTAGGATTCATTGCCTATCGGACAACTATATCCAATAGCTAAATAGCTATATAGCAGCTATGTGTCCGATTTTAATTAAATTACCAAGTCCCAAAGAACAACAAAAAATTTTTTTCCGATTGTTCCTATGAGAGCTATATGACACAGTCGTCCGATCCGGCTCGCTCCGACTTATATACTACCTGCAATAGAAAGACAACTTTTGGGAGAGTTAAAGCTTTAAAACTGAGGGACTAGTTTGCGTAGGAACGGACGGACGGACGGACACACGGACATGGCTAGAGCGACTCTCTTGGTGATGCTGATCAAGAATATATATACTTTATAAGGTTGAAAATGTCTCTTTCACTGCGTTGCAAATTTTTGACTGTTATTATAATACCCTCTGCAAGGGTATACAAAATATTAAATTAAAAACATTTAGGTACAACATTTTCCAGTAAATTAAAATTAAGCAACAACACAAGTTTAATTGTTAATTAGTTATATGTTACCAGTATTAGCTACCACCAAGCGTTTAAATTATCAAGACCAAACCATTAAATGAGCTTTTAACTTAAATTTTAAGTGAACTTTGGCGTTTTGTTCTTGATTTTGTTGAAACTCCTTTACAGTGCCTTTTGAACAAAAGTAAATATTTCTGTTGAATTGTTCATTATTGGTAAAAGTTAGGAAAGCTCGCATGAATTAAATGTGAAGTCTTGCAAGTCCGACGGTTATCAAACGGGCAGCAATCGCTGCTCGCCAAATAACTGTTATTTCATTCGGAATGGACTTTAATCAGTTGGAGTCAGCAATCTCCCAATGCACGCGATTGAAACGGCGAATGGTTAATGAAAAGTAATTTGCAATGTAAATGAATAGCTGCGCATACAACGCAGAGCAAGTGCAAGGGCTGGAGCGAAGGGGTTGGCAGCGTTGGCCAAGTTGGCCGCGTTGGCCATGTTAAGAGTCAGATAAACGGAGAGATGAGCGGAGCAGAAGCCCAGTGAGCATTAACTGCGACTCCACGGCACGCCAGCCGTAGTGTTGGCTTTGGCGGGAAGGGGGGTACTGGGCCGCCGTTAATCACACCGATGAATGAGCAGCAAGCCAGGTGTAGCCAAGCCAAAAAAGCGCTGGGCAAACAAATTCATTGCGTTTTACACAAGTGTCAACGCGGCGTGATAACTAAACGGAATTAAATTGCGACAAATTGCAAAGAGTCCGGCGAGGACACGCACACCGCTCCAGAGGGGCTCCTCGGCTGCCACCGCTGGCGCGTAATTACAAATTGGCCCCGACTAGGCCAATCGCCCCGCCGGATTCCCTGCCCACTGGCCAGTAACCCGACCCGGTCTGGGGGCGGAACCCCACACATCCGCATGAAGTGTTACACTTCTGTCGCCAGGACGTGTCCTGGCAATTATGTGGAAAGTGAAATTTCTCGGTGCCCGGCCCAACTGATTTGCCGCTCTGCCCCGCTCGGTCTGCGCCACTCGGTTTCGCCGGCTTTTCCTCCATCTGCGGCAGTTGCTTTCCCTGAGATGACGTTGGTCCAGTTACGGATGCGGCTACCTACTACTCCATTTCGGTAGTATTGTTTGCGGCCAACGGTTACTGCCATTTTTAATTAATTTTGAATACATTTAACGAAGAAATGCGCATGCCTGTGACCTTGAGCAATTTGGACCGTCGGTCTCGTCTGGCGAGCCCGTATCCGCATCCAATGGATGTGCCATATACCTACATGTCAGGGTCCCATCTCCGCTGTGTGCGAGAGTTTGCGTTTCAAATGCTGGTAATTAACACTTGAAATTTTCAAGAGCATTAGTCTCTGTTCAGCGCTCTGTCCCTCTCTCGCTCTCTCTCTCTCCCTTGTCCTCTCTCTGTCCCTGCTTCTATCTCTTTCTGGTGCGTCTGAGTGGCTGGGGCTGTACTTGTGAAAGTCAATTGAAGAGCCCGCCCAGCCAGGAGGTGGAAAACCGTTTGTGGTTCAACGAACTTTTGGAGATCGATATGGCATTTAAGCTTGTGTGCGATTTAAAATGGCTGCTGTGCGGCAAACTGTTTGCACACTCGTTGGCCAGGGCCAAAAGAAAGCTGGGGAAATTTAAATAAACTTGATGACAGGCTAAATATTTAAGGTTATGAATAAAACATTCGCAAGCGGATAAACTCCGTCCGGCAGCCAGACAATAAGCGAAGACGGGCTAAGAACACAAAGGAATTGTAAATGGAAATCAGAAAAACAACTGCAGCCCCAACTGCCACTGCTGTGGCTGTTGCAACTTGCAACTGCAACAATGTACGCTTAGCTTGAACGCAATCGAATGTCGAATATGGGCTCCGAAATCATTCCCCAAGAAGGGGGGCTGAGCTGTATCTGTATCGCACACGTACCACTCGCTGCTGCACTTCTGAGGCTGTGGATTGCGTGGTGGGGCAAACAATGGTTGCTTATGCCGCTGATGCCACTGCTGATGACTTCGGTTGGGCCGGCGGCATTAACGACGGCAATACATGGCTGACTCCTGTGCCGCCATGGCGATGCCACCATCCTCCCGCTCCTCTCGCATTTCTGCGCACAGGCGCACTGCGAAAGAAATGGCGGATTCTGACCCGAGTCTTGGCTTTATTTTTACAGCTTTGAGTGTCTCTATCGCGGACAATATGTAGCTCGTGACATTCGAAAGAAGGGCAGAGCCCGCTGCTGGAAACGCACCAAATGCTGAAGGCTGGAGGCTGGAGGTTGTATACTGGATGCTGCCAGCAGCTAGAAAACCAAAAAAAATGAATAAAATTCTTGACAGCACTCGGATATCGACTTGCACATCATCCCAGACTCAGACCAGAACGTGCAAATGGAGCCAACGCAATTGCTGGCCCGTACGTACCTGTACAGCTCTCGACGGTCAGTGGTCGGTAGCTGCGGGGGGTTCTTTGTCAATATCCACCAGCCGCAGCTCTGTTGTATCCCCATTCTGCCCGCACTAAGCACCGAAATGTGCGGACATGTGTCCAGCTTTGGTCAACGACGCCCGGTGGCTGTCAACCAACCATACGCACCGACGTGAGCTCGGATGGGTATAAGGTAGGTACTCGCGGTTTCCCAAGGGGCAGCTGAAAAGGAACAGCTTGTCCTACAGGATGCACCTTAAGAAACCAAATTTAACAATTTACTATTGGTCAAATCGCACTATTTCTGTAAAGAAATCCGAATTTCATGTGGCAATACTTTTTTTTTGTTTATTCGTTAGTTTTGATTTTGATACATATAAACAGCTAACTGGTGTATAAGTGCAACTTTAAGTTTTTGTTTTTGACTTGTGGGAATATTTCAAAAGTTTTAAATGAAAAACAAAGAATCATGTAAGTATATTTAAGATTTATTACAACAGCTTTTTAGTTTGGCTCAACTCTTGTAAGTACCTACCTGCCCACATAACCAAAAACAAGACATTTTATTACAAATCTTGTAATAAAATGATTCTTCTTAAAATTAATTTAAGCTTATAGGCAAAATTGTGAAAGTTTTAGTTTTTAAGAAATTATCACAGCTTGCAGGAAAATTTCAGCTAACATGTTCAACATATACTTATTTTGTTCGACTTTTTTCTCCGTTACCAATTCCCTAAAATGCCCTAAAATCACTGTTTTTTAGGTTTATAAAATGCCTATGAAATCTAACGATAGATTGCTTACTTTAAATTGCATCTGTGAGTATGAGTGATAAAATTAATTTCGGCTTTTATGCAAGTATTTTTTAAAGTGACATTTACGAGGGGAGCTCTTGACTTTTACCAACATTTTTACAATCTTTGTTTTGATGTTAAACTATAATACCGAACCAATCTCTTTAGCGTATGTATGGGCCCAAAATTTGTTTAGAGCTCGAGATAAAAAAAAACACAAAAACAGGCGAATAACATAACTTGCATTAAATAAAACTGATACAATTAAGTGTCTTTTTCTTAATCAGGAACTGCACCGAAAAACTAACCTTTCAAGGAGTAAATTGTCCTTTTAATTGTATAACGCAGTGTTTTAAAACTGATAAAATTCCGATGTTTTGAAACTGAGTATTCGAATTCTCAAAATGAAGATGTTCTCTTTTTGAGTACAGATGTGTGCTATAAGATCACATTGGAAATATTATTATTTTTAAAAAAATACTTAAATACTTATGAATCTCGCATTGAGAAGAGGTATTTTCAAGTTATTTTATTGTATTTTTTGTTGCATACGTTTACCATTTCTAAAAATGACCGAAATCATTTTGATCAAACTCGAATGAATATTTACGAAGAAAATTAGCAGTTACGGCTTATTCCCGGGTTCAATTAATGAGCCTAAAAAGATTTTTTAAGTATAGTATGCAAAAAGAGCATTTATCAGGAATTAGGATTTATGTTTATAAACTAACAATTATTAGCGCTATGTTAAATCAAATAACAAGAATATTTAAACCTTAACTGAAAAATGATCGTGTTCCTATTAGAGTTTTGTAAAGTATACAAAATGTATAAATTATTGAATAATATTAAAACAAAAACTAATTTTAAGTTCGCGAGTTATAATTCTAATTCTTACTTATGTACTTCATTTCAAAACTTTCGTTCTTGAAAATGTATACTCAAACTGATCTAAATTGTTTTAAAATACTCCGATTAAGAGCAATGTACTTGATTATTTCTTTCTGTGTATGGTTTATTCTTTAAAATGAATTTAACTTTGTTTATTTTTGATATTATGTAATTTGGTGTAAGCTGTGATTTTTAAAGTATAACTGCATGGCCGGGTATGAGTTATGATAGTAGTTTTATAGAAAAGTTCATTATTGTTATTGCTGCAAGGTTAACTTAGGCTTAGCAAAGCTAGCTTCGATTCTTAGCCTGGTTATTAATGGACAAACAGTAATGTTGCAAGGCCCGGCACTAAAACGTTTTATAAAAACAATGTAAATATGGTTAATTTTTAAAAATTCAAATTGTATTGAACTTATAGTTGTTCTTTCATTATTTTCTCTAACACTTACGCGAGCGGAAGTTGCGCACCCATCATCTTTTATGTAGCTTATCTATACTGCAAAGTGTATTTCTGCACCAAAGCTGCAAGCTTGTATTTTAAACAAAATTGTACACATCTTTGAATTAAAACATTGAGCATAATCAGTAACTACAATTCAATATGAAGACAGCAACGTCCCTTAACCAATTCAAGCCTTATCCGCCGCCACAGAATGCTGAAATGTCAGCTACTCGATTTGTATGGCATTGGAAATGTTAACATCCAGGCAGCTCCTCCAGCAGCCCCAGCGACAACAACAACAATGGCGTTGGCATCAACATCAAAGGAGCAACATGAATCCTACGCAAAAGCAACCAGTCCACCAAGCCAAACGAAATACCTGCAGGCTGGCTGTGACGTACGAGGGACGGGGCGCGGGCAAGAGGCTCTGGGTCTTGGAGTCCGCTTACCAATTGGATGCCGCAAAAGTCGCATCGTTCGCAGTGCCTGCAGAAAAGATATCAAATGTTTTGATAAGCCAGAAAGAACCTTGGGATGTGACACAGGCACAGGCACAGCACTGGCACTGGCATTTAAGCTCGGCGCGGACTGCAATTCCGCTGAAAAGTGCAAAACATCGGGCATGTGGAAAAGTTGGGGCTCCTTAGTGGCGTTCGGTGGCCATTATGTTGGAGCTTCTTGGGATCCAGCTGAAGCAGCAACACTGAAACACAGGCACAGAGGCACACAGGCAACCTCAACGGCAGCACCGTCGATGGACGAATGACGATGGTTGCTGCTCAGGTAGATAAATTCGTAATACAACCAAAACGTCTGCAATTTCTCGGATCTGGGGCTGAAGCTGAAGGGGCCCCTGGGGCTTCGACTGGCCGACAGTGAGTCGTAGACATGTTGCAGTGCCGCATATTCGACTTAGCTTTCCTGCGGACTGCCTCTTTAGAGCATTTTGTATTGTTTGTGTTTCTGCGGCTTATCCAGCGCACTCAACGCCTTGCGATCAACGCAGGCAGCCAGTTCGATCCGCTCTTCGTCCTGCTTTATGAATAAAAGCCGCACTTGCCACAGCAGTATAATTCAAGTTTCACGCCCACTGCCAGGCAAATCCAAAATGGCATATGCGGCATGAGCTCGGCAATTATTGGGTTCACTTGCCATATAAACTAATCAGAGGTTAGCGTACGCAATTGATTTTTGGCGAAATTGCTGAAAATTACAAGTTTCATAGTCAAAGGAAAAGCCTCAGTTTAATACGTGGGAGACTTTTAGTTCGGGGAGGATTGTTCCAAAAACCTGCATTCCCCCTAAAAATACAAATTATTTTGCGCTCGGGACTGTTTGGTATTTGCTCTTCACATGAAGGGTCGCTTTCGCTGGCCGCGTTTTATTTGCACAATTCTCAAGCGAAAAGAAAACATCATATAGGGCCCGACAATTACCATTACACCAGGGGTCACCAGACTGTTTAAAGGGATTCTACAATTTCACACTGCAAGAGCAATAAAAACCATAAACCACGATTCGACTAAGAATAACTTAAGAGACTGCACCTGCTGCAGTGAAGGGCTTATCAATTCTCACATTTTGTAGCTGTTAAAGGGAACCGCAGCGGGACCCAAGATACAAAATCCAAGGCCAAATATTAAGACTTAGCCTGCGACGGCATCAATAGCAGATTAGTCATTGCCAACCGAATCAAAACCGTTGTTAGATTGGAATTTCGACCCAATTAGGAAATTTTTTAAAATGCGACAACAAACATTGGCTGCTGATGCGATGCCTTGACCCTTTCCGCTGAAAAATGCAAAACCTTCAGCGGCGGAGGCTACAAATACAACTGCTTTGGCAATGATACGATACGTATATAAAATATATTGTTATGTCTGCGATGAGAAAACTAATTGACGATGACAGCAGTCCTCGACAACGTCGTATAATAATCGACCATACTTTTGCAACAGACTAAAGGCCAGAATAGTTTTTTTGCCGTTGTTGTGATTGGGTTTTCGATATAGGTAAAGATGGGTTAGGGATAGCGATGGCGTTGACGACTGGGCCGCTTTGGACGTTTTTTACTTTTATTGAACTCATATGGGCCTTCGTAGATTTCATTTTTGGACAGACAAGAAAAACTACAATCGTTTAAATTTATTATACATCTGCTGTTGTGCCGCCAGTGCAGCAGCCATCATTTTGCGATGCAGGAACTTATTGATTTGTTATTTGCAGAATTGCTGTCGGAGCCGCTCTCAGAATTCGATCCAAAACGGTTATATGCTGAATAAGATAAAATTAATGCTTTAGAGTTTAGCAAAGAGTCAGTAGTAGAAATAACGGGTAAACAGTATTATATTATTATATTATTATATTTTTATATTATTATATTATTATTATATCATAGTTAGATCTACAATGATTTTAAGTAAGAGGAATATAGTTCCTGGTAATTATATTAGGCAGAGAAAAATTTAGGCGACCCAGTAACTCGGGACTCTCCACATCCCCTTGAAGGAGTTAATGAATAAAAGTAGTACCAAGCATCGTTTCACGGTTAGATAAGGATGGTAGATTAATTAAAAGAAGTCTAATATAGTAAGATGGTAAAATAAGGCTTGCATTCCAGTTTAGGCCCCGTAGAGCCAATAATAAAAAGTTCAGCCTCTATCCGATCTATATGTACACCTAACTGAGGACTCCAAGCTAGAGAACAGTACTCCAGGATTGAACGGACCAGTGAAATGAACAGAGTTTTTGTAACAAAGGGAGCATTGCTCGTTAAATGCTCGATTAGCCTTATCCGTTGCTGTATATAAATATACCAAATGTATCAACCATAAAATGACAATCTAATCTGATTTACTTTTAACTTTATTAGCTGTTCTGACTAGACTTTTATTTTAAGATCAGAATAACAGTTATTTTCTAACTTTTATAAAAAAATAATACATTTTTTCCTTCATCAACACAAAAAAATACATAAACGATTGCGGAAATGCATAGGCCGCAGTAAAAAGGTATTTTATAATTTTTCTCAAAGTTTTGGTTTTATCCAAAATAGTTATTTTTGGTTCCCGTTTGTTTTTAATCTAACAACACACTTTTTCCCAATGTCATGTTAAGTTTTGATTAAGTAAGTTAAATGGATCTTTCGCAAATATCTTCATTATCAATATCATGTAAGAGTTAATGTGACTAAAAAATAGGCAATGTTGTAATAAAAATTTGTCGGTCCGAAAAACGAAAATTACAAAAAACAAGAAAGGAAAGCTAACTTCGGGCGGAGCCGATGTTGATATACCCTTGCAGCATATTCTGTAAATTATATTCTCCAAAATTATTCATAGGATGCCATTCTTAATACTCATAAAAAATCCCAACTTCCTAACTTTAAAAACACCTATGTTACGGCATTTATAGTCGGCCGATCCTTATGAAATTTGGTAGGTCAGATTTATTGGCCAAACATAAAACCCAAAGAAAATAACTTAACAAACACTAAAGTTATGGCATTTCCGATCAATCAGATCAATATGGCAGCTATAGGATATAGTCGGCCGATCCCGGCCGTTCCGATTTATATACTGCGTGCAAAGGAAAGAAGGGTGTGTGCAAAGTTTCAACTCGAGATCTTCAAAACTGAGAGACTAGTTTGCGTAGAAACAGACAAACGGACAGACAGACGGACAGACAGACGGACAGACGGACATGCTTATATCAACTCAGGAGGTGATCCTGATCAAGAATATATATACTTTATAGGGTCGGAGATGTCTCCTTCACTGCGTTGCACACTTTTGACCAAAATTATAAAACCCTCTGCAAGGGTATAAAAACAAATTCTTTTTGTACTATTGTTCCTATAGGTGCTATATGATATAGTCCAGCTCGTTGCGACTTATATACTACCTGCAATAGAAAAACAACTTTTAGGAAAGTTTCAAGCAGATAGCTTTAAAGCTGAGAGACGGATAGACTGACGGACATGGCTAGATCGACTCTCCTGATGATGTTGATCAAAAATATATATACTTTATAGGGTCGGAAATGTCTCCTTCACTGCGTTACAAGCTTTTGACTGAAATTATAATACTCCCTGCAAGGGTATAAAAACCTTAGCCCTACCATACTTTTCTTTTTCTGTTCCTACCGACACGAGTAAGAACAGACCTTGTAAAAACTTGTTGATGGAAAAATGTTGAGGATCGAATTTCTGCCGCTCAAAAATATCAACAACATTCAAAAGCTTTTGGCTAAGTTGTTTAAATTTCTACTGTTACTGTAACATACTTTACAACGTATACCATATATGTATGTACTCTTTTACTCAAGTAACAGGTAATTTCAGGGTATATCAATTTACCATTCAATTAGCGATATTGAGCCGCAATAGTTTTTATAAATAGTTTGCAAATTCTTTCGATAAAATCTATAATGTTTTTAGAGAGGCATTTTAAGAAAAGAAAGGCGAAAGAAAATTGTCTGGAAATGACGGCCATTCCTCTAAAAAGCTTTGCCAGTGGTGATAGCTGACCTCCATATCAAAGGAATATTTTGATAAATAGAACATCAGCAAAATGACATATTTGTATACCCTTGCAGAGGGTATTATAATTTCAGTCAATAGTTTGCAACGCTGTGAAGGAGATTCTTGATCAGCATCACCAGGAGAGTCGATCTAGCCATGTCCGTCCGTCTGTTCGTCCGTCTGTCCGTCCGTCCGTCCGTCCGTCCGTCCGTCCGTCCGTCCGTCCGTCCGTCCGTTCGTCCGTCCGTCCGTTTCTACGCAAACTAGTCCCTCAGTTTTAAAGCTACCTGCTTGAAACTTTCCCAAAGTTGTCTTTCTATTGCTATGTATATCATATATGTAGCGTCCATATGAACAATCGGAAAAAATAATTCAACAAAATTAGAACTTTTTTGTTTTTATTTTCATTTTTTTGTTTTCTGGGATTTGGTTTTATATAAATATTAGGGAATTACGGATTGAATTAAATTAAAATCGGACATCAATATCATATAGCTGTCATAGAAACGATGGCCAAATGCAGTGCAAAATCGACATAGCTTCATTGTTTTTAGTAATATAGGCAAAGAAATCAAAATGTAGTAGATTTGTAACAACTGCAAGGGTATATAAACTTCGGCTTGCCGAAGTTTGCTTCCTTTGCAGAGGTATAACCACAAAGTTATACCTTAAAATTTTTTGTCCGATTGTTCCAATGGGAATTAAGTTCGAACTGCATGTTCTGATGTTTAAAGATTAAGCTTTTATGATATAGTCGCCCGATCCGTCTCGTTCCGACTTATATACCAACTGCAATAGAAAGACAACTTTTGGGAAAGTTTCAAGCAGATAGCTTTAAAACTAAGGTACTAGTTTGCGTAGAAACGGACGGACGGACAGACTGACGTGGCTAGATCGACTCTCCTGGTGATGCTGATCAAGAATATTTATACCTTATGTGGTCGAAAATGTCTCCAAGAGTATAAAATCGAAGCTTTGCTCTTAGCTCGATAATTGCAGTGTGGATGGCACGTAACTATTCCCTGCTTTAAGGCAAATTTTCTCAGGACTTTTTTTTAAACTTAAACTTAAACTTAAATTTGATTAATATGTTTTCTTTTACATAATAACTGAATTGTGTTTGTTTTTTGATTATTATTAAATTTAATTTCCTTCAAGAACACGTGCGGACGGCGATACATTTAGTTTCTTATTGGAACAGTAGGAACCTCAAATGATAATTAAAACTCTGTGAATACTCTATCAAAAACTTCCGATGTTTTATCTTTTGAATCTAAATTCAATTTCAACCAAGTTCAACTAAAATTGAACTTTAAGCTCGAACGATTACAAAAAATTTAACTAAAATTTAAACTCAAAAACCAAATTGTATACCCTTGCAGAGGGTATTATAATTTCAGTCAAAAGTTTGCAACTCAGAGAAGGAGACATTTCCGACCCTATAGAGTATATATTTGTTTGATCAGAATCACCAGTCGATCTAGCCATGTCCGTCTGTCTGTCCAAATATATACTAATTACTAAAAACAAAAAAATATTTACAAAAAAATAATATGACTTTCCTAACTTTCCAACATTTAATGTGCAAGTCATTATACCAATTTTGTAAGTTTTAGCTTACCTTTTTTTAATTTTGCTTTACCAATAATAGCGATTTTGTCATTAAATTGAAATAACATTTTCCGAGCAGATGTCAAAAAAATTGCAAATTGTTTGTCCCACAAACAGCAAATTCTTTCCCAGTATAGCTAAGAAGCTGAAATAAATCAAATGCCTTCCCAAAAGATTAAGCTTTTTAACGAAAGTATACAATACATATCTTTTTTCCATGTATACTAGTTATTGTATAAGCAAATATAAAAGTAAAGTATACTTTAGGGCTGTTTTATACGCAAAAGCTGCGTCGACCTTAAGTAGAGTCCCAAACAAAACAGTCCTTAGCGAAAACAATATGTGAGTCGCACGTGTAAAATTGATAGTTGATTGCAATTTTACTCGTAAGGAAAATAAAAAAAAACGAGGACGGAAGCTAACTTCGGCAAGCCGAAGTTTTAATACCCTTGCAGACTTAGCCGCAATTTATGTCAATAGCTTATACACTGCGCGAAATATTCTAAAAAACATCAAATTTTGACCGATTTCACCCTATTGTTCCTATGGGAGCTATAGGATATAGACGTCCGATCAGCACACGCTTTTACCCTGATCAAGGTATGCATAAAACAAGAGAGAACGCTATAGTCAGGTGCCCCGACTATCAGATACCCGTTACTTAGGTAAAGGGAGTGCGAGGGAGATGGAGATAGAAACTTTGATCACGCATAACTTTTTAACGAAAGGTCCGATTTGAAAAATTTCTTCTACATTTCGATAGGTATTGATAAACACAATAAAACTGCATTTTTACTTTTCCGAAATATTTAAATTTTTAAAATCGTAGCGATTGTGGGCTTTAAAGGGGGCGTGGCACCTTTTTGAAACAAACTTGCTCTGCGTAGGAACTCCTAGAATCTGCATGCAAAATGCCAATCTTCTAGCTTTTATAGTTTCCGAGATCTCAGCGTTCATACGGACAGACAGACAGACAGACGGACAGACAGACGGACAGACGGACAGACGGACATGGCTAGATCGACTCGGCTAGTGATCCTGAACAAGAATATATATACTTTATAGGGTCGGAAACGCTTCCTTTTACCTGTTACATACTTTTGCACGAATACAATATACCCTTTTACTCTACGAGTAACGGGTATAAAAATACGATTTGGAAAGATTCATGTCAATAGCTTTTACACTGCGCGAAATATCATCAATGCTTGCTAGATATACCCGATTGTTCCTATGGGAGCTATAGGATATAGACGTCCGATCGGCACGCGCTTTTACCCTAATAAAGGTATGCATAAAAAATTACGATTTGGAAAGATTACACTGCGCGAAATATCATCAATTCTTGCAAGATATATCCGATTGTTCCTATGGGAGCTATAAGATATAGACGTCCGATCGGGGCGATTTTCAAACTTGATCTGAGTACACATGTTTTAGGACGAGTGTGAAAGTTTCAGATCGCTTTTAAACTGAGCTCGCAAACGGTATTGAAACAGACGGACAGACGGACATGGCTATATCGACTCCCCTATTGATCCTGATCAAGAATATATATACTTTATAGGGTCGGAAACGTCTCCTTCACTGCGTTACAAACTTCTGACCAAAATTATAATACCCTCTGCAAGGGTATAACAAGCATTTGCTAACAAAGGCCGACAAATGTAAAGATTTTGTAGGTTTTTAAGAAATAAGTAAAAATGTAAGTACTGATACTTTTGCAGAAATTAATATTTATAAGACAATAAAATTAAAATCGTAATTTTTAAATTTTTAAAAATTACTCTTATATGTCAAACAGGAAAGAAAAGCTAACTTCGGGCGGAGCCGAAGTTTATATACCTTTGCAGAATATTCTGTAAATTATATTCTCCAAATATATTCATATGATGTATTTTAACACTCATAAAAAATCCCAACTTCCTAACATCAAAACAAGAGAGAACGCTATAGTCGAGTGCCTCGACTATTAGATACCCGTTACTCAGCTAATCAACTTAATATAAATATGCCTTCTTGTATGTTTTTCGCCGCTCGAATTAGCTCCCGATTTTTATGTTAAAATCGGTACCCAGGGAACACCACGTGGAGGCCGTTGATTTGCAACGGGGTCTTTCAAACCAAAATAAAATTTGGGGACCTATGAGTCGACTTGAGTTGCCAAACTTTATTCAAGTTTGGAATCTCCATGTTCCCCAAAATTTTGTTTATCCGTAACATACGGAAGGCATACTTATGTACTTACTACTAATACTACTAATACTTATTTGACTTTACTAATTATTTTTTTTTTGGGTTTTTGCGTTTTTTTTTTAATAAAAAAAAATTTTGTTTAATTTAAGTATATACATACTATAAAAAAATTTTGCATGCAACTATTTAATTTTTTTTTTAGGGTTTTTTGTTTTATTTAATTTACTATAAAATTTAATTTAGTCAGTATAAAAAAAATTTAGCATGCAACTATTTAATTTTTTTTGTTTTTTGATTTTTTGTTTAATTTAAATATATACATACTATAAAAAAATTGTGCATGCAACTATTTAATTTTTTTGGGTTTTTTTTTTTTTGGTTAATTTAAATATATACATACTATGAAAAAAATTGTGCATGCAACTATTTAATTTTTTTGGGTTTTTTGTGTAATTTAAATATATACATACTATAAATATAATATATACAATTATCCCTACCTATTCAGCCTCCCTAACGCTAACTAAAATACCACTGTGGTAGCTATATGTAGTCTCAAATGTGCGCGCAGTGGCCCTATTATCGAAAATATTTGAAAACGCCCAATCAATATGCGTATTGCAATTGGTTGTCGACGAGTCCAAATCTAGCAACGAACTAAACCCTTTTACATCTGCTAGAAAATCGAAAACTCTCCTACAGCAGCCAGAGATGGAGTGAAGGCATAAATTGAAATCTCCTAACACTAAACTATTACTATTTAAAAATGTGTGCCGCTGAAATAACTCCTTAAACTCTGTTTCAAACTTTAACAACGGATAGGTCGGACTTTTATAAATAACTACAATCCCTAAAGACCGGTACCTAAAGATGGCAAACTCGAACACTGGAGAGGCTAAATTTGAGGAATTAGCCAGAAAGCGACAACTTGAACAAAGACTGACATTCTCAAAGAGTTCGTTTCGAACGAATACAAGAATGCCTCTTTTTGGTCGAGCTCCGTTAGCTACTGACTGGCAATCTAGTCGCACTGCTGTGGCGAAGCCAGGAATGTCGTATGCTTCATTTGAGTATGTGGAAGCCTCAACGAAGCACAGAATGGAAGACTTAAGCATTAGCTGATCGGAACACACATCGCTAATGTGGCAGTGCAAGCTTTCCGTATTATGGAAAAAGACATGAAGGTTCGGACTATTGAGTAAACAATCGAAATGGGTACTCAGTAACTTAGCGGAACGCAGTTCTCGGAGCTCTTCCTCGGAAGCCGATCCCTGGGCGGATCTTGGGGGGACGAAAGGTCCAATAATATAGAGACCTGCTGCACTTGTGGCTCTGCTACAGGCTACGTACAGCGCAGCTCTCTGCATGCTAGGACTAGTGTGAACCACCACTTTGCTGTACGTAGCGCCTTGACTTTTGTGAATAGTTATTGCTTCTGCAGGTACCACTGGAAACTGCTTTCGGTCAATGGTTGTGGCCTGGTTAGAATTAATCTGAAAGCTTTTTATGATCTTAACTACTGGGGTCCATGAAGCCTCTTGGCGATGACTGCACTTTGATCGTGCAGCTACTCCTATACTGTCATCTAAAAATTGTATCCAAAGAATGTTTGGAGAGTTGGACGTGTTGAAACCTATCTCCCTAAGGACACCAGTGGCTCCGTTTACGAGACCATCTGATGTGTCTACATTGACCGTCATCATGTATTTAGCAGTGGTTTTTAAAATGAGCGAGGTACTCAAACCTTGTGTCTCAGATGTTTTTAATGCCCTAGCTTGTTCCAGACATCTGTTCCCCTGCTCTGAGCTAATATGTGCAGATTTTACAGAGTCAATGGCTTCCGAAATGAACTGATCAGTGGGAATCGAGTTGAGCTTCTCCCTATTGTATCGGTCTGTGTCCTGATTGCTTGAAAAAAGGTGAATGGCGTCATTTGGAATCTGACTTTCTACGGAAGTGCGGCCTCTAAGTAGGACAATATCTTCAGACGACATTTGGCCGGACGCCATGTTGTTGAGTGCTATTGCAAACGGCTGGTCATCTCGCTGTCGCATTATCTCTGTGAGCTCGAAAAACCTAAAAGGACTCCAGAGGTGGGATCCAAATATAGCGCTGTATGGATCATGCGACGGCGGCTGGAAAATCCAACGATCACAAACTGGCCGCAATTGCCTAAGATCGCCGAACACGATGACCGAAATGCCTCCGAAGGGAGTATCAACGTTGGAGAAAATTTGCTTAAGGCGAGAGTCCAGATGGGAAAACATGGTTGCGCCGACCATAGAAATTTCGTCTATTATAAGAACTTTAAGATCAATAAATCTTGAACGCAGGGTATTTAACAGATCAGGGCTTAAACTCCTAAATGCAGACCCAGCCTGATTTACAGGGAGAGAGAACATGGAATGGAGAGTGGAGCCTCCGATTCCAAAAGCAGCTTTGCCTGTGGGAGCACACAGCAGTATTTTAACAGAAGTTGGGTCGCATCCTACTCTACCATTATACTCCTTGGAAAGGGACTGGAATAAGGTGGATATAAGTCTACTCTTGCCGACACCTGCTCCGCCTCCTACGAACTCATGGAAACTAGCATTTCTCCTTGCATTGTGCAAGACATGCGTAAGGAAAGTTTTTTGCTTTAAATTAAGAGACCTAACTAAGGTGGCTAAATTTTCAGGGGAAATAATTGGCGGGAGCTTTATTATGCGGATATTGCTATCCGGATCTACTTCCTGAACACGGTCGTCTAAGTTTAAAACATTTATTTGAGAAGATATTTCTGGAAAAGCTAAGGCCCTAAACTCCTCATTAACTGCGGCCTCCTCATCTACATTTTCCTCGCTATTTTCCTCAGCCTCCATGGCCCTTCTGAGCGCGTCTTCTAAGCTGTCTATGGCATTATACCTATCAAAGTTGGCTTTAATAGCCTCCTCGTGCTCATAATAAAACTCCTCACAATTTCTCTGAAACAATTCTACCTGTTCATCTCTCCATGGAGAATATAGCATAACTAATGCTCTAAAATAGTTGGGCCTATCAGAATTAATATTAAAGGGGCTATACCTAATGATACTCGGCTGGTTTCTTTCCCTAATAAATCCACTACCATCGCGAAGTGCGAAAAAAACTGTTCCTAAGACCTCATTTTCTTCTTCAGCCTCATTGTTACTATTTTCCCCTTGGCGAGCTCTACCACGGGTTTTAGAATACTCGTAATTTGCAGCAAAATCGGCTAAACACAGGCCGTCATGGGAATCTGGTCTTTGTTCGTATCTGTCCAGCAAACCTTTCTGAAAGATGTCAGTGGAATCCTGAGGCATATTTTGCAGGACGCTTGTAGGTCTAAGCATACGAACTCGTTGTTCTGGAGGGAAGGTGTTTATGAACACGCATTTATTGCTTGTTTCTGACAACGCCAATCCCATACAACAATATACGGCCTCCTGAGCAGAGATCTCAGTGCCCGAAATAAACTTGTGACCGAGATACTGTAGCTTTTGACGAATGCTTGAGTTGCCTCTTCGAATGTCATTAGCTGCTTCGCGCATTAACTTCGAAATACCCCTTTGGGACTTGTTAATGTAATTAATTATGTAGCTACAGCACGCAAAAGGGTCCAAAATTAACTGGATATCCATATTTGCCCTTTGCATTGAAAGAATGTGTTTATTATAGGCGTTAACTTGAATTTCTGCAAATGTTCTCTTCAGAAAAATCTGTGTTTTTTTCAAACTAGACCTAATAGCATATATATAGTCCTCGTAACTGAGGCTCACCTCATCGTGAGAAAGAAAATTTTCGAATATGCTAAGATGGCTAATCAAATCCTCGGATTGATCGCGAAGTAAAAGACTGCGAATTTTCTGATAGTTTTCGTAATGAAGAGACAAATTGGGAGTTTCTTCGGGAAGTGGCTTCAATATTTCCGTGCGGGGCATTGGGGGGTATGGAATACCGAATCGACAAACGGATTCGCGCACATTTTTAAGGCACGAATGCCCGTGCTTATGCTTTTGGTATTCAATGTACGGAGCCAAATCTGTGTTTGTAACATCCACAGTTACAAACTGATCAATGAAGGCTACTACACTAGCAATAGATTCTTCACTGTTGAAATCCACTTCCGGGGCGTCTTTCAGCCAAAACATGCCGTGAATGTGAGGGGAACCCCTCTGTTGAAACTCAACTCGCCAATAATAGGTAGTAACAAAGTTACTTCCAAAGACTCCCCCGGCTTCTTCATGAGCTTTAGAACTTCCCTATACCTATAATCGAAATACCTAGCACACGTCACTGGGTCAGTTCTGATCAGCCGCGCCTTTTCTCTAAACTGTAAGTTCAAAGCTTCCTCCTCACTAATTTCAATCCTATCTACATTGCGCTTGAGCAGTACTAGCAGCTCTGGCCACCTAGTTTCTGCGGCCGACAGAGTTATGAAGAAAGTTGGCAAACCAAATTGGCGAATCATAGCCATGACTTTCTTCTTCTCATCTTCCCAGTGAGCAGGAGACGTGCGAATGTCCTTAAGAATTCGATATCCGTCATCATGGGAAATTAAGTTTCCCAGGAAAGCTTCATCGAGTACGTTGGCGGCAGTTATCGCGCTAGAAGCGCTCCGCTTACGTAGGCAAGTTGAAATATTGTTTCGAATTTTCAACAATTCCAACTTCTTATAATTGAAGAACAACTTGTCAGTTCTACAACCTCTTCTATCTACGTTCCTAAGCTCTGATCTAACTATGGTTGTATAACTTTCCGAAGATGGTCTCTTGACGCCAGCATAAATGCTTGGGAACGCCAATTCTTCGGAGTCGACATCGAGAATCACGTCGAGAGGCTTTTGGCCCTCACCTGGAGCCATTGTGATTCTCGGAATTCCTACATTGTGTGCCTGATTATTCTCAAGCAGAGTTTCCTGTCCTCCAGGATTTAGCTCTTCGGCTTCTTCATTCTCTTCGGAATTTCCCGCCTCCAAGTTTACATCCTCCTGCTGGATGGCTAGTTGTCCCTCTACAAAGGCTAAGTCCGCTTGAGAAGCTACGAATGGAACAGTTTCGGATGTGAAATCAGAGATCCACTGCTCGTTCACTGACACATTGTGCTTTCTGTAAAGCTCTGTACTAACTAAGTACCTGATGGCGTCAGCAATTTTGGAAGGCCTAATGGTCTCTGCCATGAAATCATGTCCGTACTCCATTCTTCGCTTGAGGTGGAGCTGTACAACCTCTGCCTCGTGGAAAGCTCGTGGAAGGGACGTCACGATGTTGCTAACCGGAATGGGGACATTTACAACAGCTCCTTTTATTGCACTCTGACGCTCATGACCTATCGACTTAATTATCATAAATGGAAGGCGAGGTGAAATCAGTCGCTCCTCCAAGGGAGTAAGCCCCCTCAAGGAATGAGGAATTTCTGGGAAGTCTAGGCCGTTGGAAATGGCACCTTTGGGCTTTCTTCCGGCTTTTATATTGCCGTGGCATGTGCCACAGAACTTAAAGGATTCCCCAGTGAAAGCAAGCTGGCTTGCATTCTGGTAAATCTCTTCCTTAAACTCGCAATTTTCTTCCAAATAGGCTTTAGAAAGCTTACGTATTTGCTTGGGGAACCACAATCCCTTGCAGCAGAAGCAAATCTGATCGGGGCCAAGTTTTACTAACCTATTGAATTTGGCTATGTGAGCATCCAATCCAATAGGTATATTTCTAGGAGTCCTATTTCCCTGGGATAAATCAAGTCGAATCTCCTGACTTCGGTTTGCGTTCCGAAGGTTTTCTGCATCCCTATTGCCACTGAGGCTTCTATACTGACTAACTCTCTGACTAATATTTCGAATAGCATCGATAGTTGCTTGTCGAGCAGCTATACGAGCACTTCGTCGAGCCAGTGTATTTCTCGCCTGCTCGACGGCCCTACGTTCCCTAAAACTCCTAGCCGTAGCTCTCCTAAACCTATCCTGCGCTCTTTGCAATAAGCGATCCTGAGTTGATCTTGCCTGCGCTCGTTGCAGGGTATTTGCTTCTTGCTCACCCGCACGATACGTAGCATCCAACCGCCTCAGAGAACGCCGTCGAGCATCGGCTGCTCGTTCATCCGCACGAAGAACGGGGTTCGAGCGAGTTTCCCTACGTCTTTCAGCATCTGCTTCTTGTTCCCCCGCACGCAGAACGGGATCCAAGCGCCTTAACCGATGGTCAGCGGTATTACCAACTTGCTCGGTAGCTCGGACTTCTCTAACTTGTCGCCTTATAGCGCGACGCCGAGTATCGGCTGCTTGCTGACTCGCACGCAGAACGGGATCCAAGCGCCTTAACCGATGGTCAGCGGTATTAACAACCTGCTCTGTAGCTCTTTCATCGGTGTTTCTTCGCCTAATAAAGCGACGCCGAGTATCGGCTGCTTGCTGACTCGCACGCAGAACGGGATCCAAGCGCCTTAACCGATGGTCAGCGGTATTACCAACTTGCTCGGTAGCTCGGACTTCTCTAACTTGTCGCCTTATAGCGCGACGCCGAGTATCGGCTGCTTGCTGACTCGCACGCAGAACGGGATCCAAGCGCCTTAACCGATGGTCAGCGGTATTACCAACTTGCTCGGTAGCTCGGACTTCTCTAACTTGTCGCCTTATAGCGCGACGACGAGTATCGGCTGCTTGCTGACTCGCACGCAGAACGGGATCCAAGCGCCTTAACCGATGGTCAGCGGTATTAACAACCTGCTCTGTAGCTCTTTCATCGGTGTTTCTTCGCCTAATAAAGCGACGCCGAGTGTCGGCTGCTTGCTCTCCGGCACGAAGAACGGGATCCAAGCGAATTTCCCTACGTCTTGCAGTATCTGGTCCCTGCTCACCCGCACGAGTGTGCGGATTCAAGCGTCTTGACCTACGAGACGCTGTATTTACACCCTGCTCTGAATTCCTGGCTACTGCATTTTCTCTTCTCCTACGCTGAGATCCAGAATTTTCTACCCTCTCCATCTCTGCATACTCTGAATTTTCCCTATTGGCCCTATTTCTCAACAATTGGTTCCTAGCCCGCTGAGATGCAGTGGGTCTATTCAAACGAGGCATTTTTTAAAATCTGAAATTTATATGACTACTACTACTACTACTATGAATACTATACGCTGATTAGGTATATTAATAGAAATATAAGAATAAAGCTTTAAAAAAGCTAAATTCTTATATTTATATAATATAAATTTTATAATATAATGTAGTTAAAATAAATTATATAAATAATAGAATTATAAGTGTAAGTCTTAAAAAAGACTTAGACTTATAGTACTATTACTAAGATAAATACGTAAATGTATAGAAATAAATATATATATATATTATTAACAAATCTACGTTAAAAGGGGCAGAGCGGCAAAAAATGAATTACGTTACAAATTTGCAAATGTGAAAAATATGAATAATAATAATTTAAGAGTAAGTCTTGAAAAAGACTTAATCTTGTATTATTATTAACAAATCTACGTTAAAAGGGGCAGAGCGGCAAAAAATTAATTACGTTAAAAATTTGCAAATGTGAAAAATATGAATAATAATAATTTAAGAGTAAGTCTTGAAAAAGACTTAATCTTATATTATTATTAACAAATCTACGTTAAAAGGGGCAGAGCGGCAAAAAATTAATTACGTTACAAATTTGCAAATGTGAAAAATATGAATAATAATAATTTAAGAGTAAGTCTTGAAAAAGACTTAATCTTATATTATTATTAACAAAGGGGCAGAGCGGCAAAAAATTAATTACGTTAAAAATTTGCAAATGTGAAAAATATGAATAATAATAATTTAAGAGTAAGTCTTGAAAAAGACTTAATCTTATATTATTATTAACAAAATCTACGTTAAAAGGGGTACTTAGCAGCGAGCGCAGCAACCAGCCCAGCAGCAAACAACGGCAGCGACGTCGGCAGCAAATCGGCAGAGGCAGCAACAACTCGCGACCGCGTAACAATTTGTTCACAAAATTTACGTTAGTTTTAAGCACAGAAAAATGAGTTTAACGAGTTTACAAAAATGCAAGTAAAAATGGATAGTTTACGTTAAGGGAGATTTGTTTTAAAATAGGCAAAACTGACAAAAATCGCAATCGCAGACGAGCAGAGAGAACACATACGATGGTTAGTCGTAGACTAAAGCGAGAGCAGAATAGTTGCAGCTCTGCAAAGTTCATAACCGCCAATTTACTTGCACGGATTCCCGCCCTTTTTGCTAACAGCGAACCGTGCCTTCTAGAACTTTGCATTCTGCCTAGTACATCTTCCGTCTCTCTCTAGCGCAGGTTAATGCACTTGTGAGAAACGAATAGGAGCAAAAAGAGACAAAATGCGCGCCCCATTTCAAATGATTTAGATTTTGCATTAACATAATGTGAATTAGAGTAACCACAGGAAAAAAGGAAAAAAAGTTAAAAAAATATCAATTTGAATTCGGCGATCTCGAGTGCTGGCAGCTTTACAGCACGAGCATCAGCACCAGCGCTGCTTTAGCGCAGGCAGCTGTTGTCCTGCACCAGCAGCTGTGTTTATGTTTTTGAGTGCAATAAATTGACTAGAAATATTAAACATACATACTTAAATTGGCTAAACACATACATTCTTAAATAGTATTATGTATATTAAAGTCTAAATGTTTGCACAACACGAGTAACGGGTATAGCTTTCTTTGAAAGGAGTTATCTTTGCCGGGCAATTGCAACTGTGTACAATGTAAATACATACATATGTATATGCTTACATACATACACACATACGCCATTGTTTGACTCAGACCTCCAATTTGGCTAACTTGATTTGATTTGCATAGTTCTTGGGATATATGTAGTTCGGTATTGACAAATGAAAACCATCGCAATTTCCTTTAATAGAAATCCTTATCGAGAATTAACGTTGACTCTGTTGAGCACCTTGGCCAGCTGTTCCAAAGTCATCCGTTAGATGGCGCCATGAAAGGCGGAAATGTTGGCGCTAGCCAGGCTTAAGCGTTTAATGGGTTTTTGGGCGTTAGAGTGGGCGTGGCAAACTTTTATTGGGCCAATCGATAGGTATTGACGAAACAAATTCATATCAATTAAAATTTTCATAATAGCATCAAAACTGTGGCCACAGCTTGTGGCTTGTGGGCGTCAGAGGGGGCGTGGCACCATTTTGAAACAAACTTGCGCTGCGTAGGAACTCCTAAAATCTACATGCAAAACGCCAATCTTCTAGCTTTTATAGTTTCCGAGATCTCAGCGTTCATACGGACAGACAGACGGACAGACGGACAGACGGACAGACAGACGGACAGACGGACATGGCTAGATCGACTCGGCTAGTGATCCTGAACAAGAATATATATACTTTATAGGGTCGGAAACGCTTCCTTCTACCTGTTACATACTTTTGCACGAATACAATATACCCTTTTACTCTACGAGTAACGGGTATAAACACTAAAGTTATGGCATTTCCAATCGTTCAGTTACATGGCAGCTATAGGATATTGTTGGCTGATCCTTATGAAATTTTGGAGGTCAGATTGATTGGCCAAATATAAAACCTAAGAAAATCCCAACTTCCTAACTTTACAAACACCAAAGTTATGGCTCCCATAGGAACAATCGGATGTACCTTGCAAGAATTGACGATATTTCGCGCAGTGTAAAGGCTATTGACATGCTTCTTTCCAAATCTTATTTTTTAAGCATACCTTGATCAGGGTAAAAGTGCGTGCCTATCTGACGTATATATCTTATAGCTCCCATAGAAAATGGAAGAAACAGATTCAGTTTATATTGAGCTAAAGAGCCTCAGAACTGAGAAGAATCCTATACCGTTTAACGAGCAAATCTTCGAAAATCCCGAAGAGAAAAATTTATCAAATCATTCAAGGGTTACATTTGCGAATGGCTGATGTACAAACATTTTTATAAGATCAGCGGACATATTGTGCTTTGTTGAAAGTTTGACTCTTAACGAAGAGGATTCCGAAATTAATGGATTTAATAAAGTCGCTCAAATCAATGGTATAAACCAAGGAAACAGAAGGTCTCACAATGGAGTAATTGTGTTTGCAAAGCCACACATTTTAATTTTCACCGAAATATTGAAACGGGAAACATTAATGAGGTGTGCCAAATTATTACATTTAAGCACCTTCAAATCATAAATATATGTATTATTATACAGAAATCCTTCATTTCCAGTGTCAAGGTTGAGGAATGCACTTGTAGACTGCATAGAAAGGAATTGGGCGTAAGAAATCGCATACTCATTTTGGTCGACTTTAATATTATATGCCGCTCAACAAGTGAAGCCGTAATGGAAAAGAAGCTAAATGAACTAGACTTCACGGCGCTTTTGGAACGAGTTGCAACAACGAAACAAAACACGAGCATTGGTTGGACATTTTCAAATTTTTGTTTACCAAAAGCTTTCGTGTATGAGACTCCTTACAGTCGTCACGACGGAATTTTTCTCTACTTGGGCTAAATGTATAAAATATTATATTATAAAATATTATATGAATAAACCAAATATTATTACTTTACAAGTTATGTAAAATATAACTTAAAGTATGGTGTAGACATCTGGAACAAGGATTCGGAAACTTTTAGACGGCAATGGAATTATTTCTAATCGACAAACTAGTCAAAAAGCGATTGGAATGTTTATATGTATATATATTTCGTTACTCTATGTAAAGTATGTAAATTTACCTATGAATCTATGTAAAAGGTTTAGAAGCATATATATTTAATATTGGCGTATACATTTAGAACAAGGACATGTAACTTTGCGCACAATATTAAAGTTAACTGTTAATCAAATTAATATTATTTTAATAACTTTAAAATAGTTTAATATACGTACAATGCCTTTAATATCGTTAGTATGTAAGTAAGCTGTTAAACCAGCTGTAAATAACAAAAGATTATATTTAATATTGGCGTAGAAATCTGGAACAAGGATCCGGAAACTTTCGGACGGCAATGGAATAATTTCTAATCGACGAACTAGTCAAAAAGGAAATGCAAATTTGCAGCGCACAACATAACGGGATTGGAATGTGTATATGTATATATTTTCCATTACTCTATGTTAAGTAAGTAACTTTACTTTGGCCTTTGTACTAAGTATTATTTTACACTTTTGTTATTCTTCTCGCTACTTTTGCAATTTTAGCAATTTCGGCAATGTCTGCAAAGGGTATTAAGACTTGGGCTTGCCGAAGTTAGCTTCCGTCCATGTTTTTAGATGAATTAGGGTCGTATCACGGTGACTTCAACTTTCCTAAGAAGGTAATCTTTCACAATCCTACCATTCATGTGGAAATCCAAAATAGAGAAAATTATAAGAAGGCTTGTAGACCACTGCATGCTTGAGCATGTAGACTGTTCAGATTGAGGAACTTCTCTTGTGCCTTTCTTGAATTGTGTAGATTACAAGGTAACCATTAGCAATGGTTACAGCACAAAAATATAGAATGTTAAACTTAATCTGGTTTTTATTATATTGTAAAATACGTTAAGAGATCACTTAATGAAGCAGTTAATTTGTCGAGAATACACAAACCGAAGAATTTAGTTATGAAAATTTCGTAACATAGCACCTTTTAATTCGTGAACAAGGAATTTCAACTATTTTTTCTGCTACACAGAGCTATCAATTAGGCTATATGATTTGGCGATATCGTACTATAGTACCCAAGCAAATTCTTAAGGTAATTTATGAATCTTTACACAGAAGATTGTGTAAACTCAGTACGGAAACGAATGCATGTTGACTTTGCGGGACCCATTAAAAATCATAAATTTATGGTTGTCCTTGACTTGTACTTGAAAGGTAAAAAAAATTAGGAGAATTGATCAGTAAAGTATATATATTCTTGATCAGCATCACCAGGAGAGTCGATCTAGCCATGTCCGTTTCTACGCAAGCTAGTCCCTCAGTTTAAAAGGTATCTGCTTGACACTTGTTGTCAAGTTGTCTTTCTATTCAAAAAAAATATAACTTTGTTGTTTTTAATTATTTTGTTTTGTTCTTTGGGATTTGGTAATATTTAAGTATTATGAAATTAGGGTTTTAATTAAATTAAAATCGGACAACAATATCATATAGCTGCCATAGAAACGATGGCAAAATGCAGCTAAAAATCGACAAACCTCTTTTTATACCCTTGCAGAGGGTATTATAATTTTGGTCAAAAGTGTGCAACGCAGTGAAGGAGACATCTCCGACCCTATAAAGTATATATATTCTTAATCAGGATCAGCTCCTGAGTTGATATAGGCATGTCCGTCTGTCCGTCTGTCTGTTTCTACGCAAACTAGTCTCTCATAAGCTATCGAATTGAAACTTTGCACACATTTATATTTGGTCAATATTTGATCGGCCGACTATATCCGATAGCTGCCACATAACTGATTGATCGGAAATGCCATAACTTTGGTGTTTGTAAAGTTAGGAAGTTGGGATTTTCTATGGGTCTTATATTTGGCCAATCAATCTAACCTACCAAATAAGGATCGGCCGACTATATCCTATAGCTGCCATATAACTGTGTGTTAAGAATGCATCACATGAATAATTTTGGAGAATACAATTTACAGAATATTCTGCAAGGGTATTTCAACTTCGGCACCGCCCGAAGTTAGCTTTCCTTTCTTGTTTTTTAGTAATATGGGCATAGAAATCAAAATGTAGTAGTTTTGTAACAACTGCAAGGGTATATAAACTTCGGCTTGCCGAAATTTGCTTCCTTTCTTGTTCTATATCAAATATGCTGATTTTTAAATGAAACAAAATATTTTATTTTATACATAATTTCTTAAAATCCAAAATTCAAAAAATTGAACAAATTTCCCTAAACTAAATTATTGGCACACTTGGGTATTAATGAACTATTTTGTTAAAACGCTAATCCTAATCCTGCTAATCCCATTTGCCTCTATACTCTAAATGGTATAATGACAAATTTAAAAGCAACAAGAGAGAACGCTATAGTCGGGTGCCCCGACTATCAGATACCCGTTACTCAGGTAAAGGGAGTGCGAGGGATAGGAGATAGAAACTTTGATCACGCATAACTTTTTAACGAATGGTCCGATTTGAAAAATTTCTTTTACATTTCGATAGGTATTGATAAACACAATAAAACTGCATTTTTACTTTTCCGAAATATTTAAATTTTTAAAATCGTATATGAGCGATTGTGGGCGTTAAAGGGGGCGTGGCACCTTTTTGAAACAAACTTGCGCTGCGTAGGAACTCCTAGAATCTGCATGCAAAATGCCAATCTTCTAGCTTTTATAGTTTCCGAGATCTCAGCGTTCATACGGACAGACAGACAGACGGACAGACGGACGGACAGACGGACATGGCTAGATCGACTCGGCTAGTGATCCTGAACAAGAATATATATACTTTATAGGGTCGGAAACGCTTCCTTCTACCTGTTACATACTTTTGCACGAATACAATATACCCTTTTACTCTACGAGTAACGGGTATAAAAATCGTTTTAGGGCCTTAAATTAAAAGAAAGGTTGTTTGACTTTACAATGTTAAAAGAAAATCAACAGCATGTGTTCAAAAATTAAAATTTAATAAGCAGGGTCAAGGCAAATCGAATGTTAAGATTGGGGAAAGGATGGAAAGAAGCCGTTTTTACTATTCGGAGCCCTTTGCGGCATTTAAAAAGAACCACGCCATTGCAATTTGCAAAGTGCTGGGCACACTGGCCAGTTCATGGCTTTGAGTGGCCAGGAATTCGTAAGGATAGTATGAAAGGATAATGTCAACCCCGAGATCTTCTCAACATAGATCAAAGTTAGGGATAAGAAGGATATTCACCCAACAGCCTTTTTACAGGCCCCGCATGATGGATTCTACAAAAAATCAATCAATTTAAAAAGTAAAAAATAATCATTTAGTGTAGCGAAATATAAATCTGATTAAGCCATTCGACTTTTGGGTCCTTTCAACCTTCTCGTATGACTTTTTATATCTTACATATATATATAACTGTAAACAGTCAGCACAAAATTTAAAATTAACAACAATTTTCAAAATATTAGCTTCATTGCTGATTTCTTCTTTGGAAATCATTAGGACAAAAAATATCGTCTCATAAAACAATTCGTTTTTTGTTTCGGCATTAAATATTTATGATTTTTCAAATTAGTATTTTGTGTAAGCCATTCTTTTCATTCGTAGCTTGTAAGCGTCTTGGCATTGACTTCACTAATTTTCGGCACCCCACTTTGGAGATATTGGACCATTCCTTAAGCCAAATCTTTTTTAGTACATTCTTGAAGAAAATCTTATGTTTGTGGTCTTTTAGCTTGAGGTGGGCCCAAAGATTTTAAATACGGTTGACGTCTTGGCAACGAATACTTTTGTGAACATTCAAAAGTGTTTGGTTTTATATATATACCCTTGCAGAGGGTCAAAAGTTTGCAACGCAGTGAAGGAAACATTTCTGACCCAATAAAGTATATATATTCTTGATCAGCATCACCAGGAGAGTCGATCTAGCCATATCCGTCGGTCTGTCCGTCTGTCCGTTTCTATGCAAACTAGTCCCTAGTATATCAGTCGGAACCAGCCGGATCGGGCGACTATAGCATATAGCTCTAATAGGAACAATCGGAAAAAAAATTATAACCTTTTTTTTTTAATTATTTTTTAAATTATTTTTTAAATTAAAATCGGACAACAATATTATACAGCTGCAATAGAAACGATGGCAAAATGCAGCGCAAAATCGACGTAACTTCATTGGTATACCCTTGCAGAGGGTATTCTAATTTTGGTCAAAAATGTGCAACGCAGTGAAGGAGACATCTCCGACCCTATAAAGTATATATATTCTTGATCAGAATCGCGTCCTGAGTTGATATAAGCATGTCCGTCTGTCCGTCTAACTGTCTGTCCGTCTGTCTGTTTCTACGCGAGTTTTAAAGATATCGAATTGAAACTGTGCACACAGTATATAAGTCGGAACGGCCGGGATCGGCCGACAATATCCTATAGCTGCCATATAACTGAACAATCGGAAATACCATAACTTTGGAGTTTTTAAAGTTGGGATTTTTTATGGGTTTTGTATTTGGCCAATCAATTGGGCCTACCAAATTTCATAAAGATCGGCCGACTATATCCTATGGCCGCCATATAACTGATTAATCGGAAATGCCATAACTTTGGTGTTTGTCAAGTTAGGAAGTTGGGATTTTCTATGGGTTTTATTTTTGGGCAATCAATCCGACTTACCAAAGATATTCAAATGATTATGACACAATCTAATTTTCATTTCGAAATCAAAATTGAAATTATAATAATTATTTAACAAGAAAGGAAGCAAACTTGGGGAAGCCGAAGTTCATATCCCCTTGCAGTTTTTACAAATCGACTACATTTAGGAAAGCGACTCGACTTCGTATTGTGGAAAAGCGACTCCACTCGATTTCTATGCCTATGTATATTACTAAAAACAATGAAATATGTCGATTTTGCGCTGCATTTTGCCATCGTTTCTATGGCAGCCATATGATATTATTGTCCGATTTTAATTTAAATTAAATCGTAATTCAATCAGATAGCTTTAAAACTGAGGGACTAGTTTGCGTAGAAAGGGACGGATGGACGGACAGACGGACAGACGGACATGACTAGATCGACTCTCCTGGTGATGCTGATCTAGAATATATATACTTTATAGGGTCGGAAATGTCCTTCACTGCGTTGCAACCTTTTGACTGAAACTATAATACCCTCTGCAAGGGTTTTTAAAATCGTTAAGGTTTTCCTGTGCCCGAGGTTTTTCTAGTGGTGTCCTGTTCACCGGTGATTGTTTTTTTTCAACATTAAAGCCGCCAACCGCAAAAATTGACTTTTTCAGCCTCACTTAGTTGCTTTTTTTATACCCTTGCAGAGGGTATTATAATTTCAGTCAAAAGTTTGCAACGCAGTGAAGGAGACATTTCCGACCCTAAAAAGTATATATATTCTTGATCAGCCTCACCAAGAGAGTCGATCTAGCCATGTCCGTCTGTCCGTCCGTCCGCCTGTCCGTCCGCCTGTCCGTCTGTCCGTCCGTTTCTACGCAAACTAGTCCCTTAGTTTTAAAGCAGCTTGAAACTTTCTTAAAAGTTGTCTTTCTATTACAGGTAGTATATGAGTCGGAACGAGCCGAATCGGGAGACTATATAATATAGCTACCATAGGAACCATCGGAAAATAAAATTCAAATAAATTACAACTTTGTTGTTTTTATACCCATGCAGAGGGTATTATCATTTTGGTCAAAAGTGTGCAACGCAGTGAAGGAGACATCTCCGACCCTATGAAGTATATAAAGTATATTATTATTATTAAAAAAACACATTCCACAATACATAGTGTGAACCAAAAATACTAGAAAACTGTAATACTTGTGTCCTAAAAAAAAACTTTGCGCCGAAACCATCCGAAACGACCTGCACAAGGCTTGTTTACTTGGTAGAGTTGCTTGTCGAAAGGCATTTATATTTTTGTTATCAACAAAAAAAGTGGATGGAGCTCGGAAAACTGTACGTGAACAACCCGGATTCGTGTTGGGAGACCGTGGTTTTTAGTGACGAATCAAAATGGAGAATAGCAAATGAAGCCCTGAAGAAGAAGAACTTGAACACAACGATAAATGTAATGGTTTGGGGGTGTGTAGGTGTGGGTAGTGTTGTCAAAATGGTCTTCATTGATGACAAGATGAATAAGACAATGTACAAAAATATTTTAAGTATAAAATTTGATTCCGAGCGTTTCAAAACTTGGGCAAGATCCGAAGACTTTCTTGTTTCAACAAGACAACGACCCAAAACATTCTTTGTATTTGGTGCAAGAGAGGCTGTTATATCGCTGCAAACAGCTAAAAACACCTCTTTAATCACCAGACTGGAATTTCATAGAACATGTATGGGATATCCTTGAGAAGAGAATTAGGAAGCACAAGAATTCTTCAAAAGAATCCTTAAAAACATCTTTGTTAGCTAAAAGGGCGAACATAATTAGCAGGTGTCCGTGTACAGACCAAACGGAGCTAGACCGGGAGACTACGAGGAAAAGTAAGGTTAAGTTGGTGGGCTGGTCAGGACGGGTGACCGTGTATAGAACCAAAGAAGCTACTTGGTGGACTGACCGAGACGGTGTTCACGTACAGACCCAAAGATGCGCCGGGAGACTACGTTTCCCTTAAAAGTAGTGATGGGACTTGGGCCCACAGTGATTCCGAGATTGCTGAAGTATTTGCTGATGATCTTGAAAGCAAAGTAGCAAAGGCTCTGCCTTGATCTGTCATTGCACAGCTCTGTCTCCTTTTTAATGCTTGCCTGGACCTTGGTCATTTTTCATCACCTTGGAAACGAGCATTAGTCACAATGGTGGCCAAAAAAAGGAAAAAACCCATGTTGCCCGGAGTCTTATAAGCCGATTAGTTTGCTGTCCACTTTCTCCAAGATTTTTGAGCGGATCATGCTTGGTAGACTTCTAGCTATTTACCCCTTTGAAGACGCACTTCCAAACCACCAGTTTGGTTTCCGTAGTCGCCATAGTGATATCAAGAAAGTGCACAGAGTAATTAACCATGTTCTGAGTGCTGCCGAAGACCTCAAATACTGCTCAGCCGTTTTGCTCGACGTTCGACAGGCCTTTGACAGGGTTTGGCACGAAGGACTGTTCTACAACGACTCTGGAATCTCATTGTATCGTTCTAAGATAATAGGGAGTTTTCTGTAAATATTCGTGGACACCGTTCTGGACTTCGCCCAATTCGTGCTGGTGTCCCGCAGGGAAGCGTCCTTGGTCCGGTCCTGTACACAATTTACACTTCGGATCTTCCAAACCCAGTTGCTCGTGGTACACTCCTGACACTGCATTTCATGCAGCTGCCGACGTGTTGGACGAATTTGAGTGCTGGAACATTGCGCGAAATGTTGACAAAACGCAGCCGTTCGCGAAGCCTTTACATTGATGGGAACAGGCTCAAGCACGAAGATAAGGTGACGTACCTCGGAGTTACCTTAGACCGTCGCCTTTGTTGGAGGGGACAATTTGATCGAGTTTGTGGATCAGCAAGAACAAAACTTGACAAAATGGACTGGCTCCTTCGTCCAGGTAGCGGCCTATCCCTTGAAGCCAAGGTGCGACTCTTTGAGGCCAGTGTCCTTTCAACTTTAAACTGGGGAATCACTTGCTGGGGCACGGCCTGTGATTCGTCACTAAAAAGGGTGCAAACGTGCATTACAAAGGCTCTCAGGAGAATGCTGGAGGTGAAGTTGCACCATTATATAGAAAACCAAGTCGATACCGGGAACGTCTGCTCACACATGCAAACTGTCTGGCAAGACATCTTGCAACACAACTGGGTCGACGGCGTCTCCGCAGACGACACCCGGCAGTCTTATGGATTCTCGGCCGTGACAGACACGGTCACCTGATTTGCCCAAGAATGGAGCACCCGCTACCCGCTTTTTTTTGGGATCTTTAGAGATAATTTGACAATACACGAAAACGGGGTCCATCCTTGTGTGGCGTGTTCAACAATAAATAAAAATAAATAAAAAAAAGGACACTAGAGGAATGATAAGGTTAGGATAGTGAGCGACTAGGGACGTGTATCCGTGTATAAATACATAGGGAGGAAAAGTTAGGTTAGATTGGATTTTTATTTAAGTAATGATATATAATATATAATATTATATAATCTCAATATAACTGTGATTTTCTTGCTGTGAGAAATGATTTGTAGAATAATAGCTTATAATTAAGTATTTATACCTGTTAATTACGACATTTATCATCTGAATTGAATCTATTTATTTCGACAGAACGCACCGTCGACCGTCGTACAACTGTGTTCGTCAAAATAGCAGTGCGACAGAAGAACAACTATAAAAGGATTTTTTGCCTATTCCTTTTTGTTAGTTGATCTATTGCACATTTTTTATGTAAAATGGAACATAGAGATAAGAAACCAAAAAGTTCCTTCAGATTTGCTATATTTTTGTGTTATCTTGATATTTTTTTAAACGTGCAAATCGTTTTGGCTATTCGCCGAAATAGCATTTTTGATTTTGTTTCGCGAAAAGTGCCGAAATTTTTTGTGAGTTTAATTAAGTTTATTATTATAGGTAATGCATGACCTCACTGCTCTTAGCAAGAAAGGAAAGAGTTTATTCGGCTTAAAAAGGAGGGCAAAACATACATATAAAGAAATTCAAAGTCCTTTAAAAGGTTCAGCCAAGATGGATTCTAATGCCATAAGATATGAACCGAAGCCCGAAAAACGAGGTGGGATTCGCCAAGCCACAATCGAAGAGGACCCACGCATAGTACGCCTCAGCAAAGCTAATCCTTTTGCATCCTCTAGGGATATTAAAGCGGAGATTGACTTGAAATCAGTGATGTGACCATTCGCCGGTGACTTCTTAAGAAAAAATTCAATGCGCGAAGTCCACCGAAGGTGCCATTACTTGGTAAAAGGGATATAAAGGCCAGGATGGAGTTCGCCAAAAGCCACTTGAACTGACCACAATCCAAATGGCGTAATATCCTTTGGACAGATGAGTCCAAACTGGTTTTATTTGGTGGAAAAGCATCAAGACAATAGTCCGTCGACCTCCAAACACGGAGTACCACCCAAACCATACACTGAAGACAGTAAAGCACGGTGGCCTTAAAATCATGGTATAGGCATGCTTTTCATACAACGGTGTAGGTCCCATACATATAATCGATGGAATCATGGAGCAACATGCATATGTACAAATACTTAAAACTGTCAAGAAGTCGTATGCTGAGAAAGAGATGCTATTAATTTTGACTTTTCAGCAGGACATTGATCCTAAACATACCAGCAAGGAGTGGTCTTGTAAAAAAAAATTTGATGTAATGCCATGGCCAGCACAGTCCCCGGATTTCAATCCCATTGAAAACTTATGGGGGGACATTAAGCGCTACGTATCAAAGAAGTCCCCGACTTCTAAGCCACAGCTTTGGCAATTTGTGCAGGAGCGTTGTCAATATTTGGTGGACTCCATGCCGAGTGGGTGTGAGGCTGTGATAGCTAATAAAGGCTATTAGGTTATTTATAAGATACTAGCAGGGTGCCCGCAGCTTCGCTTGCGATGGATAACCCAAATATCCTACTTTTCTTGTGTAATAGGTTTGCAGTAGTAATTTTTCATTTTAGATGTTTCTTTAAATATATTTGTAGTTTTGGCTAAAACTTTAATTAACCCTCATTTGCACACCACCCGGAGGTAGAGGATACGGCGCGTTTTTTTTAATGTGGTTTCCCCCAATAAGCCTACTCTTTGCCTAATTAAAAGGAAAATTATCACATAAAAACACAATTCGCGGCAAATTTTCTTGATACGACTCTGACCAAATTGAAAGTTTCCCCGTTCACTCTCTCTCTATCTACTGCGATCTCCCGCTCTTATGTTTCCTAACAGCGCGTGGCAAAACACTGTAAAAATAAACACCGCAAAAAACAATTTGAATGGTATATTTTAACTACACTATCAAAAACCGGGCCAAATAGATTTTCGCCAAAAAAACGTCTTTTGCGTATTCTGGCAGCAATAACTGTAAAGAGCATTTAAATTCGATAATAGCTCGACTTTTAGCTTAGTTTCTTTGTTTAGAAGATAGCTAGAGCTCTGGTGAAACCATCAAATGAATCGTTAAAGCTTAAGGAAAAACTTTACCGAAGGAATTTTTGATACTCAGTTTAGAAGTGCCATTTTTCGACGTTTGAAGGTATTTTTGGCTAAATTGTAATTTTAGGACGGGTGTTAAAAATAGTAAAAAGCGGTCAAATTTTTTTAACATTTATAATGTCTTAAACTATTTTTGGGCGAAAACACAGATCCGATTGGTTAAGCGGCTTAGCGTCCAGAATTTTTGAAAGGAAAATTGACCTTTTTTCCAATTGGAAGCGATTGAGGCCACTTGGGGAGCCCCAATAAATCTTAGCAAATCAGTTTAAAGTTATTAGAATGTAATAAAAATGCATATTAATATTGTTAACCAGTGGTTTTGGCTGTGTGTTGATTCCCAGTTTTCTTACTGATAGCTTTATATATAGAAATGACGGCCCCCTGCCCTTTTTACAAAGCCCAGCGGCTTGAACGCTTTGACTGGGTTTATTCGTGTGTGTTGCTGGTATAATTTAATTTTAATTTATTGTTAATTTATTGTTAAGTTTAATATAGTTTTAAGTTTTTAATTTTAAGTTTTAAAAATAAATCAAGATCAGCAGCTTGAACGCTTTGACGGGGCTTATTCGTGTGTGTTGCTGGTATAATTTAATTTTAATTTATTGTTAATTTATTGTTAAGTTTAATTTAGTTTTAAGTTTTTAATTTTAAGTTTTAAAAAGAAATCAAGATCAGCCGCCGCACAATTATTGTACTACACAGAGTCAGAGAGAGAGACAGAGAGAGCGAGACAGTGCGAGAGAATGCATTCGGTGTTCAATGCTTGTGTATAATTTGTTGGAATTATTATTCCTACTTTAGGCTAATGTAACTTTTTTTAGAATTGACCTAGAGCTTCAGTAAAACCACTATATGAATCCTTAAAGTATCAGGATTCCCTCGATAAATTTCCATATTGCTAATTGACTTAGATCAGTGTTTTTTTGCCGTTAGGAAAAAATGAGGAAGATTCTTAGATTTTCAAAAATCGATAAAAAAATAGTAAACATTAAAATATCCAATATTAAATTAAATAGAATCTTCATTATGTAGAGGACTACATTTTGGATAAAAATCGCATCGATTGATTAACGCGTTTAGCGTCCAGATTTTTTGTATAGAAATTGGGGGTTTTTTGCCACTGGAAGAAAATGGGGGCATGTTTGTGGCCAAAATAAATCTTAGCAAATCAGTTTAGTGTTATAAGAATTGAATGGTAAAAAAATGTAATAGGGTCATTTAATTAGTTTAGGCTGTGCGTTGATTCTTAGTTTTCAATGAACAGTTTTATATATATAGATGACTGCCCCCTGCCCTTTTCACAAAGCCCAGCGGCTTGAACGCTTTGACGGGGTTTATTCGTGTGTGTTGCTGGTATAATTTAATTTTAATTTATTGTTAATTTATTGTTAAGTTTAATATAGTTTTAAGTTTTAAATTTTAAGTTTTAAAAAGAAATCAAGATCAGCAGCTTGAACGCTTTGACGGGGTTTATTCGTGTGTGTTGCTGGTATAATTTAATTTTAATTTATTGTTAAGTTTAATATAGTTTTAAGTTTTTAATTTTAAGTTTTAAAAAGAAATCAAGATCAGCAGCTTGAACGCTTTGACGGGGTTGTGCTGTGCGTTGATTCTTAGTTTTCAATGAACAGTTTTATATATATAGATAGATAGATGACTGCCCCCCTGCCCTTTTCACAAAGCCCAGCGGCTTGAACGCTTTGACTGGGTTTATTCGTGTGTGTTGCTGGTATAATTTAATTTTAATTTATTGTTAATTTATTGTTAAGTTTAATATAGTTTTAAGTTTTTAATTTTAAGTTTTAAAAAGGAATCAAGATCAGCAGCTTGAACGCTTTGACGGGGTTTATTCGTGTGTGTTGCTGGTATAATTTAATTTTAATTTATTGTTAATTTATTGTTAAGTTTAATATAGTTTTAAGTTTTTAATTTTAAGTTCTAAAAAGAAATCAAGATCAGCCGCCGCACAATTATTGTACTACACAGAGTCAGAGAGAGAGAGAGAGAGCGAGACAGTGCGAGAGAATGCATTCGGTGTTCAATGCTTGTGTATAATTTGTTGGAATTATTATTCCTACTTTAGGCTAATGTAACTTTTTTTAGAATTGACCTAGAGCTTCAGTAAAACCACTATATGAATCCTTAAAGTATCAGGATTCCCTCGAAAAATTTTCATATTGCTAATTGACTTAGATCAGTGTTTTTTTGCCGTTAGGAAAAAATGAGGAAGATTCATAGATTTTCAAAGATCGATAAAAAATAGTAAACATTAAAATATCGAATATTAAATTAAATAGAAACTTTATTATGTAGAGGACTAAATTTTGGCCAAAAATCGCATCGATTGATTAACGCGTTTAGCGTCCAGATTTTTTTATAGAAATTGGGGGTTTTTTGCCACTGGAAGAAAATGGGGGCATGTTTGTGGCCAAAATAAATCTTAGCAAATCAGTTTAGTGTTATAAGAATTGAATGGTAAAAAAATTTAATAGGGTCATTTAATTAGTTTAGGCTGTGCGTTGATTCTTAGTTTTCAATGAACAGTTTTATATATATAGATTTTGAAATGTATTACATTACACTTTGACTGCTATTTCAATGAACTGCATAATATATACTCTTTTTTTTGTTATTAGCTATATCTTCTAAAATGTTTAAGTTATCCAAATGAAATAATCGTTGAATTATTTATAATTAAATACTCTTAGCCTTTAGCAAAAAATGTTATCAAAGAAGTGTTTTTAATACTATTTTTCATTCTTAAACGTGTAGGACGCAAGCACTGCTATTTCGTCGAACACAGCTGTAAGTCCGCTGCACCGTTTTCATCGGTTCAGAGGCCGAACCTTACTAATCTTTAATTTTTCCTCTTGTCTTGCCAAGGCGAGAGTCAAAGAGATACGTCGTTCTAGGCAGGGTCATCACAACACATAGTGACATAGTAACATATCAGAATTACGGTTTTATTTTTAGAAAAAGGTGACGCCTATCATAGCATATCATACAAACTATCGAAAAATTAAATAAAAACCTCTGCATACGCAAAAAATTAAAACAAAATTTGTTGCTTTTTGTGAGACATTAAAGCTTAGTGCAAATAAATTAAAGCAGGACTTAAAGCTAGGAAGGTACATCCGAAAAATAAAAGATTTTTTCAAAATCCGTGGGTCGGGAAGTTGACCTTCGGCATCCGGAATATTCTTGTTCCCCTCTAACTCATGGTAAGTTAATAAAGGCGGTGCTTAAAGAACCTACCTTGAAAAAAATCTGTATTAAAAGAAATGTCAAATGTCAAAAAGCTGTCAACAATAAAAGAAAGTTGCAAAAAAAGATCAAGGAAACTTGAGGTAGCACAGTCAAAAGGTTATCTCTCACACTAGAAATTTTATTACGAAAGAAGCCAATTGTTTCATGGTAAATAACTTTTATTTTATATTAAACTTAACATAAACAATATCAGCAAGGAATGAGATAAATCCAAATTTGACGGACTTTTTTATGCGATATTTAGGCGATGTTTTTTCGGCGCAACTCTGAGTTCTTCTCCTTGATAGTGAGAATAATGACGGGGAACTTTTGAAAATGGAAGGCGCCAAATCAATAAATGCTGTTTATCCTTGTAATAATTAATAAATTACTGCTCCATCCGTGTGGCGAATTAAGAGTTGCTCCACTCTTTCCTAGACGCATACCGTACTCACAACATGGAGCAGAACACCTTGGAGAACGAGAATATGTCCCCAGACTTATATTTGTGGTTTACAATTACTAATAAAATATATTTATTCAGCTCTTCCTGCAAAGCCTTGGCCGCTTCCTCCGAGTTCGATTGGGCAAGGAACCCTTGCTTCTTGAATCGCGGATCGAGAATTGTTGCGATACGAGGAATCGTTCGAGTTTCATATGCAAACAATCTTTCCCTTAGACGAATCTTCATGTAATCTGCGGCAGCGATTCCTTCAATTGTTTTGAAATCGAATCCATTAACTTTGTGGAAAAGTTCACAAATTACAGGAATGATCAACGAAATTGAGACATTGGTGTTCGTCGAAACCGACAAGGTTGCATCCGCGCATGGAGCAAGCAATATCGAAATCTCTTTTAAAACGTCAATTTCTTCGGCAGACAACGGTGAAGGGGCATTGTGAGATACAGCCAATACTACACTAATATATTCGTTTGTCAGAATTACTCGCTTGATCATTTCGTATGCGAAGATGGAAAACATCGATGTTTGGCAAGCCAAACATCGATGTTACCGATGTTTTGAAAACATCGATTACATCGATGTTAACATCGATTTTTCTCCACCTCTAGGTCCTATGCCCTCTTCCCACAGAGATCCATCCACCATCCGTTGAACGGATGGTCCATAAGGTTTTGCCGTTCCGAAAATTCCCAGTTAGTTCCCCATCCAAATTTGACGGACTGTTTTATGCGATAGTTAGGCGATGTTTTTTTGGTGCAACTCTGAGTTCTTCTTCTAGACAGTAAAAATTTAAACATTCACTACGAAAATTAAAAAAAAAAAAATGGCGGGTAACTTTGGGAAAAGAAAGGCGCCAATTCAAAAAATGCTGTTTTTACTTGTAATAATTAATTAATTACTGACCCATCCGTGGGGCAGCATTAGGTGTTGCTCCACTCTTTCCTAGGCGCATACCGTACTCACAACATGGATCAGAACATTCAAAATGAAATAAAATATTTAATTATTATAAGCCAAAAAACAAACATTTATATATAATAAACTTGATTTGTTACCAGTTAGACAATATTAGGCAAAAGCGGTTCATATTTTTTCTGCAGGCTGGCAAAAATCTGCAGACAGATTAGTTCGATTTGATTGTTCGCGTAGATCACTTTCAGTCTGTACCAAGTATCATTTATAAAGCTGTTGTGCTCATTTTAAATGTTGTGCAATATGCAACGGGCTAAAATGATGAGCCACAGCTGTTCAGATCAGCTGTTATTGGATGGTGGATGTGCTCTGTGGGAATCGGAGTTTCACATTTGTCAAAAATCCCAACCGTTTCGAACGGATGGACTCTATGGGAAGAGGGCATTAGATGTGGACCCCGCTGACCTGGAAGCCTCTGCAGCGGAAGTCAACGATCAGGCAGCTCTGCGCCCCAGCAAAGCGCTCAAAGGTGGACCACAAGGTCGAGCTTGTGGAGATAGCGCTCGAGAAAAGCTGGAGGAGCAGCGAGTGCAGACCGAAATCATGTCATTAAATTGAGCTCGGCTGTCTGTCATCCTTAACCTTAAAAATAAAATAAAATATGAAATTTAATAAAACAATAATCAAACATTTATATATAATGAACTTGATTTGTTACCGTTTGGACAATATTGGGCAAAATCGGTTCTTTTTTTTTAGCAGGCTCCCAAAAATTTCCAGACATATTAGTTCGATTTGGTTGTTCGCGTAGATCACTTGCAGTCTGTTCCCAAGTATCATTTATAACGCTGTTGTGCTTATTTTAAAAGTTGTGCAAAATCCAACGGACTAAAATGATGAGCCACAGCTGTTCAGATCAGTTGTTATCGGATGGTGGATGTGCTCTGTGTCAAAAATCCCAACCGTTTCGAACGGATGGACTCTATGGGAAGAGGGTATAACTGTAAATTGGCTTATACGATATATTCTTATCGATATTGGAGCTAACGGAATCAATGAATGACCGTTTACACTAAGCAAACTATTTCTGCCATTTCGAGTCAAAAAACTATTTTGTAAACAGATTTTGTAAACAAAATTAAAATTATGATTCTTCACGATAGTAAAGCGATAGGCCAAATATCGACTAGAACCGAAAAAATTCAAGATTGCTGTGTCAACTTAACTTGAACACACTTTTCTCCCATAACAGCTGATTTTTGATTTAAGTTTCAAATGAAAGCATATATAAATAAAATATGTTAGTTTAAAAGCAAAGACAACCCCGACAATGATAATCAAATGTCCTATATGTACTTGAAATTAGAGGTGGAGAAAAATCGATGTTAACATCGATGTAATCGATGTTTTCAAAACATCGGTAACATCGATGTTTGGCTTGCCAAACATCGATGTTTTCCATCTTTCCATCTTCTCTCCAGAAATTGACGTTTTAAAAGAGATTTCGATATTGCTTGCTCCATGCGCGGATGCAACCTTGTCGGTTTCGACGAACACCAATGTCTCAATTTCGTTGATCATTCCTGTAATTTGTGAACTTTTCCACAAAGTTAATGGATTCGATTTCAAAACAATTGAAGGAATCGCTGCCGCAGATTACATGAAGATTCGTCTAAGGGAAAGATTGTTTGCATATGAAACTAGAACGATTCCTCGTATCGCAACAATTCTCGATCCGCGATTCAAGAAGCAAGGGTTCCTTGCCCAATCGAACTCGGAGGAAGCGGCCAAGGCTTTGCAGGAAGAGCTGAACTCCGTTATGACAACAACTCCACGACCGCAGCCAGCACCACCAACAGAGGAACCTACACGGTTCTCATTCCTCAAAACTAAAATGGAGACAACAGTTCAATCACTTCGGGCGGATTCCATTATACTCTTACGCCAACATCTAGAGAAAGGGAACCAACCGGAAAAGTGCGATCCGTTGGCGTATTGGGAGGTAAAACTTTATATGCTAAGTCTTTTGTTCTTCAAATATTCAATTAAACAAAATATCTTATTTCAGATGTCAACTGATGAACCATTTAAAAAGATCTCGAAAAAGTTCCTTTGTATTCCAGCATCCTCATGCGAGTCTGAACGCCTCTTTAGCAAGGCAGGCCAAATGATTTCGGACCGTCGCACTCGCTTATCGCCATCAGTCGTCGATAAGCTTCTGTTCCTTAACAAAAACAAAAATATTAATAAAATTAAAGTATAATAACAAAAAAAAAAATTTTGTTAAACATCGATTAAGCATCGATGTTTTTCACCAAAAACATCGAAAACATCGATGTCCACAAACATCGATTATTCTCCACCTCTACTTGAAATGGCTGAAGAGTTTGCATAGTTTTAGGGCACATTGACCAGACTTTTGCGGTCTCAAAAGCCATATCAGAGTCCATGTGTAAACGGGGCCTAAAATGTTTCGCCACTGTTATCTAGCACTTGATGAGTGCGATTAAAGTACTTTTCTGATTAAAGTGAGCATACAGATCAGAACTAACAGGAGTTAGACTACGAATCTACAGCATGAAGAACTTCGGGTAGGTCTTGCTCAGTTGGTGAGAAATTCGCTTAACAATTTTTTTTTCGTCCTCAGAAAACTAAAAGGAAAGACCCTGTTCATCACCGGAGCCTCCCGTGGAATTGGCAAGGCCATCGCTTTAAAGGCGGCCAGAGATGGAGCCAATATAGTCATTGCAGCCAAGACCGCTGAGCCGCATCCAAAGCTGCCCGGAACTATATACACGGCAGCGGAGGAGAGTAAGTTGTCGTTAACCACCTCATGAATAATCTTACTTTTGAATCTCCCATGAACTTTGAACCTTTCTTGTTCCTTAACTAGTCGAACGGGCCGGAGGCCGGGCGCTTCCCTGCATCGTCGATGTGCGTGACGAGCGGCAGGTGCAGAAAGCCGTAGAGGCGGCGGTGGCCAAGTTTGGTGGCATCGACATCGTGGTGAACAACGCCAGCGCCATATCCATTACGGGAACCCTTGACACGGAAATGAAACGCTACGATCTCATGCAGAACATCAACGCCAGGGGAACTTTCCTAGTGTAAGAGGCGAAGGGGAGCCTAATCTGTCAACCAATCTAACCCCGCTGATCAAACTCCACAGATCAAAGACTTGCCTGCCTTATCTGCTGCGCAGCGAAAACCCTCACATTCTGAACCTTGCCCCCCCACTAAACTTGAGTCCCAAGTGGTTCGCCAACCATACCGCCTACACCATCGCCAAATACGGAATGTCCATGTGCGTTCTGGGCATGGCGGAGGAATTCCGTGCCCAGGGCGTGGCCGTAAACGCGCTCTGGCCCCGCACCACGATCCACACCGCAGCCGTCGAAATGCTCAGCGGATCAGAAGGCGCATTGTACTCTCGGAAGCCCGAGATAATGGCTGACGCGGCCTACGCTATATTCTGCCGTGACTCCAAGGAATTCACGGGCCAGTTCTTTGTGGACGACGAGGTACTGCGGGACGTGGGCGTGAAGGATTTCGCTGGGTATGCGTGCCATCCGGAGAATATACACCTGCTGGCTACTGATATTTTTCTTGATGAAGCTGGCCCTTTGGCCAAACTGTAAAGCCAGGAACACATGTATAAATTTTTCTTTAAGACATAACAGAAAGAACACCTGAAAAAAATGGTTTTAGGCGTTACACAATGGATTTAAAGTTTCTTAATAATACTCACAGTTGCTTTTGCTTACATTTAGATGCCGTAGATTTGATGTTATTCTTTGACACTATCAAAAAGTACCAATTCCACTTTCCTGTATTCTAATTTTATTCAAAATATTCAAATATTCTTCATCAGATCAACAATCTAGCCATGTTCGTCTGTTTCTTCGCAAACAAGTCCTTCAGTTTTAAAGCTATTTGTATGAAACTGCAAAAAGTCTTCTTTCAGTTACAGGTATATACAGTCGGGATCGGCCTACTATAAATTACATTTTAAAAAATGGAGGGGAAAATATAAAAAAAACCGTCAAAAGTCGATTGCAGGAGTTTACATGGGAGGTCAAAATAACATTAATACTATCTGAAGTGCCTCTTGTCAGAGCAAAGTGTTTCTTAGGTCAAAAATGTACGAAAAACACAATAAAAGTGCAGCTATTAACTTTAAATTAGCAAATAATTATAAGTAAGTTAAAAAAAAACAACTGTTAAATTTAAATTGTATTGTTTTTTAATTTCTTTGTACATCGGCAGACTTGTCTTGCCAAGGTAGTTGATATAGGCTGTGGCGTTAACCCAAAATACGGGGAGGCCAAAAAAATCTTCATAAGGCCAAATAATCTTAATAAAAAAAAAAAAAAGGTAGATAAAATCTTTTAAAGGCTCTTTCCCGCAATTACGATATTAGAATTTTAACTGCTTGTCAACAAACCCAGCTGATTGACAGTACGAGCGCTTAATTCCGATGAACTCTCGGAATTTTGGTCACACTGGAAAGATTAAAGTTTTTACGCTACGCATACTCGTTTGTCTATCTAAGTACTAGGCTTAAGTTTCGCGTAACTATCGTTTTCCTAACAGTGTTCCCAGATCAGGGGTTTTCCCCCTAGATTTTGGGGTTTTTTTGACGTGCTAGGGGGAATTTTATGCCCTCTTCCCATAGAGTCCATCCGTTCGAAACGGTTGGGATTTTTGACAAATGTGAAACTCCGATTCCCACAGAGCACATCCACCATCCACCATCCAATAACAGCTGATCTGAACAGCTGTGGCTCATCATTTTAGACTGTTGCATTTTGCACAACATTTAAAATGAGCACAACAGCTTTATAAATGATACTTGGTAACAGACAAATCGAACTAATCTGTCTGCAGATTTTTACCAGCCTGCAGAAAAAAAATAAACCAATATTGTCTAACTGGTAACAAATCAAGTTCATTATATATAAATGTTTGTTTTTTGGTTTATAATTATCATATATTTTATTTAATTTTTAATGTTCTGATCCATGTTGTGAGTACGGTATGCGCCTAGGAAAGAGTGGAGCAACACCTAATGCTGCCCCACGGATGGATCAGTAATTAATTAATTGTTACAAGTAAAAACAGCATTTTTTGAATTGGCGCTTTCCTTTTCCCAAAATTACCCGCCATTATTTTTTTAAATTTTCGTAGTGAATGTTTCAATTTTCACTGTCTAGAAAAAAACTCAGAGTTGCACCGAAAAAACATCGCCTAACTATCGCATAAAAAAGTCCGTCAAATTTGGATGGGGAACTAACTGGGAATTTTCGGAACGGCAAAACCTTATGGACCATCCGTTCAACGGATGGTGGATGTATCTCTGTGGGAAAAGGGCATTAGGGGGAGAAATTTTTAGGGGGAATGCTTGGGGTTTTTTTTTGGAAATTGAATTACCCAAATGTTTTGAAAACAACACAACAATATGTGATTTCGTAAAATATTGCAACGCATAAAAACCACCTAAATATGGCAAAAATATAAAAAATACTGCTCACGAGTACAAGTGTTACCAGCTGATGTTGGCGGTTTCTGGGAACCCGCCTTTAAGTTTTCTAACTGTGATTACCCAAAAATTTTGTTGCTGGTTATTAAGTGAATTTAAGTTTAACATGGCTCCAGTGCTTCCAAAAACTAAATATGTCCAAAAACATAAAAAGGAATGGGAGACTGAAGTATGTTTTAAAGGTGAGTTAAATTTTACATGGTAAAACAGTTTTAAGCGTTAAATGTACAGTGCACAAGCTGAATGTACATTTATTTACATGTACTTTTGTTTTATTTAAGATTGTTTGAATCCATCGCCAGGTAGCACCTCTAAAGCTTTGTGCGTTTATTGCAAAGCAGAAATTGATGCGCACCGCAAAGGCTTAGGGGAACATGCTGCAACAAAAAAGCATATTAGAAATGTTGGCGAGAAGAAAACACTTGAAAGCAATGCCATTTTGGATAAATTTTTAAAGCCCAAAATCGAAGAAAGTTGTTTGAGGTGATCTCAGATTTGGATATAAACTCTCAAGCTTTGAAGAATATGAAACTGCACCGCACAAAATGTACAGCTATATTCAACGCATTTATAATTTATATGCAAATGGATTGCTACCTTTTTTTGGCATTCACTGTGTCAATTGTTTTTAGGTCTGATCATGAATGTTTTGTCGCCATGCCTTTTGGAAGACCTCATTAAAGATATCGGAGATTCTCACTTCTCATTGATAGTGGATGAAACTACAGCCATCGACACGACAAAAATCATGTGCATCATGGTGCGTTACTTCAGCAGGACTCAACGTAAAGTGTGCACATCTTTCTATCTTTCTTATCCAACTGGAAAATGGAACCGCCGAGCATATGACAAAGTGCCTAGAAGATCAACTAAAAGCAGATAAGTTAGAGTTGGAAAACTTGATCGGCATTGGCATCGACTGAGCAAATGCAATGACTGGAAAAAACAATTCAGATTCATCTCGATTGACGGAGATAATTCCACACCTCGTCACAGGTAAATGCCTTTCGCATTCATTGCACCTCTGTGCTGAACATGCATGTGATGTTATTCCTAAAAGTTTGGACTTCATGGTCAAGGAGTCACACAAATGGTTCTCAAACAGCACGAGCAGAATTATCGAGTTTCAACGCTTGCTTAAAATCGTTTCTGGCTGTGACCCAAAAAAAATTGCAAAGCTTTCTGGAACTCGTTGGCTGGCCAGACTGAGTGCCATTCAAACAATATTAGATGAGTGGGACTCTCTAATGCCCTCCTCCCATAGAGTCCATCCGTTCGAAACGGTTGGGATTTTTGACAAATGTGAAACTCCGATTCCCACAGAGCACATCCACCATCCACCATCCAATAACAGCTGATCTGAACAGCTGTGGCTCATCATTTTAGCCTGTTGCATTTTGCACAACATTTAAAATGAGCACAACAGCTTTATAAATGATACTTGGTAACAGACTGCAAGTGATCTACGCGAACAACCAAATCGAACTAATCTGTCTGCAGATTTTTACCAGCCTGCAGAAAAAAAATAAACCAATATTGTCTAACTGGTAACAAATCAAGTTCATTATATATAAATGTTTGTTTTTTGGTTTATAATTATCATATATTTTATTTAATTTTTAATGTTCTGATCCATGTTGTGAGTACGGTATGCGCCTAGGAAAGAGTGGAGCAACACCTAATGCTGCCCCACGGATGGATCAGTAATTAATTAATTGTTACAAGTAAAAACAGCATTTTTTGAATTGGCGCTTTCCTTTTCCCAAAATTACCCGCCATTATTTTTTTTAATTTTCGTAGTGAATGTTTCAATTTTCACTGTCTAGAAGAAAAACTCAGAGTTGCACCGAAAAAACATCGCCTAACTATCGCATAAAACAGTCCGTCAAATTTGGATGGGGAAATAACTGGGAATTTTCGGAACGGCAAAACCTTATGGACCATCCGTTCAACGGATGGTGGATGGATCTCTGTGGGAAGAGGGCATAAAGCTGCATTTTGAAATGGCTCGTACGTCCGAAGGAGGTGACTCTGGCTATAAAGCTGATAAATTGTTCCAAATGTACAACGTAGAGAACAAGTTGTACTTGATTTTTATTCAGTACTCATTAAAAGGGATAATCTCAGTAAACAAATTATTCCAATCTGACTCAGTGGAACCTTTGAAGCTATTGAAGAATCTAAACAACTTCTTGTTTTCTTACATGCAAAAAGTTCCCAAGAACACAAAATGCCTTGAAAAAATATGTGTTTTTTCACCGAAAGCAGCATCCAGTCAGTATAAGGAAGACATTTCTGAACTGGCTGAGTCTTTCAAGGGTCTTGGCATTGACATCGACGCCGCTGTGACCGAGTACAATTTGTTGCATCGCGTCAAAACAAAAGCAACGTCCTCAGATGAATACTGGGCTACAATCGACGAACAAACCGATGCTGGTGATAAAAAAATATTTGGCAATGTATCAAAATTAGCAATGCCCATTCTGTGCTTGCCATTTTCAAATGCATCTGATGAACGAGCATTTTCGGTTTTTAACATTGTTAAAGATAAATTGCGAAACAGAAAACCAAAACCGCCGATGCTCTTCTTCGAATAAGATTAACCTTACCAAACAAATGCAATAGCTATAAGCTATTCAATAGCGAGGAAGTGTACAAGACCAATTTCTCAAATGAAGTTCTCGATGTGATCCCTTAAAATTCGATCTCGTTTTGTAGTATATAAGTATAAAGAATATTCATTTATTTCAAAATATAATAATAAATATATGTTAAATAAAAAATTCCTATACACAGACTTTTCCAATCTTAACATTTCTACAACGTCTTATTGAGATATTTCTTTTTTTTTAGTTCGAAATTAACTGATTTTTTGAATTTAGGGGGAAAACTGGATATTTTAGGGGGAAATATCGCATGTTTGAGATTTTTTAGGGGGAAAGCAAAATTTTCATCTGGCAACACTGCTCCCTAACGAATATTTGGTCAACTGGGATCCCATAAATACATGTATACTGAAAATTTGGAACCGATCGGAGGCTAACCTGAAATTTGAAAAAATTTGAAATATTTTGTTCAGATTTATATTCAGGAGAATATATATATAACACAAATATAAATGAGTCTTCACCACTAAAAAGTATATTTATGTGACGTACTACATACGTTGCTAAAAAACTTTGCAGGCCAAGTAGCATTTTGGGTCAGCAATAAAGGAGATCATACGCTAATGGTGCGGAAAATGTTAAAGCCACTGTGGGCTGTCGATAGCAGTACGCCCGGAAGTTGAGCGTGCCAGTGAAGCTCCTTAATTTCCTTCTGACCCTGATGAATAAAAAGCAGCTGGGGTGGCAACTTGCCAACTTCATCATCGTTTTGGGCATTGTCCTGAGCCTGGTCGGTGTCCTTCTCCACGGCCAAATCCCACAAGGCGATCTGGTCGTCGTCGCCACCCGAGGCCAGGACGGTGGCCTCACAGGGACTCCATTCCACTGTGGTTATGTGGTCTGTGTGGTGCTTAAACGTGGCAATAGGCTTCTGGCTCTGAAACTGGCGTAGGTCCCAAATGTGCAGGAAGCCATCATCACCGCCGCTGGCAATAAAAGGCTCTGAGTGATTCCACGAAATCACATTAACGTCGCTTTCGTGGGCATCCTGACAGGTCAGCATGCAAGCCTTTTGCGGGGCCGCTCGGCAGTCCCAAATACGAATCGTCTTGTCCACCGAGCAGGACGCAAGCACGCTGCGCTCGTTTGGACTCCATTGCAAGTCCTCAACCGACTGAGAGTGGCCCACCAGCGGTCGTTGGTCCACCTTCCAAGTCCCGTCTTCCAAGGGACTCCACACGTGAATATCCCGTCTGCAGTCGCCAGTGGCGAGCACGCCCTCTGCAATAGGACTCCAGTCCACGGCGAAACCCTCCTGATGGTGCCCCCCAAAGGTAAACATCGGACGGTCCTCGTTCTGCTGTTCGTACTGCTTAAGCAAACTAGCATCTTCCACGGCCTGCAAGGGTTGGGTCAGGTTCCAGATATTGACACGTCCAAGCTCACTCCAGGAGGCGGCGTACACCGTGTTACCCAAACGGCGGGCACGCACTCGGTTAACGCATCCCTGGTGCTTAATCAGGGCACAAGTCATCTGCGGCTTCTTCAGCTCCTCACGGTCGGCAATGTCATCCTGGTCGTCCTCTAATTCCTCGTCTTCGTCGCCGTCATCTTCCAGCGTCTTGTGCAGGTTGCTCATCTTCATCACGATGAGGTTATTAACGTGGGTGCGAGCGGATTGCGTGCCAGCCACGATATAAGCGGCCATCGGGAACGCCTGCCGTCCTGTCCCCAGCTCGTCGGGGATGACGTCAAAGCTCAAGCAGGGAGCCCCTGTGGAAGCCTGGTGCAGCATCACGTAGGCACTCTCGTCGCAGACCAGCTCTTCATCCTCGGCCAGCATTTTTCCCGGCAGATAGACTTCCTTTGGCACCTTGGGCTTGGCGCTTTCGTCCTCCGCATCACTAGCACTGTCTGAATCCGCATCAGTCTCCGCGTCCTCTGGCTCCACCACCTCCATACTAACGTTTTCGTTCTCGCGGTCCATTGGATCCATTTTGCTGCGCTAGTACATTAATTTCCTTGTTTTGAATCAGCACGTGTGATTAAAATTGAGTGACCGCACATAAGTTTCAGATTAATAACAATAAATCTTTTAGAGCCTATTCTCACAATGCACCAGCAAAGATTTCCAGTTATTCCCAACTCCCTGATTTGCGGGAAGGTCCATAAAATTATGTCGTGCCAAAAATTTCCTAGTTAGTCCTATATGGTGGATTAACATAATATCTCTACGATTTCGTGGTTTATTTATCGGATAATTTTAAAGTGCAACACTTAATTCTTGGCGCGAAACATTTAAAATTTGAATGCCTACCATCCCATTCTCTGAACCAAAGCGTTGTAAGAAAAGTGAGCGCTTAGACGGTTAAGCCTAGTATCCAGATCGACGAAAACCTAACGCCAGTCATGAGAGAGAGCGAGAGGCAAACAGCTGGCGTTCACTTTTCGTCGGGCCTTTTTTTCACGTCGGTCTCCTGATCGACGAAAAAAATACCAAAAAATTCCATAGCGTTGCTAGTCTGCGGAAATTAACTTTGGGTGAACCCTAGCGAAAAGATTAAAAAATTTAATCTTTTGGCGTGCGTGGAGGGAAAAACTCAAAAAACTCACAAAAGTCGATTGCATGTGTTTACATGTGAGGACAAAATAACATTAATACTATCTGGGGTGCCTCTTGTCAGAGCAAAGTGTTTCTTGGGTCAAAATTGTACGAAAAAACACAACAAAAATGCAGCTATGAACTTTAAATTAGCAAATAATTATCAGTAAATTAAAAAAAACAACTGTTAAATTTAAATTGTATTGTTTTTTAATTACTTTGTACACCGGCAGACTTGTCTTGCCAAGGTATTTGATAATATCTTTTAAAGGCTCTTTCCCGTAAATACGATATTTGAATTTTAACTGCTTGTCAACAAACCCAGCTGATTGACAGTACGACCCTAGCACGCTTAAATCTGATGAACTCTCAAATTTTTGGTCACACTGGAAAGATTAAAGTTATTACGCTAGCGTAATCGTTTGTCGATCTGGATACTAGGCTTTAACGTATAAATAAAATGTTATATTAAAAAAAAAATCACGTTCAATAGATCAGAGGCAACACAGGGCACCAAGGCTAATCGTAATATTATATAATTTATCTTTGCCGGATTTGTCCCTGACCTTAATCATTTTTGTTATTTTTATAAATAATTTCCATTAGAAAAACGACATATTCGAAGTATCAAATTAACGAAAAGTAGGCGTCTTTTTGGAGTTATTGAGTTAACTCAGATATCGATAAGAAACTTGTGCTAGTGTGGCTCAGCTGTTAATTTCTGGCGCCCTTTACAGGCGCTGCAGTCAATGAAACGGAAAAAACCCTGAAAAATACCGAAACAAAAATCGATTGTCAGATCCATTCGTTCAACATTCAGCGTGCAAAAAGGCATTAAAAATCCAGCTGGAAATAAGCATATCCGAAGACATCCGATCAAAATGGTGAAGTCAAACCCCCTGAATATCTTGAGAAGCATCTACAACAACGAGTTCCAATGGTAAGTTTGCATTGCATTTAAAACGATCAATCGAACTTTACATAACCGGAATCCGATACAATACTCGCTTGCAGGATGTTGGTCAAGAGCTACGGCCTGTTTTTCCTAGGAGTTCGTCTCGCCAAGGAGTTTGTGGGCGTGGAACTGATGCCGGCGCTGGGACCAGCCTAGCCATGAAACCAAAATTGAATCCGTCGCGTACAAAAAAGGCAATTAAAGTTAATTAATAAGAGAAGAGATATATACAATTGAAAGGGTGTGAGGAGTATTAACATCTGCTGACCATCAGCTGTTTGATTTTTGACTCGTCGGTGTCAATCTCAGTGATCAGGCTGTCGGCCAGCACGGTTGGCGTCATTTCGCGCTGCAGGAAGTTTGCTACCAGCTTCCGGCTGGGGACGGCTCCTCCGTGGGCCAGGATTTCGGCTCGGTACTTCTCGCCCGCCTGTCTGTTGAAAGGGTTCGCTTCGAAGTACGTCTGCCAGATCCAGGAGGCGATTGTTTTCGAAACAAGGTAGGCGTAGTATTTGGCTCCGTAGCCCACAAGGTGGGAGAAGCGCAGCTGCCACGCCGTGTTGTCTACATAGGGTAGGCCGTAGTAGCGGTTCTGCACGGAGCGCAGAGTTTCTGTGCTGCTACCACCCTGCCGCGCCCCTGCTCCGTGGTACTCCTGGTCCAGAGCTGAGTAGAATACCTGGAGCTGCGTCTCGCTGGCAGCAAACAGGTGCTTGGAGGCACACAGTCGCCTCAGCATGTCTTCCGAAATGGGCTCGTGAGTTTGAAAGTGGCGGGCGAAGGTTCGGAGCACGCGCGGATCGCCGGCAAAGTACTCCATGAGTACGCTGGGGACCTCGGCGAAGTCCGTGGAACAGCGCGTACCCGTTACATGTTGGTGCTCGGTACGAGCTAGCATCGAGTGCATGGCGTGACCCATCTCGTGAAATAAATTGTCAACTCGTGCCGGAGACAGCAGCGTCGGTCCGCTCCAGCGCGGCTGCGCTAGACTCAGCATGACCACCACAACGGGCAGCTGGTAGGAACCGTCCGGCAGAAGCTTGCCTCCCTTGATGGTGAAGTGACAGTCTTGGTTGGGCTTGCCCGTGCGTTCAAAGAAGTCGCAGTAGATGTAGCCCAGAAGTCCTTCTCTCTCGTGCACTACAGACAGCTTGTAGATGTCGTTGTGCCAGGACTCGCCTGGCTCCATCTCGGCGTTCTCCAAACGGACCCCATAGAGCGCCTGCAGCAGGTTATCCAGTCCTTCCATGCAGCCACCAAGAGAAAAGTATGGAAGAAATTCGTTGGCCTGCTCTTCGAGTGATTGCCTTCTCATCTGGGTAGTAAAATACGGCGTATCCCAAACCTCGGCCATGGCGCTCACCTGACCGCCCTCTCGGCGTTTCATCTCAGTCATCTTAGCAAAGTCGGCTTCAGCGCGCGGTCGCAATTTCTCCGACAGCTCGTCTATGAAATCGTGGACCACCTCGGGTCTCTCCATGGTGCTACCATTGAGGGCTCGATGGGCATACGTCTTGAAGCCACAGCTGCGGGCCAACTCGTGCCGGCAAAGCAGAAGGTCTCGCAGCAGATCCTCCTGGCTGTCGGAAGGTTGAAGGTAGAGCCGGTAGGCGGCCTCCCGTATCTGCACGTTCTCCGCGTTTGTGCACAGTCCTGTGATAATAACATTGTCGCCGGAGGTCGGAAAGCTAAGAGAGATGTCATCAGTGTATGCTAGGTAGAGGGATATTTGGACTAACTAGTTACGAATAGCCTCCGGGACGAGGCTGCGCGGGAGAACACTGGGCTGGACGGCGCCACTCATGAACTTCTGGCCCAGCTGAAGAATGTAGTCATTGAGACGAACCACCCGCAGGCGCTCATTCTCAGGCAAGTGGATGCCGCACTGTTCGAAGTCAAAAAGAAATAGTTTGGCTACATGTTTATCCACCTCACTGGTTGGCAGCTTGTCCCCATGCTCTACCACATGGCTCAGTGCCTGATAGATGGGCTTATGTGTGTTAAGGCTTTCTACCACACCGCAAATGCTGATGCAGGCCTGCTCCGCCGCTTGGGTGTACTTGCTCTGAGGATGAGCGATCCGAACGAACTCGGCTAGGTCCGCCACCTTGCACAATGAGTCCGAAAGCTCGTCGAAAATGTCTACCATCTTTCGCTCCCGCTGCTCGGAGATGGCCTCCGAGATGAGCTCCTGCGTTCGGCTTTCCGCGTTGTCGCGTAATAAGTAGAAGCCCTCAAAGCTTCGCAGTTCTGGGATGCGAAAGAGACCCTGTAAGGGAAATAAGCATTAAGCCTAGCCATAGTGGTCTAATTTTTTTGAGACTCTGGCCCTTACCACTTCGTCGCGGGTGAAGTTGATCCGCCTGGCTGGAGGGGAATTGAAGGCTGTGGCCAGCGGCGTCCACGTGGAGACCATGCGGCTCCGGGAGCGGTGTCGCCATCGCAGCAGGGTACGACTCAGTTGTAGCATGGTTCTTGATTTAAGGTGGATCACTCAAATTCCTTGTTTATGTTGGGAAGATTTCTTAGGCAATCAGCTGCCTCCAGAGTGACTGCGCCATCCACCCTAAAAATAAATACCATGTCAGTGTCAAAAAATACCATTCATTTAAAAAGTATCCAGTGCTGAAGCCTAGTACTCAGATCGAAAAACGAGTTCGCAAGCATAAAAACTTTAATCTTTCCAGTGTGACTGCATTTTCGAGAGTTCATCAGAATTAAGCGTGCTACGGTCGTACTGTCAATCAGTTGGGTTTGTTGACAACAGGTAAAATTTAAATATCGTATTTGCGGGAAAGATAAAAGATATTATCAACTACCTTGGCAAGACAAGTCTGCCGCTGTACAAAGAAATTAAAAAACAATACAATTTAAATTTAACAGTTGTTTTTTTTTAACTTACTTATAATTATTTGCTAATTTAAAGTTAATAGCTGCACTTTTATTGTGTTTTTCGTACATTTTTGACCTAAGAAACACTTTGCTCTGACAAGAGGCACTCCAGATAGTATTAATGTTATTTTGTTCTCACATGTTAACTCCTGCAATCGACTTTTGCGGGTTTTTTTACTTTTCCCTCTATTTTTTTAAATGTTCAGTGAAAAGCGCACGCCAAAAGATTAAAATTTTTAATCTTTACGCTAGGGTTCACCAAAAGTTCATTTCAGGTGGTTGGCAACGCGAAGTAATTTTCTGGTATTTTTTTCGTCGATCTGAGTACCGAGGTGAAAAAACAGCATGACGAAAAGTGAACGCCAGCTGTTTGCCTCTCACTCTCTCTCATGACTGGCGTACAGTTTTCGTCGATCTGAGTACTAGGCTTAATCTTTTGGCGTGCGCTTCTGACTGAACATTTTAAAAAATGCAGATAAAAAATCAAAAAACCTGCAAAAGTCGATTGCAGAGTTTACATGAGAGGACAAAATAACATTAATAGTATCTGGGGTTCCTCTTGTCAGAGCAAAGTGTTTCTTAGGTCGAAATTGTAAGAAAAAACATAATAAAAGTGCAGCTATGAACTTAAAATTAGCAAATAATTATCAGTAAATAAAAATACAACTGTTAATTTAAAATGGTATTGTTTATGAATTTCTTTGTACAGCGGCAGACTTGTCTTGCCAAGGTAGTTGATAATATCTTTTAAAGGCTCTTTCCCGCAAATACGATATTTGAATTTTAACTGTGTCTATTGGACACACACGAATACCATACATTTTTACAGCTAATCATAACAAAACATCTTCCGTGTGCGTATTAATTTTTTTGCCTGGTATCCAATTACCGTGACATTTAAAGAGACCAAATGCTGACTGGTATTTTGTTATCGGTTCTTTGAATTTTTTTAATTCATTGTTCATTGGATTTGTCATAATTCGTCCTAGTATCGTTTAAGTTGAGTTTGTGTGAAATTTGTGTTTTTACGTTGATTTTTGATCAATGAAAAGCTCTGCTCAGATAAAAGACACCTCAAAAGATACAATTTTGTAATGTTTTCGCTAGGGCCTGTCCAACGTACAGCCAAAGTTAATTTTAGCAGACTTGCAGTGTTATTCTGAAATTTTTAGTTGATCTGAGTACTGGGGTAAAAAAAAGGGCCTGACGAAAAGTTTTCGCCAGCTGTTTTCTCTGACGACCACATTTCGTCGATCTAAGTAGCTGTTATATGTTTTGATTTCGATACGGAAAGTATAGGTCGATCTTAGAAAATAAATGCTGAGATAAATATAGAGATAAATGCCACTGGAAATTTTCCTTTCAAGATAATTTTGTCTTTTTTTTTTCGGCCATTCAATGATTTTATAACGCCCAACGCGATGTTGACTTCTTTGGGCTTGAGTAAACACGTTATAATGCAAAATGATTTGACTTCTTGACGTCTTTAGAACAGGGTGACCGCATTTTTAGACCAAATATTGCCGGTATCGGCACGATGGTCCATCCCTATCGGCATATTGTTATAATTTCTATATCAGCGTGCTGCGTTTTCCGCTTAAATGGAATTCGTTTTATCTTTAACCTTGCTGATTTTGGCAACCAACCATGCTGCAGAAGCAGCTAGGTTGAACCACCCACGTGTGCTGCTGCCAATATTTGAAGAGAAGGCCATTAACTTCACCCTGGAAGTGGACGAGTCTAATTGCTACAAATGGTTAGTAGGCGTCCCACTGACCTGCCGCCATTTTAACCCTACTTTGCTTGTCCCTAAGGTCGTCCTCGCGCCAAGATTTAATATCAGTCATGCCTGTCTATAAGGGCTTCAGCGAATGTGCTTACCAGGCGGTAGTCACAGTGCGTACACACGAACGGCGCCGAAACACGGCGATTGTCTTTGCCGAGGAGGCTCACACTGGTGAGACCCTGCGTTGCGACGTGATCGTGGATGCCATCGCCAGCTTGAATGTACGCACAGCAACGCGACAGCTTTACCTAGAAGAGGCGCCAGCCATGTTCGAGCTGCATGCCTTTGATGAGCAAGGTAACGAGTTCTTCACCTTGGAGGGCATTGAGTTTGAATGGGAGATTTCTGAGCCCGGCAGCAATAAGCCCGCCGCTATGCGCTACCTCACCTTCACGGATAGCCACTACCACACCGTTCCGGCGGCACTTGAAAAGTTTGAAACGGAGGGCACTAAGGGATACATGATCCTTCTCGAGGGCATCAACACGGGCACATCCAAGGTGTCAATCAGTATGCCCCAGGCCGAGTACAGGCACGTGCGGCCCATCGAGGTTTACATCAGTGTCTTGGCCAACATTATTATAAAGCCCTCCGAGGTCACCATCCTGGCGGGCGATACCGTCTCATTCCGCATTCTGCAGCTGAAAATGGACCGAATGCACGCCATAGACAACAAGCAATACTACCTGGAGGTGGAGGACGTCAACGTTGCCAAACTGCATGGCAACAGTGCCACTGGATTGACTCTGGGCCGCACCCAGGTCTTTCTACGGGATCGTAACATGGCAGACTCTGAACAGACCACCAAGGGGCCCAGCGCCCTATTGACCGTGGCAGAGCCCCTCAGATTGGGCATTAGCCTGCTTCCCCACCTTAACTGGGCCACGGTGCAAGGCGAGCATCACGAGGTGGCCTTGGACTTATTTGCCGCTGACGGGCAAAAGATAACGCTGGGCAGCCGGTATTCCATCAGCTCAGAGGTGGACGAGACCCTGTTCGCTATTGACCACCGAACCCGAAACGGGAGTCGCCTTTTCGGTAAGGCAAAACAACAGGGCATCACTCAGGTGTACGGCTCATACAAAGACGTAAGTATTCTAAAATGCAAGTTTTTTTTGTTTATATTAAGTAATTATTATTTTGTTTATATTAAATGTAGTTAACTAGGTAAGACAATTGCAAGAAGTTTTTAGTTGTCCGGACTATATCCTACAGCTGCCAAAATAATAAATTATGAACAAGAAAAATTAGATAGACTTTGAAAAATAAAAATCTCAAGTTACTTTTGGTCTTTGCTATAGCTTATAGGGTGAAATGTCTTCTTCACTGCGTTGCAAACTTTTGACTGAAATTATTATTATATTAAATTCTTGTCACAAAGAAAACTAACCAATTTGTAAACAAAATAAATAACATTAGTCTTTTAATAAGACAAATCTCAAATACGTAAGTTTTTTGGTTTACAGCCATTTCTGTTCATCCGTTTCTTTCACAGCAGTCTTGTTCCTACTGCTAATTTTAGTTGAGAGAAAGCGTTTTATATTATTTCAAAGTTAATAATTTAGCTTTAAAAAAAAAAAAATTTTAAATGAGTACTATATCCTAAAACTGCCATATAACTAATTGATCTAAAATGCCATAACTTTGGTGTTTGTAAAGTTAGGAAGTTGGGATTTTCTATGGGTTTTATTTTCGGTCAATCAATCCGACCTACCAAATTTCATAAGGATCGGCCGACTATATCCTATAACTGCCATATAACTGAACGATTGGAAATGCCATAACTTTGTGTTTTTAAGGGGATTTTTTATGTGTTTTTGGGATTTTTTTGTGCATTTATGAATAATTTTGGAGAATATAGTTTACAGAATATTCTTCAAGGGTATATCAACTTCGGCTCCGCCTGAAGTTAGCTTTCCTTTCTTGTTTTGTCTTAGTGTTAATATACATACAAGTCATACAATATCAGGCTGCCCAAATCGACATAGAACAAATGTTTAAATAATTTATTTTCGTATTTTTTTTAGCCCAATTATTTTATCCAAATTTTTATTTATTTTAATCAGACTTTTTGTGAATGTTTTAAAAATTTAGAATATCCCGCCATAATATTGAGGTCAAAAAACATAAATATATCGAACAAAAATAATATGGTAATTGTTAATTGTAATTGTCTCTAAAAAATAACTGAGCAAAAAATATTAGTTTTATCAACACCATTAATACTAATTTAAAATGTTTTTAATTTACGAATGTCTTTCTTATTTTCCAAGAACGAAGTTTGTGGCAACTTTAACCATTTTTTTCGTAATCAGAACCTCAAAATAGTATTTAACAAGAAAGGAAGCATATATCCTTGCAGTTATTACAAAAAAACTAACTTTCGATTTCTATGCCTATATTACTAAAATCAATGAAGCTATGTCGATTTTACGCTGCAGTTTGCCATCCTTTCTATGTCAGCTTTATGATATTGATGTCCGATTTTTACAAAACTAAAAGTGTAAACGGACGGACAGACGGACCTACAGACGGACAGACGCACATGGCTAGATCGACTCCCCTGGTGATGCTGATCAACTGCGTTGCAATTTTTTGACTGAAATTATAATACACTGTGCAAGGGTATAAAAACACATATATAACGTGAAATCCCAATTTTAACTTTTAACTTTAATAAATGCAATATTTTATTTTTGACTCAGCTGTCGGTGCAAGCTGAACTTCAGATATTTGAGGAGCTTCAGCTGATGCCAATCAAGGTGGTGCTGCCTTTCGATCAAAACAGCGTAAAACCGCTAAAGCTGCAGTTTCATGCTTCTGGCGGCGACTACAACTACGCCTGGTTCTCCGGAAACCCGCAGGTCCTCCAAATAGATGCCCATGGCTTGGCCACAACTGAAATCCGAGACGTTCGGCCCGCCTTAGTTCCCCAAGAGCTTCTTGAGGATGGAAGTTCACTAGCCGCTCACACCACTGTCAAAGTGGCGCTGACCAAGAACCATAAAATCTCCTGTCTCTCACAGATCTACTTCCTGCCCCCCAACAGACTCCAGATTAAACACAGCAACTTTGAGACATCCTTAAAGGACTATGTCCTCGTACACGTGGCTGTCTACGCCCGAATTAACAATTCAGACGTCCCCTACACGATTTGCGACAATCTCCACTTCCAGCTTGATTTCAGCCATCCGATTCTACAGCTGGAGAGTAACGAGGAGGCAGAGGAGGCAGTCAATGAGGCGTGTCATGTGCTACGGCTGCGGGCCACCGCTGTAGGCAGCACTTCGCTACGCGTGTCTTACATTTTTCAGGACAAAATCCTTCACGACAGCGTTGACATCTACGTTTTTGAGCCGTTGGGCGTGCTTAATCCGCTGGATAACGAGGTTGTGCTTCCCGTCGGGTCATCACGCAATGTTATCTACTCTCACGGACCACAGCGTATTTTTACCCTGGCGGCGGAGCTCACTAAGTCCACAGCTTTCGATGGCGAGATAATCAAGGTGTCCGAGATAGAGTTCGACACACAAAATGCCATCACTGCGTTCACCGTGCTGTGCCACAAGCTTGGCGAGACCGTGTTTACTTATAGAGTGCATAATAGACTTTCCACGCCAAGCTTCGCCGCCTACCAATCAGAAGTGACCACCAAGGTGCATTGCGTGCGCCCCCGTTTCTTGAAGCTTTACGCTCGCCACAATCTGCGTGAGTCTTGCCCCCTGGAACAGCGCTCCTCGCTACTGTTCCTGAAAGACCGCGAGAACAAGTTTGAGATTGAGATAGAGGTCCAGGATTCAAATAATCGCCGGCTTATGAATGTGAGCTCTCTTCGGCTGGAATGGGAGTTTGCCGCGGGGGACGAGCGCTACCACGAGGACACCATTCCACACCGTCATATCAATGAAGTGGAGGTTATTCACGGAGTTAGTCTGCCAAACCGTGATATTCTCGTCCTGACTTTGAGCGAGGTGGCGCCTAACTTTCGCATTAAAGGCACTGTGTCACACTACAACGATAAGCTGCTCGCTCTGCAAAATATTTACGCTGAGCGTCCTCCTTTCGGTGTCAAAAATGTTGGTTATTAATCTTTTAAATTAATTTTCTCTAACTAATTATCTTTTTATTTCCTTTTGCAGCCTAAAACGGGTTTGGTTAGCACGCCTCTGATCGAAAACGAGATACGATTTCACACTGTAAACAGCACTCTGTTGCCAAAAGACCACATCAGCATCTTTCTTGCTTCGGGCCACAGCGAACACCTACCCATCACCCAGGGCAGCGGTTATCTGCAGTTCGAGCTGTCCGAAGCCGGCATCGTGCACGTCGAATACGATGAGAAGGCCCGTCTACTAGTGCTGACGCCGCTGCGTTTCGGCCACGTGCGTCTCGAGCTGACCGATCGCTGTTTAACCAACGAACCCAGTCATTTGTCCATTTCCGTTGTGGGAATTGGGGCCATTGCAGTAATTGGCATGGACCGGCTGGAACGCACTAATCGCATCGAGGCGATCGTCCGGCTCTTTGACACCAACGACAACCTTTTACTCGTGGACCGAAGCAGATTGAGTGTGTACGATCTATCTGAGGTGGTCTTGGACCAAAGCGTATTGAGCGTGCGCTTAGGGGAGCAGACTAACTTGCGACTGGGGGAGATCCGCTACACTATCACGGGAAACAACGTCGGCGAGACCAAAATCGTTTTTCAGTCCGGGAAGGGCACCCTGCAAGTGGCAAGCGAGCCGTATAACATTCAAGTTTTTGCTCCTATTCGACTTTACCCCCGCGACTCTACTCTCGTGGTGGGTAGCAGCAAACAGATCTACTACCAGGGCGGGCCGCAGCCAAGCACCAATATAATATACACAGTAGAAAAGGAGAAAGTAGCAAGTGAGTTTATTTCTGGTGTATTGCTTGACAATAGAGTAAACTTTATTCGTCTCACTTGCAGTTATGAGGTCTTCTATTGTTACGGCCCACAGCCTGGGAACCACTAAGATTGTAGGCAAGTTCCTGCTTAAAAATCCTATAACCGGAAAGGACGAGGTGGTCTCCCAAGACTCGGTGGAAGTACACGTGGTTGCCCTCAAGGGAGTGCAGATTCGGACGCCACTGGTCCGCATTCGTAGAGGCGCCGTGATGCCCGCCACCTTGTGGGGGCATAATGATTTGTCGCCCATGATTTTGGGTACCCTACAAAACACCAAAATCTCCTGGAAAGCAAGCCAGTCGCAGGTGGTTGAAATATTTAACGTCTTTACGGCTGCGGGTAAGTCTAGTTTATCAAGTTTATATATACACATAAACGTGCACGGATACCGCTGTAGAGATTAGATTATATCTCTATGCCCACAAAATGCACGAAGATTAACCTCTTAATGTTCTTCGATGAGCCTGCCCGTTTAAGTTTTGAAGCAGGAACAGATACGGAATTTACAAACCTTTCCATTAATTTAAGGTGGTTTCGCAATTTTTGGTCTGATCGGGGCCAACATAATAATAATAACAATATAATAAAAATATTTTTTATTGTGTGTAAAAATAATAGGTGCATTTGAGAAATATGTGCCTCTTCCATATTTTTATACCCTTGCAGAGGGTATTATAATTTTGGTCAAAAGTGTGCAACGCAGTGAAGGAGACATCTCCGACCCTATAAAGTATATATATTCTTGATCAGGATCACCTCCTGAGTTGATATAAGCATGTCCGTCTGTCCGTCTGTCCGTCTGTCTGTCCGTCTGTCCGTCTGTCTGTTTCTACGCAAACTAGTCTCCCAGTTTTAAAGATATGGAATTGAAACTTTGCACACACCCTTCTTTCCTTTGCACGCAGTATATAAGTCGGAACGGCCGGGATCGGCCAACTATATCCTATAGCTGCCATATAACTGATTGATCGGAAATGCCATAACTTTGGTGTTTGTTAAGTTAGGAAGTTGGGATTTTCAATGGGTTTTTTTTTTGGCCAATCAATCCGACCTACCAAATTTCATAAGGATCGGCCGACTATATCCTATAGATGTCATATAACTGATTGATCGGAAATGCCATATCTTTAGTGTGTGTAAAGTTAGGAAGTTGGGATTTTCTATGGGTTTTTTTTTTGGCCAATCAATCTGACCTACCAAATTTCATAAGGATCGGCCGACTAGATCCTATAGCTGCCATATAACTGAATGATCGCAAATTCCATAACTATGGTGTTAGTAAAGTTAGGAAATTGGGATTTTCTATGTGTTTTATTTTCGGCCAACCGATGCGACTATATCCGATAGCTGGCATATAACTAATTGATCGGATATGCCATAGCTTTAGTGTTTCTTAAGTTAGAAAGATGGGACTGGCTATATCGTATAGCTGCTATATACCTGAACGTTTAGAAATGAGATAACTTTGGTGTGTTCTTCAATCTTAACTTTTAGAATTGTTATTGAGCACTGGTACATATAATAAAATTTTTACTTACTCATAGAATGTGGCTATCATAGCTATCATCATCAATAAATCAATAAAATCAATCAATAAAATTCCCTCGAATTTTTCTTTTGAGAAATAGATTTATTAAATATTATTTTCCATTTTGAATCTGTCGTCGATTTATTTTTATACCCTTGCAGAGGGTATTATAATTTTGGTCAAAAGTGTGCAACGCAGTGAAGGAGACATCTCCGACCCTACAAAGTATATATATTCTTGATCAGGATCACCTCCTGAGTTGATATAAGCATGTCCGTCTGTCCGTCTGTCCGTCTGTCTGTCCGTCTGTCTGTTTCTACGGAAACTAGTCTCTCAGTTTTAAAGATATGGAATTGAAACTTTGCACACACCCTTCTTTCCTTTGCACGCAGTATATAAGTCGGAACGGCCGGGATCGGCCAACTATATCCTATAGCTGCCATATAACTGATTGATCGGAAATGCCATAACTTTGGTGTTTGTTAAGTTAGGAAGTTGGGATTTTCTATGGGTTTTTATACCCTTGCAGAGGGTATTATAATTTTGGTCAAAAGTGTGCAACGCAGTGAAGGAGACATCTCCGACCCTACAAAGTATATATATTCTTGATCAGGATCACCTCCTGAGTTGATATAGCCATGTCCGTCTGTCCGTCTGTCCGTCTGTCCGTCTGTCTGTCCGTCTGTCTGTTTCTACGCAAACTAGTCTCTCAGTTTTAAAGCTATCGAATTAAAACTTTGCACACACCCTTCTTTCCTTTGCACGCAGTATATAAGTCGGAACGGCCGGGATCGGCCGACTATATCCTATAGCTGCCATATAACTGATTGATCGGAAATGCCATAACTTTCGTGTTTGTAAAGTTAGGAAGTTGGGATTTTCTATGGGTTTTAAATTTGGCCAATCAATCAGACCTACCAAATTTCATAAGGATTGGCCGACTATATCCTATAGCAGCCATATAACTGATTGATCGGAAATGCCATAACTTTGGTGTTTTTAAAGTTAGGAAGTTGGGATTTTTTATGAGTATTAAGAATGCATCACATGAATAATTTTGGAGAATATAATTTACAGAGTATTCTGCAAGGGTATATCAACTTCGGCCCCGCCCGAAGTTAGCTTTCCTTTCTTGTTAATTATACCCTTGCAGAGGGTAGACTTGAAGGAGACATCTCCGACCCTATAAACTATATATATTCTTGATCAGGATCACCTCCTGAGTTGATATAGCCATGTCCGTCTGTCTGTCCGTCTGTCTGTTTCTAAAGATATCGAATTGAAACTTTGCACACACCCTTCTTTCTTTTGCACGCAGTATATAAGTCGGAACGGCCGGGATCGGCCGACTATATCCTATAGCTGCCATATAACTGATTGATCGGAAATGCCATAACTTTGGTGTTTGTTAAGTTAGGAAGTTGGGATTTTCTATGGGTTTTATATTTGGCCAATCAATCGGCCGACTATATCCTATAGCCGCCACTTAACTGAACGATTGGAAATGCCATAACTATGGTGTTTTTAAAGTTAGGAAGTTTGGATTTTTTATGAGTGTTAAGAATGCATCATATGAATAATTTTGGAGAATATAATTTACAGAATATTCTGCAAGGGTATTTCAACTTCGGCTCCGCCCGAAGTTAGCTTTCCTTTCTTGTTTGAAATTGTTTTTGCTTTAATTCTTTGGAATAAATAAATAAATTAAAATAAATGTGATTAAAAATAGAATATTGCTTAAAAGAATATAAATTTAAATTTATTTATACTTTAGGTCCAGTATCAGTACTTTTGGTCCAGTATCAGTATTTTAGGTCCAGTATCAGTACTTTAGGTCCAGTAATAGGTAAAATTTGAGGGGTACTTCGAAACAAATTGTTGACTAAATTTTTTTAACAATTACATGCGCTTGCCTATTATCTAATTCATGGCATCCTTTTTTTATACCCTTGCACTTTTTGGTCAAAAGTGTGCAACGCAGTGAAGGAGACATCTCCGACCCTATAAAGCATATATATTCTTGATCAGGATCACCTTCTGAGTTGATATAAGCATGTCCGTCTGTCCGTCTGTCTGTTTCTACGCAAACTAGTCTCTCAGTTTAAAAGATATCGAGTTGAAACTTTGCACACACCCTTCTTTCCTTTGCACGCAGTATATAAGTCGCAACGGCCGGGATTGGCCGACTATATCCTATAACTGCCATATAACTGATTGATCGGAAATGCCATAACTTTGGTGGCTGTTAAGTTAGGAAACTGGGATTTCCTATGGGTTTTATATTTGGCCAATCAATCTGACCTACCAAATTTCATAAGGATCGGCCGACTATATCCTATAGCTGCCATATAACTGAACGATTGGAAATGCCATAACTTTGGTGGTTGTTAAGTTAGCAAGTTGGTATTTTCTATGGGTTTTATATTTGAACGATTGGAAATGCCATAATTTTGGTGTTTTTAAAATTAGGAAGTTGGGATTTTTTATGAGTGTTAAGAATGCATCATATGAATAATTTTGGAGAATATAATTTACAAAATATTCTGCAAGGGTATTTCAACTTCGGCTCCGCCCGAAGTAAGCATTCTTTTCTTGTTTTTTTTCTAAATCCAAGAAAAGATTTAAATTTTCACGGAATTTTAACACCCTTGCAGAGGGTATTATAATTTTGGTCAAAAGTGTGCAACGCAGTAAAGGAGACATCTCCATGATCAGTATATATATTCTTGATCAGGATCGCGTCCTGAGTTGCTATAAGCTTGTCCGTCTGTCCGTCTGTCTGTTTCTACGCGAACTAGTCTCTCAGTTTTAAAGATATCGAATTGAAACTTTGCACACACCCTTTTTTTCGTTGCACACAGTATATAAGTCGGAATGGCCGGGAGCGGCCGACTGTATCCTATAGCTGCCATAAACCTGAACGATCGGAAATGCCATAACTTTGGTGTTTTTAAAGTTAGGAAGTTGGGATATTTTATGGATTTTATATTTGTTCAATTAATCCGACCTACCAAATTTCATAAGGATCGGCCGACAATATCTTATAGCCGCCATATAACTGATTGATCCAAAATGCCATAACTATGCTGTTTGTAAAGTTAGCAAGTTGGGATTTTCAATGGGTTTTATTTTTGGCCAATCAATCCGACCTACCCTAAGAATTCATCATATGAATAAGTTTGGAGAATATAATTAACAGAATATTCTGCAAGGGTATATCAACTTCGGCTCCGCCCGAAGTTAGCTTTCCTTTCTTGTTTTAAGCATACCTTGATCAGGGTAAATGGGCGTATAGATCGGATGTCTATATCCTATAGCTCCCATAGGAATAATAGGGTGAAATCGGTCCAAATTAGATTTTTTTTTCAATTCTCCATCATTGGATTAATAGGTCGCTGGTGACTGCCGAAACAGTTTTTAGCATATTTGTTCTTTGGCCTTTGTATTAAGAAGACTTCGGGCTCATTTTACACTTCTGTTATTCTTCTATTATTCTTCTCGCTACTTTTGCAATTTAAGCAATTTCGGAAAAGTCTGCAAGGGTATTAAAACTTCGGCTTGCCGAAGTTAGCTTCCGTCCTCGTTTTCTTGTGATTTGCCATCGAATGAAATTTTTTTTTACATGAGATATTATTTTAGTAATTAATTAATTGTATTAAAATATAATTTAGGAATTGAATACCAAAGTGAAGACTTAATATCGGTCCGAGTTCGAGCCCTTAATCCGGGAAAGGTTACAATCTCAGCAACCATCAGTTTGGCGGACGGAACAACGTTGCCACCAGCCACCGTTGAGTTAATTGGTAAGTGTGAGGTCACCCGACCACTCAAGAAAACTATGAGATTAATTAATATTTTTATCGCAGTTTTCAAAACACTGGAGCTGGTGGCACCAAAGCCAATTAAAATGGATTCCATTCTGGCAGCGCCGCGAAGCACGCTTCAGCTTAAGTCTAATATGGAGGATCCGGTTTATAGGCTGGACGGCCAGAGTAGTGGAATTATCAACGTATCGCCGGATGGACTTGTGCACACAATGGACATGCTCGGCCGAGATATGATAATTGTAACAATCTGCATGCGGACACGAAAGCGGATGATTATTGAATTGCATTTTTTGTTTATCGCCTAGGCCAAAACTGCCGACCAAACGATGCCCATTGGAATCGAAGTGAAAAATGTACAATACATTTTGGTGACGCTGATGCCAAACCTTAAATTTAGGAAGGCCGAACACAAGGTTCCCCGGGGTATGAACTTTTTGTTTAAGGTATCGCTTCACGACAATCTGGGCAACGAGTTTTCACATAATATTGAACCTGCAAATGGCCTGCGGTATGAACTGGCCACCAAGGATTTGGTCGATGTCCAGATAGATAATAATCTGACAATTTCGGTGAGTTTCACTTTGCCATTTTTCCATTCAGTTAGCTCCTTTCCTTTTTTTCTTTAAATGTACCGGTTAAATGAAGATAAAAATTCAATGCCGGGATGCTTTGCTGTTTGGCTTTTTCTGCGGGTGCGATCGGTGCGGTTGGAGCTCTTGCGGTTCAAATTCCTGTGCACTAGTTTTCTTGGGCTTATACACAATTATTAAAACATATTATCTTTATACACACACTCATACAGCTAAACCTGCAGCGGGAGACCAACAATGTCATCGCCATCAGTCTTAGAGACCCAACGGGAGTCAAGTATTCCGAGGACTACATCAAGCTGTCAGTGGTCGAGTCAGAGAACATCTTTCCCACCAAGGTAAGCTGGGTCTGATTTCAGCTATTGAAATTATTAAACAGCTGTAGACAGAGGTAGCAGAAATGCATTAATAAACAAGATTTAAGAAGCTTGTGCGTTATTAGAAGAAAACTGTCACCTCTGATTATCTTGCTTTTCCAATGTAATTTTTTATTGGAGTTAATTGTGTGATTTTTTTTCTCCGCATGCAAAACATGTCGTCTGTATTTACTTATACACATCAACACATTCACATGCAAATACCACAACTGGTCGACGATGCAACTATCGCCCCTGTCCAACCGTCAACCGACCCACAGACCATTTTCTCTGTTGGCGATATTATTTGCTTCGAATCACCACTAACTTTGTCATCAATTTGGAGCAGCTCGGACGAGCATATTGTTTCGATTAATAAACATACAGGTGAGTAGTTTGGTGCTTACTCACTCATTTTCTCCTATTTTTTTTTTTTTACTTTTTTTTACCTTGCGTAAGACAATGCTTCTTTGTTGGATTCTTATTTTTAGCCATTAAAAAGGTCCCGATATGTCAATAAGTAATTTTCGGACAAGCTCACTTTAGCTATATGCTAATCCTAATGCTGAGTTTCACCAGATAGCCAAAAATCGAAAATTTTCTCATTATTACAAATAACCAGTTCGAAAAGCTGAGAAAGTCCTTTTTATACCCTTGTAGAGGGTATTATAATTTTGGTCAAAAGTGTGCAACGCAGTGAAGGAGACATCTCCGACCCTATAAAGTATATATATTCTTGATCAGGATCACCTCCTGAGTTGATATAAGCATGTCCGTCTGTCCGTCTGTCTGTTTCTACGCAAACTAGTCTCTCAGTTTTAAAGATATCGAGTTGAAACTTTGCACACACCCTTCTTTTCTTTGCACGCAGTATATAAGTCTGAACGGCCGGGATCGGCCGACTATATCCTATAGCTGCCATATAACTGATTTATCGGAAATGCCATAACTTTGGTGTTTGTAAAGTTAGGAAGTTGTGATTTTTTATGAGTGTTAAGAATGCATCATATGAATAATTTTGGAGAATATAATTTACAGAATATTCTGCAAGGGTATTTCAACTTCGGCTCCGCCCGAAGTTAGCTTTCCTTTCTTGTTATGTTTGATAAATAAACAAATAAATGTTGTATATTCCAGGTATTGCCCGGGTGCTGAATCATCGGCATAAACTGGGCGACAAGATTGTGATTACTAACGGCGACGAAGAAAAGCAGGGCGGATTCATTAAGTACGATCTGGAAGTTCGCGAGTCGGATGCGGTATTACACTCATTGTTACCCAACAATCCACATTTGAAATAAACTTTCCCACAGATTGTATTTGCCAAGTCATTGGACATATTCAGCGGACCGGAGTATCGGGCACAATTAGTTCTCCGAAACCACGTGCAGTCCGAAAAGTACAGCAACCTCGTAAGTCCTTCCGAAAAGGATTATATATGTTGATTTGTCCTAATGATATAACTTTCTATAGATTGCAAAAAACGTTTCAAAGTGCGCTGGGCAGCTGGATAGCCTGCAAGTGGATGTATTTAACTGTCGGCTAGCGGCCAAGGAGGCGCTCGGTCGCCAATTAATAAAGTTATACAAAGTTGAGGCCTTGTTCGATGCTAGCGTCGGCCAGTATTCCTGTCGACTGGAGCTGCTCTCTAGTTTTATTGAGTTACTGGCCGTTGTCAAGACGAACGACGTCTATTTGGAACTTGAGGTTGGTTTCCTACTTGTAGTCTATAAAAAAATATACTTAAGGGTGGATTCCCATTTAGTCCCCTCAGTTGGCTCTGCCCATCCTCATATATCTCGAAAACTAAATAAGATATAAAAAAGTCTTGTATCTTACAGAAAATTGAAAAAAAGATACTAATTGGTCCTTCAGCATAATAACAATTTTCCCCTTTATTGTAAACAGGTGGTGATGGGCAACGGCTTTTTGGATAAGATGTCTTTGAAATTAGTTCCGGGTGTCAAGGTGATTCCTGAATCAGTGCGAGTGACCGACATGAAGGCCCAAGAGATTCATATTAGTGGTCTGGACAAGGCGTTGCATAGAGTTCAGGTAAGTCGCTGGTGGATTCTCATGTTAAACAATCTTACATATAAGTAGGAGAAAGACGCACATTTAATGTGGTCATTAAGAGGGCAGCCAGCTTAAGAGTCTTCAAAAATCGATTTTTATACCCTTGCAGAGGGTATTATAATTTTGGTCAAAAGTGTGCAACGCAGTGAAGGAGACATCTCCGACCCTATAAAGTATATATATTCTTGATCAGGATCACCTCCTGAGTTGATATAGCCATGTCCGTCTGTCTGTTTCTACGCAAACTAGTCTCTCAGTTTTAAAGCTATCGAATTGAAACTTTGCACACACCCTTCTTTCCTTTGCACGCAGTATATAAGTCGGAACGGCCGGGATCGGACGACTATATCCTATAGCTGCCATATAACTGATTGATCGGAAATGCCATAACTTTCGTGTTTGTAAAGTTAGGAAGTTGGGATTTTCTATGGGTTTTATATTTGGCCAATCAATCCGACCTACCAAATTTTATAAGGATAAGGATAAGCCGCCATATAACTGATTAATCGGAAATGCCATAACTTTGGTGTTTGTTTAGTTAGGAAGTTGGGATTTTCTATGGGTTTTATTTTTGGCCAATCAATCCGACCTACCAAATTTCATAAGGATCGGCCGACTATATCCTATAGCTGCCATATAACTGAACGATTGGAAATGCCATAACTTTGGTGTTTTTAAAGTTAGGAAGTTGGGATTTTTTATGAGTATTAAGAATGCATCACATGAATAATTTTGGAGAATATAATTTACAGAGTATTCTGCAAGGGTATATCAACTTCGGCTCCGCCCGAAGTTAGCTTTCCTTTCTTGTTTAAAAATAAAAATACTTAAATTAGTTTTTATATCAGAGATTCTAACACACAATTTTCATCACTTTAAAATATTTCGCGAAATATAAATATTTTCTTATATTAGGTTGTCAAAAAAGTCTTGCGGAATATTGAATTTTCAATTGTTCATAAAATTGGTTACAATAATGCGATTCAAGTCAAATATGCGCCGTTTTGATCGATGACGCGTTCCCAACGAGATGCTAACTTCATAATGCCCCTCTCATAGAAGCTCGCTTCCCTATTGGCAAAAAACTCGGAGAGCCAATTTTCACAGGACTCTCTTGTGGCCAACTTCAGACTACCAAGCGCGTTCGCCATGGACAGAAACAGGTGGTAATCACTTGGTGCGAGATCCGGACTATACGGTGGATGCAAAAGAACCTCCCATCCGAGCTCCCGGAGCTTCTGGCGCGTCACTAAAGATGTGTGTGGCCTGGCGTTGTCCTGGTGGAAGACAATTCGGCCTCTGTTGATCAAAGATGGCCTCTTCTGCATGAGTGCTGTCTTCAAGCGGTCCAGTTGTTGGCAGTACTGGTTCGAATTGAGCGTTTGGCCATAGGGGAGCAGCTCATAGTGGATTATTCCCTGCCAATCCCACCAAACACACAGAAGAACCTTCCTGGCCGTCAATCCAGGCTTGGCCACCGTCTGGGCCGCTTCACCGCTTTTCGACCACGACCGTTTGCGCCTTACGTTATCGTAAGTGACCCACTTTTCATCGGCAGTCACCATACTCTTCAAAAACGGGTCGATTTTGTTGCGATTTAGAAGCGATTCGCATGCGTCGATACGGTCAAAGATGTTTTTTCGAGTCAATTCGTGTGGCACCCATACATCGAGCTTCTTAGTGACTCCAAGCTTCTTCAAATGGTTAATAACGGTTTGATGACTCATGCCCAGCTCTTGACCGATGCTACGGCTGCTACTATGCCGGTCTCTTTCGACCAATTTAGCGATTTTATCGCAATTTTCGACGACAGGCCTTCCGGAGCGTGGCGCATCTTCGACCACCTCTACACCAGAACGAAAACGTTGAAACCATCGTTGTGCGGTGGAAATGGAAACTGTATCGGGTCCATAAACTGCACAAATTTTATTGGCGGCTTGAGATGCATTTTTGCCTTTATCGTAGTAGTACTGTAAAATATGCCGTATTTTCTCTTTATTTTGCTCCATGATTGCGACGCCATAACTAACGAACGACTTAAAAGAAAAGACAATCAATCAAACACGTGTTAGCGTGAAATGAGCTTTCCAAAAAGGTATAGTATGACCTGATGCGACGAATAAAACAAGAACTACGCGCTTTCAGCGCCAACTAGCGAAAATACCGCAAGACTTTTTTGACAACCTAATATATGATTCTTATATTTATTTTTTAGAAATATAGAAAACAATTTAATGTAAGCTTATATTGGTCCTGTAAAATGGATTCCAGATGTTTAAAGGCTAAACTAGCAATACCCGTTTTTGCAATTTTCGAATTTTCTGATACTTAAACTATTCATCCCAATAAATGGATCCGAAATGATTTAAGAAATTTGTATTTACCTTAATAAGTGTACATACAAGTATATATATATATTTGCAGAGGGTATTAAAAGTTTTCAACGCAGTGAAGAAGACATTTCCGACCCTATAAAGTATAAATATTCTTGATCAGCATCACCAGGAGAGTCGATCTAGCCGTGTCCGTCTGTCCGTCCGTTTCTACGCAAACTAGTCATTTTGTTTTAAATCTATCTGCTTCAATCTTTCCCAAAAGTTGTCTTTCTATTGCAGGTAGTATATAAGTCGGAACGAGGCGGATCGGGCGACTAGATCATAAGAACAATCGGAAAACAAATTTTAAAAAGTATAACTTTGTTGTTTTTAATTTGTTCTTTCTTTGTTCTTTCTTTGTTCTTTGGGATTTGGTAATATTTAAATATTATGGAATTACGGTTTTGATTAAATTAAAATCAGACATCTATATCAAATAAGTAGCTCCCAAAAAAAAATCAAAAATTCACAACAAAAAAAATTAAAATTTATCAAAATATTCCTTTGAGATATATTAATTATTTACTATATCAGAATTACGCTTTTAGTTTTGTCAAAATCGGACAACAATATCATATAGCTGCTATATAAGCGCAAAATCGACACAGCTTCATTGTTAAACCCTTGCAGAGGGTATTATAATTTTTAGTAGTAGAGGCATAGAAATAAAAAAATTTTCGTTTTGTAATAACTGCAAGGGTATATATTCCTTAATTAATTATAAACAAATTCTTATACAAAACATAACAAAATCATTTAATTCTTATCTTATAGAAATAAAAAAAATCAACTTGCATGTACTTAGTTATACCAATTTCGTACTTTTTTGCAAAAGCTAATTTTTTAATAATTTGTCTAAAGGCCCTTATTTCTCATTACATTTTTAATTCGTTCTTGCATACTTTTTACTACATTTTCAATTATATTTTTTGATATAGCTTTCAACTCGTGCTGGATTCGCTGCCGAGTTGTGGCAGCTGGTTTGCTGGAACCACTTCGTAGAGTCCCAATCGTCTGTTTACAATCGACCACAAATTTTCGATTGGATTGAGATCGTGACGTTTCTGCAACGGCTCCCCGATGTTCTTCCAACAATATTGTCCGACTGGTATCGATTGAATTTAGATTCATCAGACCATATAACTTTTTTCCAGTCGCCAACTTTCCAGTTTTTTAATCGTGCCTTGATTTTCTTGTCGGACAATGCCGGTTTCTTCTTTGTCAGTTCTGAAATGTATACAATGCGCTGTGATCGATATGTCGTCCACTGGCTAACGGGCTTGCCTATGGCTGCAGAAGCATCCTTTGGTCTGCAGTTTTCTCGTTTTTGATTTTATGCATCAAAAGCCTTGCAATCGCAACAGTTAAAATTCGACGTAGACCACTCCTTTGCTTTTTGGGTGGAGCATTTCGGTCTTTTTTTTTTTAGCGAGAATTCGAGACGAACATTAATTCTTAGTAAAATTTACTATTGAAACTTCAATGCTTATTGATAATTTCTTTATAATTCATTTTAAATTCAGAAGATTTTGCGACAGTTTTTGGTTAACAGCTTTCATATTCACACCTCACAATAAAAACTAATGGAAAACCAACGGTAAATTAGGCTTTTAGCTTAATCAGCTTAGCTTTGCAGAAAAGTTCGAAAATAGCATAACTGAGAACATGCGAATCACAAAAAAATGTTGTTAATTTGCTTTGCTAATAACTGCACGCCACTGTATATCATGTAATTCCCATAGGAACAATCGGAAAATAAATTTAAAAAGTATGACTTCGATGTTTTTAAACATATACGATTATGCTCCAATTGCAGAATTTTGGTTTTAATTTGTTTTTAGATCGGGCGACAATGAACGATAAAAAAATCGTCTTAGCTTCTTTGTTATTAATCCTAGTTCCGGCGATAGCCACAATATAACATTTTTCATTTTTAGATTTTGGATTACTAAATGCTTAAAAAACGTTTGTCACACAGCATGAGCCATTAAAGTAATCATATTTGATTTAATTTTGTTTTTCCATCTTCCCGTGCAACATCTTACGCAGGTGAAACCCTCCAATTCAAAATTCATTGCTGTGGACTTTATTGAGCACGGACATGGCTTAAGTAAATATCGTTTGCGATTCTTCGAGGACTTTCCGCTGGATGAGCAGTTCTATGTTCTAGTAATATCACCGGAGACAGAGCAGAGCATCGAGGTGAGTTATATTAAAAATTAAAACAGATTAAGGTAAAACTTTTCTATTTTAAGAATGACTTAACGGTCAAACATAGGGCAAAAGTCTAATAAGGCTGTGTAATATCAAAATTTTACATTCAAACTTTGTTTCAATGGGAATTTGTTCTCTTCTTTTGTTTTTTAACGGGCTTTGAAAAATTGTCCCTGAAAGTGTGTAATCGTTTTTTAACTATATTGGCGGCCAAAAAAAATAGCAAATTTAAAATCATTGCCTTTATTTTTCTACCAGGACGAAATATGATTCGGTCGTGCTTTACAGCACGAGCATCAGCACCAGCGCTGCTTTAGCGCAGGCAGCTTTTGCCCTGCACCAGCATACACACATTCGCCATTGTTTGACTCAGACCTCCAATTTGGCTAACTTGATTTGATTTGCATAGTTCTTGGGATATAGTTCGGTATTGACAAATGAAAACCATCGCAATTTCCTTTAATATAAATCCTTATCGAGAGTTAACGTTGACTCTGTTGAGCACCTTGGCCAGCTGTTCCAAAGTCATCCGTTAGATGGCGCTATTGTATTGCGCCATCTACCCCAAGACATTAGTACCACGGGCCTTGAAAGGCGGAAATGTACGCGCTAACCAGGCTTAAGCGTTTAATGGGTTTTTGGGCGTTAGAGTGGGCGTTGCAAACTTTTATTAGGCCAATCGATAGGTATTGACGAAACAAATACATATCAATTGAAATTTTCATAATATCATCAAAACTGTGGCCACAGCTTGTGGCTTGTGGGCGTCAGAGGGGGCGTGGCACCATTTTAAAACAAACAAGCGCCGCGTAGGAACTCCAAAAATCTACATGCAAAAAATGCCAATCTTCTAGCTTTTATAGTTTCCGAGATCTCAGCGTTCATACGGACAGACAGACGGACAGACGGACATGGCTAGATCGACTCGGCTAGTGATCCTGAACAAGAATATATATACTTTATAGGGTCGGAAACGCTTCCTTCTACCTTTTACATACTTTTGCACGAATACAATATACCCTTTTACTCTACGAGTAACGGATATAAACACTATATTTTTATCGTGGATTACATATAAAATGACCACTGTTACAGTAAAATTAGTACTACCTTTTAATTTTATTAGCAACATAATTTTGAAAGTGAGGAAGGTAAAGAGGAACAGAAATAAACCTTTCTTAACTTTTCAGTACTTGACTTGTGGGTCTTGGTGCCTTCTTATCATGGATTGGAATTAAATTAAGCAAAACAACAAATAAAAAACCAGAAAGGAAAGCTAACTTCGGGCGGAGCCGAAGTTGAAATACCCTTGCAGAATATTCTGTAAATTATATTCTCCAAAATTATTCATATGATGCATTCTTAACACTCATAAAAAATTCCAACTTCCTAACTTTAAAAACACCAAAGTTATGGCATTTCCAATCGTTCAGTTAAGTGGCGGCTATAGGGTAAGTCGGCCGATCCTTATGAAATTTGGTAGGTCGGATTGACTGGCCAAATAAATAACCCATAGGAAATCCCACCTTCCTAACTTAACAAACACCAAAGTTATGGCATTTCCGTTCAATCAGTTATATGGCAGCTATAGGATATAGTTGTCCGATCCCGTTCCGACTTATATACTGCGTGCAAAGGAAAGAAGGGTGTGTGCAAAGTTTCAATTCGTTATCTTTAAAACTGAGAGACTAGTTTGCGTAGAAACAGACAGACGGACATGCTTATATCAACTCAGGAGGTGATCCTGATCAAGAATATATATACTTTATAGGGTCGAAGATGTCTCCTTCACTGCGTTGCACACTTTTGACCAAAATTATAATACCCTCTGCAAGGGTATAAAAAGGAACAAATAAATTAAAAGGAATTAATTTATTTGTTGTTTTTTTAAAAAAAAGAATTTATTTATTTGTTGTTTTTAGAGTCAAATATATTAATACTTATTGCTTAACTCCAAAATTTTTGTTTTTGTCATTGCAGATACCCATTGTCGGCAGTACAATGCTAGCTCAAAAATGCGGCGGCCGCCCATATGGCGGACCTCTGGTTTATCGCGTTTTGGAAAATCTCGGCTTCGTGCTTACCACCACGGTGATTGTAATTATTTCTATCTGGGGTAAGTTGCGACGACTGAAAAGAAGGATTAAGTTCATATTCAGCCTGCCGTTTGATTAACGTTGTACATTAAGCAGAAAACTGAAGTTGCCCTAGGCAACTTCACTCAGGTCAAAAATCAAAAATGTTGGGAGAGCTCGTAGTCTGCAGATGTGGAACTGGAAGCAGGTTTGTTCTGAGCTGAACGGAATGGCGACGAAATAAAGGATTTTTTTCTACGGAGGCGCTCGATGCGTAATCTGCGATTAGAAAATCGCTTTTGCTACTTGTGGGATTCGTTTAGGGGTTCAAGGTCCAAAAACTTGTTTTGCGTTAGTCGTGGATAAGTTTGCCTTTATAAGATAGCCTGCTTTGCCTTTTTGAAATGTTTGTTTGCCTTGCCTCAAGGTTTGTATAGGGATGGTGTTATCGCTTTTAAAACACTACACCCAAAGAAGAACAACTATAAATGTTGGCTATCCACCTTGGCCCACCTTTTACATTGTTTGCCTGCCAAGCTATAACGGACAATAAGTAAAACATAGTTTGGTTTAATTTTTTCAGTGAAACGTTAGCAAAGATAACTAAAAAAGCTGCTAAATATATGACCCAACCATTCAACGCACTCAATCATTTTCTTCCTTCTATATCTATTGCAGTGTACATGTCTTGCTTCCAAACTCAGGACGTCACGCAAGTCAACTCAGAAGGTAAGTTTAATTAATAATTTTAAGGGCACCCCCTAGGCTAGCAAGGAGCTCCAGCTGGGGCAGAAGGCTATATCCGCGAACAACTTTCGCTGCACTCCTCTATTAGTTTTAAGTTTTTAACCATTTCGTGCATGAGCACGAAAAAGTTTCGGGCAGCGGTGATGGCAACCCGAGCGATAAAAGGTTCACTCTTTTAACTGTTATTATCAGGACTGGCGGTAGCGTTGGCAGCATTTACAGAATATTTTATTTATGACTTCAACTTTGATTTTATATTTCTTGTAATATGCTTTTAAAGAGGCTCATGAAGTTTGCACTGGGTTGGAATTATAAAAAACGGAACGGGTTAACAATCAGTAAAAAATAAATTATTGTAATTTTGCTTTAGAACATATACGAATACATTCCGTTGTAAATTCTTCTTAGATAATGATCCTTCAAACACAGTTCTAGTTTCAAGAACAGTGATTCTTAAAAAAAATAATAACATATGTTACGTTGAGAATATGAGATTTTTCGGCTCCTATTAAATAAAAAAACAAGAAAGGAAAGCTAACTTCGGGCGGAGCCGAAGTTGAAATACCCTTGCAGAATATTCTGTAAATTATATTCTCCAAAATTATTCATATGATGCATTCTTAACACTCATAAAAAATCTCAACTTCCTAACTTAACACCAAAGTTATGGCATTTCCGATCAATCAGTTATATGGCAGCTATAAGATATAGTCGGCCGATCCTTATGAAACTTGGTAGGTCGGATTAATTGTCCAAATATAAAACCCATAGGAAATCCCAACTTCTTAACTTAACAAACACCAAAGTTATGGCATTTCCGATCAATCAGTTATATGGTAGCTATAGGATATAGTCGGCCGATCCCGGCCGTTCCGACTTATATACTGCGTGCAAAGGAAAGAAGGGTGTGTGCAAAGTTTCAACTCGATATCTTTAAAACTGAGAGACTAGTTTGCGTAGAAACAGACAGACGGACAGACAGACGGACATGCTTATATCAACTCAGGAGGTGATCCTGATCAAGAATATATATACTTTATAGGGTCGGAGATGTCTCCTTCACTGCGATGCACACTTTTGACCAAAATTATAATACCCTCTGCAAGGGTATAAAAAGCGCTCAAGTTGTGGCGATGTTGGAAAATAAATCCCCAAATAATCGTTCGTATATGTCTTTCAAGATGAGGATGATTTAGTCACCAAAGAGATATAAAAGTAACCAGTAAAGACAGAATAAGTTCGACTATAGGAACTAATGGATTCTGGAGTAATAACAACCGTTCTAATAATAACTCTTCGACATAGCTACATTGTTTTTAGTTATATAGGCGTAGAAATCGAAATAACTGCAAGCGTATAAAAACTTTGGTTTGCCGAAGTTCGTTTCCTTTTTGTTTTTATTTAATATTCGTTACGAGCAACAGGTCTCTTATATTCGTTGAAAGGTACATAAATGGTAGAAGAAATAATATATCTACATGTATGTATAGATGATATGAAAATTAGTTCGTGAGAGACAATTAAAAGAAACCCACTTCGTGTTTAAGTTCATTGGCGTCTGTTTATTACAAGGTAAAGAAGGAACGATCAACCTAAGCTACGCAGTGTTAGTAGAATAGTAGTATTTGATAGTTGAGGCATTCTATTATTTGGTTTTAATTTACAAAATTTGTTACGGTCAAAAGTCCTATTTTAAACTATTTGCTTAAAATAAAACTATTTTGCAACTAATCCGCGCTCGTTGTATATAGTTTAGCTTTTTTAGTTGACTTGGTATATATTTTATATTATTTAGAGTTTATACTTGAATTATTTGTAAATGGATATTTCTCAATCATTTTTATACCCGTTACTCGTAGAGTAAAAGGGTATATTGTATTCGTGCAAAAGTATGTAACAGGTAGAAGGAAGCGTTTCCGACCCTATAAAGTATATATATTCTTGTTCAGGATCACTAGCCGAGTCGATCTAGCCATGTCCGTCTGTCCGTCTGTCTGTCTGTCTGTCTGTCTGTCCGTCTGTCCGTCTGTCTGTCCGTATGAACGCTGAGATCTCGGAAACTATAAAAGCTAGAAGATTGGCATTTTGCATGCAGATTCTAGGAGTTCCTACGCAGCGCAAGTTTGTTTCAAAAAGGTGCCACGCCCCCTTTAACGCCCACAATCGCTGGTATACGATTTTAAAAATGTAAATATTTCGGAAAAGTAAAAATGCAGTTTTATTGTGTTTATCAATACCTATCGAAATGTAGAAGAAATTTTTCAAATCGGACCATTCGTTAAAAAGTTATGCGTGATCAAAGTTTCTATCTCCATCTCCCTCGCACTCCCTTTACCTGAGAAACGGGTATCTGATAGTCGGGGCACCCGACTATAGCGTTCTCTCTTGTTTTTTATATCTTCACTGCGTGGCAATTTAAACAGAAACGAAGTAATTAAAAAGATCACAAGCTTGGCTTAGTGAAATTTAATATGAAAGTGGCTAGAAATGCAAACGAATCGAAAAAGACCGCACCCATCCTTGCATGTTCCCTTTTGTTCTTTTTATTCGTTTTTCAAGACTTATGTTTCTTGGGTTCTGCCTGATTATCCAAGTTTTATTAAACTTTGCAAGACGTGGTTCTGGTCCAAAATGTAATAGTCATATTATTATGTTAGCAAATTTAACTCTTTTTGTCTCCTATCCCCAATTTCCTATAATTGCTCGACAATTTTTCACGAACTCTGCATTGACTATTGATTTGTTTTATCTAATTACAGTATTCCAAAAAAACAAGTTAATGTCACCACGAAACGGTTCACCTAGATCGATGCATCAGGACGAAACTTTAGCTGGTGAGTTTCTAGTCTAGCCATATGGCAGTCAAGTCTCATTTAAATACAATTTCTTCGTATTATTAGATTCCTTCAACTCGCGAAAATATTCTCCAGGTCGACGAAGTCAGCACTCGGATTCATTATCGGAGGCCTATGTTTACGGACACCCGCGGCTAAACTCCCCGAATAGATCAGGCAACTCAAACCGATTTAATTGATTGTTTTATGGATACTTAATTTTAAGACAGTCACCAAACCGACTCGGGACTTATGTAAAATATAAAAGATTAACTCAGGGTGTAAATATATAAGTATGTTTATTTTAATATAAGCTATTTAAATTGTTTTTAATTGTTTTATTATTTCAAAGGATAACTGTTAAGAGTAAGTATTCAACTGTAAACAATACACTAACATACACATAAGCTCAATCCCAACCCAGCTCTTGGACCAAAAAAATATTCTTTTAATCATTAATGTTAATAATTTTTATTTTTTGTTCGTAAAGCTATTTTTGAAAACGAATCGTCGTCTGCCTGGCAATTTCAAAGCCAATGCAATTGCTTTCGACAACCAAGAATTCACATTTCAGCATTATAATTATGGTATCTCTTCTTCTGCGGTGCTGAAAAGTGTGCTGCAATTTTTGTTATTTGCATTTCAAACTAGAAAAGCATAAAGTCAAGTATGCCAATAATTTTACATTTGCGCATTTGAAGTGTGCCACGCCCCACTTGAAAAATGGGGAAGTACTTGACTGCCATTTCCCGACCACACAGGATTTTTCCTTCGCTCTTATTAATTAGTTGCAACTTCCACAGATCAGGCAACTGGGTCAGCTTTCGAATTAATAACATTATACTAGAGTGCTAGGAATGACACATCAAGTGATTTATAAGCATTAATATTTACTGCCTATCCGCGATGCAGGTGGGCCTGCCGAATACGGGACGTGCATACACTCAAACTAAAATTATTTTTTATACGAAGACGATTTTCTATATTATATTAATAATTTTAAATTTAGGAAAACATTTCTATATTATAGAAAACAATTTTTAGGGCTGTGTAAATGTAGGGGAAAGCCCGAGAATTTATTAAAAGGAGTTCTATATTATTCAAAATATTTATATTTTTCAGGGTAAGTTACTTTTTAAGAAGATTTCAGAAAAGATTTACAAACTTGCCACTATCCAGACCTATGAAAACTAAAAAGACTGCACACATCTGACAACTGGATACTTGGAGGGTCGGCATATGAGACATTCCACTACTACTTCATACATTTTTAATGTGTGAAAGTGAATTAGGTTAAACGCAACACGTAAAAAATAAACCTTCAGGTTTGTTGTTAAAAAAAATAAATAATTTAGAACATGTGTTTTTTTTTGCCAATTTTTAAAATTTATTTTGAGTGTACATATACCCGCATCACTTCATCATTTTAACACAATTTGCTCAGCGTCAAATGGAAATTTCGATTCTCGTTTTCGGTTTCGTTTCCAGCTTTCGTCCACTCTAATAAATTGTAAATAACTTAATCGTGTTCGAGCGTATTGAACCGTAAGGGCTTATCCTGGCCTGAAAAGGGCCAACGAACTCTCGCTGAATCTCACTTTAAGCATCTTGAGTGGATTGAATGGGGCTTGAGTTGACGCGGTTGGTCAGCTGACAGATGCACAGGCCTGCTCAATATTATGCCGCCCCCTTTAGGTTGATTAAGATGCCTGAACATGACTTAAGTTATGTGTTAAAGCCCAGTAGGTGGGTGCGTGTGTGGTTGGGCGAGCATGCTTGATTTGCTCATTTCCGGTTCATTGAAAGCCAACTGTAGGGAGAGCACGGTCATATCCGATATAAATACAGCCGAGTACATAGTTTGCAAGCGATATTCTAATCGGATTTGTGTGAATTGCCCAATGTATGAATTATGGTGAGGCTCGTTCCGCAAATGCTTTGCGCACTCTTTACGGCCCACTAAGCAAAATAAATATTAGAACAAAAATTAGCACATAATACCAAGTTTATACGCATGATAGGCTAATTTTGCTGTATAAACGGGAAATTATTTTCTTATGTCATGAAAATTTTTATTGAGTAATCCTTTTTTTTAAATAAAAAGCAAAGAAATAAGGTGGGCTCATTTATTTAACATATCAATTTCTGAATTGAGTCTAAATCGAAAAAAGTTTTCTAGTTTCGAAAAATTTTTATACCCGTTACTCGTAGAGTAAAAGGGTATATTGTATTCGTGCAAAAGTATGTAACAGGTAGAAGGAAGCGCTTCCGACCCTATAAAGTATATATATTCTTGTTCAGGATCACTAGCCGAGTCGATCTAGCTATGTCCGTCTGTCCGTCTGTCCGTCTGTCCGTCTGTCTGTCTGTCCGTCTGTCCGTCTGTCCGTCCGTATGAACGCTGAGATCTCGGAAACTATAAAAGCTAGAAGATTGGCATTTTGCATGCAGATTCTAGGAGTTCCTACGCAGCGCAAGTTTATTTCTAAAGGGTGCCACGCCCCCTTTAACGCCCACAATCGCATATATACGATTTTAAAAATTTAAATATTTCGGAAAAGTAAAAATGCAGTTTTTTTGTGTTTATCAATACCTATCGAAATGTAGAAGAAATTTTTCAAATCGGACCATTCGTTAAAAAGTTATGCGTGATCAAAGTTTCTATCTCCATCTCCCTCGCACCCCCTTTACCTGAGTAACGGGTATCTGATAGTCTGGGCACGACTATAGCGTTCTCTCTTGTTTTTCCTAAAAAATACAAATATGAAAACTTCTCTATAAATTCTAAGTTTTAACCTAAAATTCAAATATCCCCAAAAATAGTTATGTACATATTCTTTAATATAGAAATGTTTTCTAAAATGTAAAAATGGTTTCTATATCACAGAAACTCTTTTTTGAGCTTCAGGGTCGGACCCCAAAAAATTAAAGTTTCTAACAAATATAAATATTTCATAAAAAATAAAAAACTGTTATACAAAAGGAAAACAGGCGTCTACAGTAGCAGTGGCGTGGGTAAAATTTTTTTAATGAAGCCTTTTGACTCTATTAAACTGTTTTAAATATGCATTTCCTTGATTTTACTTTTTTGAATTCTTCGAGATAATAATAAGATTATCTAATTTTTGAAATAATAGCTTACAGAGTTCTGATAAACAAATGACTGCTTGGGAACGGTTACCTCCCAAATCCAAAAATTTTTAAGGTTCACAGAAATTAAAATGGCTGGGATGCAAATAAAAATTTTATTGTTGTACAGCACAATTATAGACTAAAAATCGGATAGAACCGTACGGTTATGATGATGCTAAACCTTATTTACAATCCAGGTCTTTAGTAAATCATTTTTACGGTAAACCACACCAGTGCAATGTGTTAAATGAGGACGAAAGTATGCACGGCGAGACGAAGTAAAGCTTTTCTCGCCGTGTACTGCATATTGCCTGCTCTTCGTGGCGCGTTTTTCCGTTCTTTTCTAACTTTGTTGTTTTTTAATTTTTATATTCAATATCATATAGCTGCCATAGAAACGATGGCAGAATGCAGCGCAAAGTTGACACAGCTTCATTGTTTTAAGTAATAATGGCATAAAAATCAAAATGTAGTCGATTTGAAAAAGCTATTTAAACTTCGGCTTGCAGAAGATTGCTTCCTTTCTTGTTTCTAGATTTGTCTGACCTGTTTTGATCCAAGAAATACAATACAGAGCAAAAAATGTAATCAATTGTAGGCCGAAATTAAAATTTTTCTTTACCCCTTCGCCGCCGGGAATGTGATAACCAAAATTCTTAAAGCTGTTTAAGTATTACAAATTCCCTACATGCCGCTTTCCAAAAAGCCACCGTGAATATCTTTAAGAAATTAGATACAATTTAGTACAGTTTCGCGGACTGGCATAATGATTACTACAAAAACTGAAGCTTTCTGAAAGAATTCATGAAAAATGTACCCTTCGTAGTTTTAATTTCTGTTCACAAATTATTGAGAGAGACAGCTCCGATTCTGAATATTCTGAATGCAGCGGATGCTAACAATATTCTTAATTTTAAGTAAACACTCTTGTATTATAGCTGGACTTACTAGAGTTTCCATGTGATCTTTTAACATGGATTTTAAGGTATCTAAGTGGTAGGACACAACAAGTCCTCTTTAAAAGCTCTATATCTAATTTAGTCTGAGTTACTTCAGGCTTCCCGCACGGGAGCCACTTGTGCTCACTTCATGTTATATTATTTAATAAAGATCTCCCTCTATTCATGGAAAAGTCACGTGCCGTCATGTACGCAGATAACGTTTGTTTATGCCTGCAACAAAGTTCCCTCAGTTCAGACTTACAATCGGATCTAAATGCTTTTCAAACAAGGTGTTATCTTTTGGATAAAAATAGCGCTAAGTGGGAACCAGCTGCTTTTATAATCTTTCAGAGGGTATTATAACTGTATAAGTATATATATATTTTATCAGCATCACCAGGAAAGTCGATCAAGCCGTGTCCGTCTTTCCGTCCGTTTATACGCAAACTAGTCGTTCAGTTTTAAAGCTATCTGCTTGAAACTTCCCCAAAAGTTGTCTTTCTATTGCAGGTAAGTATATAAGTTGGAATGAGCGGGGTCGGGCGACTAAATCATATAGCTCCCATAGGAACAATCAGAAAACAAAATTTTAAAAAGTATAACTTTGTTGTTTTTTTGTTATACAGTCTGGCAACGCAATAATGAAACTTAAGCATCACAGAACTAACAGAGGGAACGAACATTCCGTGAGGATTTTCCAGCTGTTAAAATTGCAACAGGCCTGGCAATTGGGCTCCCGCTTAGCAACCAATGCTTGGTGTCGCAAGGATCACTTGATTGTGCTGATCATAGTATATCAAGATTCAAATTTATTTTTTTAAGTTTCTGTCTGTGTTCCACAATAATTGTTTTTGGATATTGTTGTTCCGAAATTTTCATGTTCAGCTGAGAAATTAACACTCACAAAACCAATAAAATGTAGTTCAGGCTTGAGGATGCATCCGTGATTTAGAGTATGTATCATTACATTTGCTCTGCTCAAACCTCTGCAAAAGCTCTGCAAAGAGCCTTGTCCGAAGATAACTTGGTTTCTCACCAGATCTAACATGTGCGAAGCAACAGCCATAGTGGGAAGAGTTCTCGCTCCCGCCTTTAACAATGAGAGCGAGCAGTTCTCTTTAATATGATATCGACGAATGAAAATAAAAGCTAGAAAAATGTAAGTCAGCTCTTCATTTAGGACTGAATTATTTGTTCTTTGGGAATTGTTCAAGGCTATTATACATTTAAAAACCAAAAATTGTTACCTATATGTATACACTGATATAAAATGTATCGCAAAAATTGTACTGCGATTTTTAAGAAAAAAATGTTAGCAACTAATTTTCATGCTCACATGGAGAAAGGTATATTTCTGCAAAGAAAAGATTGGGGGAATAAATTTTGTAGGTGACAAAGACGACTAGCAAAGATTCGCACCCCGATCGTGTCGAGAGTAGCCAACCGATAGGTGGCGCGAGTCTTGACCCTAATACTTGTACCGAGGGTATCCAGCCGATAGGTGGCGAGGCTTTAATAATAAGTGCAATAAGCGATCTGCAAAAAATACGCAGCATATAATCGGCACAGTCATAAGTCACAGTTATAACCACCAACTACTTTGTTTAGTTTATGATCCCTTCTCGGCTTATCTAGCTACTGCTTTATGAAAGGTTGGTACGAATCAGTCAAATAAAATCCAGCCAAACGCCAGCCGGAGGCCCTTGATCGGTTAAAAAAGTCTTGGCATAGGAAGATTTAGAGTTAATGTATTCTGATTTGAATAAGCCAATTGAATTAATATTGTTTGTTGCTGTGTTGTCTTAAAAAAGCGACCCTCTCGATCAACGTACGTAATTATCCTTATAGAGAAAAAGTCTCAACTATTTACACAGAGCACACACCCTTCGCGTTTCCGGTGTCCCGAAAAAGGGAGTGACAAGATTTATTCATCACGTAAAAGAACCACTTCTTCAGCACATAATTTCCACAAGATAGAGACATTTTCCTGCGATATTGATAAAGATTATATTTCGAAACCATACAATAGTATCGGATAGTATTGGCTAACTATCTCAAACAATTCGTCACTTCACAATACAACGAACGGCCAGGTGGAGCGTTTTCATACCACGCTAACTGTATTAACACGCTGCATCAAAATAATTAGGAGAATCCATGACCCCATCGACGCAACAGCATAAAATCAAAGCCTTCTCCCAACAACATAGGCAAGCAATTTTAGATCTTGAAGACGGTGGTACTGTCGCCCCAATCGGAATCGTGAGCCCAACAACTGGTGTCTGGAAAAGTAGATCTGTGTGCGACGCCACTGTCACTGATGGAAACGCTTGACTCATCTCTTTGACGGTCGAAAAGTTATTCTGAGAATGCCTTATGTCTCAGGAATCTCAAACATGTTGGCGACCTTAAGAAGGATATAATCGCTAATTCTATCCTGTGTAGCCTGATACTATACCTTACTTATCGGTGGGAGAAGCACAAAAAAAAATGGCTGGGGGAAGCGCTGACGCGGCATTACACCAACGGGTTAAATATTATAATTTTGATAACGGGTTGCTCCCGAACGGGATAAATATTATAATTATGATAACGGGTTGCTCCCGAACGGGATAAATATTATAATTAAAACCGTTATGACGTATTAAAAAATAATTAAATAATTAAGCAGTTAATTTATAAAAAAAATATAAGCGATCTAACAATAGATGAAACAGCTTTTTTTTTGTGTTTGCCATGGCTCGTAAGAAACTGTCCACATTTTTTTTCGATTCCTGTTTTCTCAGTGGTTTAATTGAACAAATCTAAAGTACCGGGAGCACGTATTTATGTTTCTATGTAATATATTCCTTTTATTACATATAGTATTTAATTTAAAACTAAATTGTTTCTTATTTTAATAGCTCTCTAGGCTCTAAACCAACGATATGTACCGGCAAAAAACTTGTAATAACTTCAAGGGTATATAAACTCCGGCCTACCCTTCTTTTTTTTTGTAATTTCTTAATTGTCTTATTGCTTAAAAAATAATATAGTTAACCTACATTAAAAAAACGTTTCGTAAATTATTTTTTTAATTTATTAGGTTATCCGTAATTTAAAACATATACCCGCGAGTAATAATTTTTTTTACGAATGTATACAAATCAGTAAATTTAACAATTTAGAATTAATTAATATTGTCCGCACCGAGTTCTTTTGACTGAGAACCTAAATTGACAGAGAAGTCAGAATCAAATTGGGTAGCGCACACAAGTGAGGCGATTTAAGTTTTATGTCATAAGTTAACTTTAAGATATTAAAATTCAATGGTAACCGCCCGTTCATATCGAAATTCTCCACATCCGCATAAATAGCTATGGGCAGGATCTGCACTTTAATTAAATTTAAATTTAAAGTTAAAACATTTAACCGGACATTTTCTATAGTTTTTTGTTGATAATTGATGCCCCAGTAATAACGTGTTTGGGCCGAGAAAGGAGCGTCCGATGATCAGGCACCGTTTTCCAGGCGTAAGCTCGTAGTATGTAGGCGTGGTTTTCGGTAAGCTTTTTCCCTCTCCAACATAACCAGAATAAGTATCAAATGCGCCTGACTATTAGGATATAAGTGAATTGTGTTCAAGTTCATAAAACACATACATATATACACAAGTATAGAAGAATGAAAATATTTTTTATTTAGTACGGTTAATTAAAAATATATAAATTATAATATAATTTATAAATATTTTAATTGTAATTATAATTTATATATAAGCATATGTATTTCTTTATAGGCTATACGGCGTTATTGCTTCACTGCCCGGCGTGAAACTCTGCTCGATCTCCATCGACTTTGGGTCCTCCTTTGTCTCCTGGCTTTGTCTTTTGATTGCATTTTGTTTGAGTTTTTATTTTAGTAAATTTTATTTCCCAGCTTCACGGCACGGTTTTAATTAATTTTATCGAAATTTTTTTTTATGCGTTTATTAACATAAATTGTTTTTGGATTCCACTGTAGTTAAAGTGTAAAAGTCTTCAAAGTGCGCCGATTCAAGTACGAACCAAAACGATGGTATCATGGGCTATGTTATTTTGTCTGATTGATATCGACCGCCATGAGGTTGGGTTCTTTTATATCGGCAATTAGGTATACTATTTATTTTTTCTTGTTTAATGTTCCACTTTTGAATTCAGCTAGGAGTCTTTTGTGGGTTTCATATTCCTTGCTAAATTTCGATTTATATGCCTATATTACTAAAAACAATAAAGTAATGTCGATTTTTTGCTGTATTTTGCCATCGTTTTGACAAAACTAAAAGCGTAATTCTGATATAGTTAATAATTACTATTAAATATTTTGGTAAAAAGAAAAACAGCAAAATACAAAATTTTAAATTTTTTTTAATTTTCGTACAGGAAGAGAAATATTTTTTCGATGAGACATTTTTGCGATTGTCTCGTTCTTCAAGTGATGAAAATAAATGAGACCAAAGCCAAGTACTTAGCAAATCATAAAATAAAAGCGTTGCCTTACCGTTAGTTCTTAGCTGGAAAGAACAGGAGAAATTTCTAAAGCCTAGTATCCAGATCGACAAACGATTACGCTAGCGTAAAAACTTTAATCTTTCGAGTGTGACCAAAATTTTGAGAGTTCATCAGATTCAAGCGTGCTACGGTCGTACTGTCAATCAGCTGGGTTTGTTGACAAGCAGTTATAATTCAAATATCGTATTTGCGGGAAAGAGCCTTTAAAAGATATTATCAAATACCTTGGCAAGACAAGTCTGCCGGTGTATTAAGAAATTAAAAAACAATACAATTTAAATTTAACAGTTGTTTTTTTTAATTTACTGATAATTATTTGCTAATTTAAACTTCATAGCTGCACTTTTATTGTGTTTTTTCGTACATTCTGGACCTAAAAAACATTTTGCTCTGACAAGAGGCACCCCAGATAGTATTAATGTTATATTTCCTTATGAGGAATACAAGACTAAAGGTGGACTTGTCTATAACGAGGTGAGACCGTAGTCCCGAAAAAGAAGTAATTGTTGACGCCCATAATGCAGGTGACTTAGCTTTTCAAAAAACTGTCAATACTGTTTGACAATCCTATTGGATTCCTTCATCTATAGCAAAAGGTTCAGCAGGTTGTAAACAACGGCGAAAGATGCATGCCGGCCAAAAAGGAAGGCCTTTTGAACTGTATCGAATGCGAGCAATATAAGTACATATTTTCGATGGTGGACTCAGTGGTGGACTCGAAGTTTATATTTAGAACGGCAGCACCTTAGATACGAGGCAAAGGCCAATATTTAGAGGGCACAGAATTTGATTTGAATCGGAAACCAAAAGTTAATTAGTAACTTGGAAACATGTGTAATTGCTATTCGGACACAGTTGATCGCAGGAATTTTCGTTCCTGTATAAAGTCTCAAAAGTCAAGAGAAGGTCAAGTGAAAGACAATCACACTTCCACCAGCTGAGACCACATGAAATTGCGGCGTTACGTGAAGGACAACGAGGATGCTTGGACATCTGGGGCAGATAAGTAATCAGGAATGACCGAATGTAAGATTGTAAGGTATTACAGAAAAGATTTCAGCAGAGTATCGGCAAAGAAGCAGAATCATCAATAGCATGATAAGCTGTGTAACAGCAGAAAGCAGTAGAGCAGTAAAGCAGCAGCATAGAAGCTAAGAACGCGTTGTGGATTTTTGCCTTTTCATTAATGGTAGCTCTGGAAAAAAGAAGGGAATCGGAAAAAAGCCTTTAAAGCCGAGCAACCTTAACTATATAGTAATTATTACTTTACAATAAAAATCGAGTCGACCTACATAACTTACCCCACATATGTATATATACATACATACATACAAATTTAACTTCAACATAATATTTTATTGGGAAGCCACATGTTTTCATATTTATTTATTTAATTATTCTTTAACGGAATTATCAAAAACAAGAAAGGAAAGCTAGCTTCGGGCGGAGCCGAAGTTGATATACCCTTGCAGAATACTCTGTAAATTATATTCTCCAAAATTATTCATATGATGCATTCTTAACACTCATAAAAAATCCCAACTTCCTAACTTTACAACTACCAAAGTTATGGCATTTCCGATCAATCAGTTATATGGCAGCTATAGGATATAGTCGGCCGATCCTTATGAAACTTGGTAGGTCGGATTGATTGGCCAAATATAAAACCCATACGAAATCCCAACTTCTTAACTTAACAAACACCAAAGTTATGGCATTTCCGATCAATCAGTTATATGGCAGCTATAGGATATAGTTGGCCGATCCATATGAAATTTGGTAGGTCGGATTGATTGGCCAAAAATAAAACCCATAGAAAATCCAAGAAGGGTGTGTGCCAAGTTTCAATTCGATATCTTTAAAACTGAGAGACTAGTTCGCGTAGAAACACAGACAGACGGGCAGACCGACATGCTTATATGAACTCAGGACGCGATCCTGATCAAGAATATATATACTTTATAGGGTCGGAGATGTCTCCTTCACTGCGTTGCACACTTTTGACCAAAATTATAATGCACTCTGCAAGGGTATAAAAATAGGCTTTCAGAAAAGTGTTGCCCTAAAATCCCCTTGGAGAAAAGCACATGGTATAAATATAAATCTTAATGAGCTTTGTTTATGTACTTACCTTTTTAAATCAATCGAGAGATACTTGATCACACCCAAAATATTACAACACTTTAAATTTTTGTCCACACTTCCCCGATAGTCGCATCACATATAAATAAATGTTAGGGTTTGGAAAAAAATTAGTTAAATATTAAATTTTTATGTCGATTTGGGAAATAAAGGTTAAACTTTTTGGGTTAATAAGATACAGTTTCAGTTTTTTACAATAAAATTACTATAAAACATGATTTATTTAATTTTTCTTTAGTTTCCTTGCAATAATATATTAGATATCCATATAGAATGCGACGATGAATTCAATTTATAACGAGTTAAAAAAAACAAATTGCAGTCAGTATAAACTTTTTATTACAGAAAAACGATTAAGGGCTTATTTTGATTAGGTTGAAATAGGTTAAGACGAATTTAATCTTTTTCAACCTGATCAAAATGTACAGTACATCATATAAATCACAAAAATATGCATACAGAGAAATTTCTTTCAACCAAATTTGGATGGAAAGTGAATATAATGTATACAAACCTCCAAACGAATTTTGTGGGAAGAGATTTCTTTTTATGTATATATTTCCGAAATTTTGAATGGTAATTTATCTAACTTATTTTACGTTTTCTTTGGCCTAAAATGACTGAAAGTCATAAATATAATTTCCAAAAATATACTTCTAAAAAAGGTGCTATAAAGAAACTATTAAGATGCCATACATAAAGTAATAAATACATGAGTGGCTAAAATCACAAAAAGCCTTCGATGCCTTTGGTAGGTTAGAGCTTAGAGGCTTAAGATTACTTTTGGGGTAATTTTTTTTTTAAAAGAGCTACGCATTGGTTTGTTCTATTTGAATGGTGGCATGTTTCACGTTGTATCTCGATCCTGATATAAGCTTTGTGGCCGCCTGCAGTACCGCACTTCCGTCAGATCGAGAGTCTACAACGCAATAAATAACTTGAAGGTGGCGAAAAAGTTCGGTAGATTCTAGAGACTTACCTATGACGAGGTGCGCCATCATTACCCTCTGCTGGGTGGTCTGCTGCCACACGTTTAGGTGGTGTACAGATCTGCAACAAAAAAGTCTTTGAAGTGCGGTTTGTACAAGCGCGTTCGGTGGGTCCACTTACCTGACCCCCTCAAGGCTGGCCAACTCGTGATGCAGGTTGCGCATGCTGAAGTTTAGCGGCACTGCATTCAGAAGGATAGCCAAAGACTCTCGAAATAGCTGCACCGTCGTCATGATTACAATTATAGAGAAAAGTAGCGTGCACAGGGGATCCGCATATTTAGCACTTGGCTGCAAATGACCAAAATATAAATAAACAAGAAAGGAAGCGAACTTCGGTAAGCCGAAGTTTATATACCCTTGCAGTTATTACAAAACGACTTCATTTCTATTTCTATGCCTATATTGCTAAAAACAATGAAGCCACATATGTACATATGTATGTCGATTTTGGGCTGCATTTTGCCATTGTTTCTATGGCAGCTATATGATTGTCCGATTTTGAAAAAACTTAAAGCGCAATTCTGATATAGTAAATAAATAAATATCTCAAGGGAATATGTTGATAAATTTTAATTTTTGTTTGTTGTAAATTTTTATGATATAGATGTCTGATTTTAATTTAATCAAAACCGTAATTCCATAATATTTAAATATTACCAAATCCCAAAGAACAAAGAAAGAACAAATTAAAAACAACAAAGTTATACTTTTTAAAATTCTAGTCGCCCGATCCGGCTCGTTCCGACTTATATACTACCTGCAATAGAAAGACAACTTTTGGGAAAGATTGAAGCAGATAGATTCAAAACAAAATGACTAGTTTGCGTAGAAACGGACGGACAGACGGACACGGCTAGATCGACTCTCCTGGTGATGCTGATCAAGAATATTTATACTTTATAGGGTCGGAAATGTCTTCTTCACTGCGTTGAAAACTTTTAATACCCTCTGCAAATATATATATATACTTGTATGTACACTTATTAAGGTAAATAAAAATTTCTTAAATCATTTCGGATCCATTTATTGAGATGAATAGTTTAAGTATCAGAAAATTCGAAAATTGCAAAAACGGGTATTGCTATTTTAGCCTTTAAACATCTGGAATTCATTTTACAGGACCAATATAATTAAGTCTTAAACTTACATTAAATTGTTTTCTATATTTCTAAAAAATAAATATAAGAAATATATATAAGAAAATATACATATATATTTCATGAAATATTTTAAAGTGATGAAAATTGTGTGTTAGAATCTCTGTTATAAAAGCTAATTTTAATATTTTTATTTTTTAAAAAATATAAAGGTTGTCAAAAGTTCTTAGCCTTCTGTAAGAACTCTAAATATGTATAAAAAAACTTTCCACTCAAATAATATAAGCAACGTAATCATTGGAAATTTCTAGAAAATATCCCAAGATCCGATAATAGCTTTAGGATATATGTAGATATCCGTCAAATATCACAACTTGATCTGCATAAGAGAAGCTACATCATGCTAGTCGATAATAGATTCTGAGATATTTTTATATACCCGGTAACAGCCTAATCAGTATACATTTTTAAAATAGCATGTCTTAAATACGTTATAATATAAGCAAGGATAAACGCTTTGTTCGAGACGGTCTATAAAATAGCTGTTAGCTAACAAATCTCAAAATAAATATGAAAAATGTTTAGCAAGGACTTTTTTTGTTAAGCACAATTAATGTTCCAAAGTAGTCAAAAAATACGAAACTGGTCTGCGATATCTTCACACTGACATTGCATAGCCACTTTCTCAGCGTCTCCTGCCTCTGCCTTTGCGGCTACTTCGGCTACAACTGGCGGCTATACTTTCGATCCAACAACAAAACCAACATGGATTGAGGGACAGGCGGACTACTGTATATGTCTATATATGTCATATTATGCATGGTACAAGTATTTCGACGAGGCTCCTCTAGTAAGCATGTTTCGAGCGGCGGGAAAGATGCAGGTCGCAATTTCCATCAGAACAAAAAATCCAAAAAAAATACAATTTTTTTTAATTTTTTGATTTTCTTATGGAAGCTATAGATGTCCGATTTAAATTTAATTAATCCCGTAATTCCATAGTATTTAAACATTACCAAATCCCAAAACAATAACAGTTTGTTATGCTCGAAAATATCAAATTATTTTTTTATTACTGTGTAGTAACGAAACAATATGTAAACTAAGAGCACTGTTTTTGATCGAGCGGATTTTTTAGTTTTGTATTATAAAAGTCTCAAAATAAATATTATTTTCAATTGTATTTTTTTTAAGTCAAAATGTAAAAATTTGGGATAAAATAATTATTAAATCGAAATTTTTATTATATGATTTTGTTGATTTTTTAATTTAACTTTGTTTAGCAAAAAGTTATTTTTGGTTGCTGCTAAGGACAGATTAATGTCACCGTTTAAAAACGGGCCTTAAGTTCACACACATTTGCCCACCAATGCAAAAATATGGAATCTTCGAAAAATTAACATACATACGACCTTTCAGAATTTTAAATAATAAAAACGTTTAAAAATATCATATCATATTTTCTTAAACCAAAATTAGGCCACCCCTTTAAAATAGTTATTTCGAAAAACAAGAAATGCCCATGGCTGTCTAACTCTTAAAAATTAAGAATAAAGCAACAAATCGTTTCTTCACTTCTTTAAAATAGTTTATTTCACAAAAAAAACTTTTGCCCACCTTCTAAAAAGAGCATTTTTGACTGAAGAACAAAATATGCTAAATTTCTTTTATGCAATTTTCGAAGGTCTCAACGATGCTGATGGGAACTGTAAACACCACCGGAAACAAAGAAGTTAAGTTAAAAAAAAATTTAAAACAAACTACAATTTTTCAAAATTGACAATGCTACACCTCAATTTTTAACCAATCCGCTTCCATTTAAAACAATAAATATTTTATTATATGTTTTTTGAAAAAAGATTATATTTGAATTAAGAGGAAATTTCAGGAAGAAGCTGCTTCGAATTTAGCTTCTAACCTAAAGCAAATGACTTTTGAAAAAGTTCGATTTTGTAATTTATTCAATTTATAAAAAAATATTTAACTTTAAAATATTAAAGAAGTTTTTATATTTCTGCAATATTAACGACTGCTGGCTGAAAATTATCAAATTGTGAATTATTGTGAAATCCTCTTAAGAAATCGATGATAATATTCTTTATTATTGGCTAAAACAACAAAAGAAGCAAACTTCGGAAAACATTCAAGTTGTGTCGATTTTCATAATAAATAAAATACATGAGTTAAAAAACAATGAATTTCCGTTTTTCATTTATTTTTATTGTGATTTAGGTAATTTAATTTTTTAAAAATAAAAACAACGATTCAGTGTTTTTTTATTGTTTCTATAGCAGCTAATTGAAACTGAGAGATTAGTTTGCGTAGAAACGGACGTACGGACGGAAATGGCTCTATCTATACTGAAAATGTATGACTGACTGATTTTATAAAAATATAAAATATTAACATTTATAATTGGTAAAGTGTATTTGATACTCGGGGCACTTGACTATGGAGTTTCTTTAAGTTTTAAATTGAGTTTACTGTAAAAGTTGGTTGATCCAATGACAATTATTTCTGAGTAGATTAAACGTTAGAAAGAAGGTAACAACCTTGCATATTTTTTGACATTTTCCCCTTTGCTGCTCTTTTTCTTCTAAACCAATCGATTTTCTAAAAGCACACTTTTTATACCCTTGCAGAGGGTATTATAATTTAAGTCAATGGTTTGCAACGCAGTGAAGGAGACATTTGCGACCCTATAAAGTCCGTCCGTCTGTCCGTTCGTCCGTTTCTACGCAAACTTGTCCCTCAGTTTTAAAGCTATCTGCTTGAAACTTTCCCAAAAGTTGTCTTTCTATTGCAGGTATGATATAAGACGGAACGAGCCGGATCGGGCGACAATATCATATAGCTTCCATTGGAACAATCGGAAAAAAGAATTCAAAAATTATAACTTTGTTGTTTTAAATTATTTTTTTTTGTTCTTTTAAATTTGCTAATACTTAAATATAATGGAATTATGGTTTTAATTAAATTATAATCGGACAACAATATCATATAGCTGGCATAGAAACGATGGCAAAGTGAATCGACATGGCTTCATTGTTTTTAGTAATATAGGCCAAGAACTCGAAATGTAGTCGATTTGTAATAGTTTGCTCCCTTTCTTGTTAATTAAAGCGTCTAAAAAATAGTCTTCTTTCACAAACGCTCGGTGCGTTTCGTAAGTTTACCCGTATGTCCAAACAAAAAACTCACGCAAAATTTGATAAGGACTGCAGCCAGAAAAACGCCAATGCTCTGCACCAGATCTCCAATCACATGAATCATGGCTGCTCGCAGGTTCAAATTTTTCTCCTCGTGAGAGAGCTCCGAGTTCGTCGCCCTGCAGAGAGAGAAAGAAAGAGCAGTTAGCAGCAAATATTGATTAAACTCAATGAATATCAAAACATTAGCTTAATGCGATATCAGTTTGGGGAACCTGTCGCAGAAACCTAATTAAATTTGAATTACTTCCCATAAAACATGCCATTTTCGACAGTCTCAAGACCAAATATTTATGATCTGGATATTCCATGGTTTTTTGCGAATTCGAACAAAAGTTAAGTTAAAGTATACCAAAAAATTGCAATTAAATCAAAACTTGTGTTAAATTTATTTGGTGGTGTGTATAACTACCTACCCTGGCTGCTGCATTGACGAATTTGTAATAACAATATTATGACCGTTTGGAACTTTATCAGTCGTCTCCAATTCTGCTGCAGCCGTCGTCATCAGAGAGCTCTCTCCGCCGGGGTCAGTAAGTGAATAGGAGTCGGAATGGGTGTGCGAGGTACCGTGACTGTGGCCATGTCCGTGACTGTGACCGTGACTGTAGCCGTGACTGTGGCCGTGACTGTGGCCGTGCCCACTTGTGCCCACGAACCAGGAGCCATGCAAAACGAACATCATTCTGTTGAAAATTAGATATTAAATGGGTAACCGTAAATGTTTTTTGCTTGGTAAAACCAAATTCTATAGCTAAAATTTTCCACAGAAAATTGTGTGTTAAATTTACCAAAAAGTAAAGACAATTATCAGTAAATGCAGACCAAATGTTTAAAAATACAAATTTTTTACCTAAGATCTGTATGTAAAAAAAAACAAAGGAACAAAACTTCGCAAGTTAATGTTGATATACCCTTGCAGATGTGACAAAAATTAAATTTTCTAAATTTCAGTGTTGATGGTCAACTATTATAATTTTGGTCAGAAGTTTTGTAACATATGTATATATCCGTCTGACCGTATTTTTCTATACCGGATGGGACGTCTATATCAAGTAGCAGACAAAGGAAAAATCGGGTCGATGCTTAAAAGCAATGTCGTTTTTCTAAAAAATGTATTTATATATATAATATATATATTGTAATAATTAATAAGTATATCTAAGTATATTTTAAAAAAATAATTTAACATTTTTAAAATTTTATTTTTAAGATTGTTTCTATGTGGGCAATATCTATATCATTTTGCTGTTCCGACTAATATGCAATAGGAAGAATACTTTCGGGAAAATTTGATCCAGATAGCTTTATAACTGACAAACTAGACCGTGGAAATAATATATTATCACAATTAAAACAGGCTTTTTCTAATAGATTTATCATTTCCGAACTATATTTATTGATTCTTATTCTTCTCGTGATTATATAAATGGATTGTAAGACCACTTCAGCATGTTCAAAAGATACTTTAATTTCAATTTTCCCTTTTCCTTAATGGTTTCAACTATAAAATTAGTTTAAGGGAAAGCCTTTAATTTGGCAAAGACTTGTATTCCATTATATCTTAGCTATGTGTCAATATTGTTGTCTATAAAATTCCGCTAACCGTGATGCATTTTTCAAAGCATTATCTCAATATTTTGTAGAATTACCCTTTTCCTTAGAATTTAAGTATTTAAGAACGTTCCCAATCTGACCTGAAAAAATTAAGAAATTCGCCTGAACGCACCAGTGTTTTAGATCGAATTATGTTATTCATTGTGTTATGCATGTCAAAATGTCAATATTATTCTGTCAGTAACCATACATATATGGTTATTTAAAAAGTAGTTATTTTGAATTCTGTATTTTCATCTGAATACTGACGGAAGACTTGACTTAAAATGTAATTTTTAAACTTTTAGACAAATATCTGGTTTTGTTAAAGAAATAATATTACCGACACGAGATATACATAGATCGTTGAAAAATTATTTTAAGAACTACTTATTTTGACTTGACATTATTTATCGAAGTAATATAGTTACACAATTCAAAATAAATTAAAAGATCAACATTTCTGCTATAATATGGTTATTGGTCTATTTCTGATAGTTCGAGCGACATTACAATTTTTGGAGTATGTTAATAATGAAGTAGTACAAAATTTCATAAGGATCGGCCGACTATATCCTATAGCTGCCATATAACTTTGCATCATATGAATAATTTTGGAGAATATAACTTACAGAATATTCTGCAAGGGTAAATCAATTTCGGCTCCGCCCGAAGTTAGCTTTTCTTTCTTGTTTTTTAAGTGGCGTCGAGGACTGACTTCGAAAATATTTTCAAAAAAAAACTTTTTAACGAAACACACATATTACGCTTAGAAATCTAGCGGAAAAGTCGTAGAACAAACGATTTTTATACTAAGCTGTTTAAAGTTAAAGTGATTCCAGGACCCTAAATCCATTTGATGCATATTAATAATAATAACGATTTTTATACCCTTGCAGAGGGTATTATAATTTCATACAAAAGTTTGCAACGCAATGAAGGAGACATATCCGACCCTATAAAGTATATATATTCTTGATCAGCATCACCAGGAGCCATGTCCATCTGTCTGTCCGTCCGTCCGTCTGTCCGTTTCTACGAAAACTAGCCCTCAGTTGAAGCTATCTGCTTGAAACTTTCCAAAAACTTGTCTTTCTATTGCAGGTAGTATATAAGTTGGAACAGACCGGATCGGGCGACTATATCATATAGCTCCAATAGGAACAATCGGAAAAAAAATTAAAAAAAAATTATATTTTTGTTGGTTTTATTTTGTTTTTTGGGATCTGGTAATATTTAAATATTATGGATTGTGGTTATAAATTAAAGTCGGACAACAATATCATATAGCTGCCATAGAAACAATGGCAAAATGCATGACATAGCTTCGTTCTTTTTAGTAATATAGGCATAGAAATCAAAATGTAGTCGATTTATAAAAACTGCAAGGGTATATAAACTTCGGCATCAAATTCACAAAAATGCGATAAATAAAGAAATCAGCGTTTGGCCTTAAAATTAAGAACACACTTAAATTATTAACATACTTAGTAACAAAAAATATTTGAACTTACACAATATTTATGCCAATGCCAATGCCTGATATTACCATCATTATATCGACGTCCAGTTCAAAATCCTGAGAGTAGATCCTTTGAATGGCCACCACCACGAGCAAGGTGGTCAAAAGCCATATTCCCAGTATAGAGGCCAAAGCGCCGATGACCTCTGCCAACCATAGTCAAGAAAGAAGACAAAACAATCAGGGAAAATCGAGTTAGTAACTGGCCAAAAGGGTGAAGTGAAGGATTGGGGGTTGCCTGTTGCCAGACAGATGGAGTGCCTGACACAAATGCATTATTGTGGCGAAGGGTTGAAGGGATCCGGGTGTGGGTGCGGTGCACTCATTAGCATGGTGTCAAACGTAATTGGCTACTTACCGAAGCGTTTGTAGCCAAAGGACATGCGTTCATCCGGCGGCCGACCGCCCACCCAAATGGCGACCAGACCGATGACGAAACTAATGCAATCAGATGCCAAATGGGCTGCATCCGTCATAATGGCCAGGCTTCCGGCCACGTAGCCGCCAAGGAATTCAATGATCTGTGGTTGCCGTCAAGTGCGGTGGTTGCGTCGCAGGGCATGAAATATATCATAATTAAATAAACAATGCATGCCCACACATATGGAGGGTGGCGGTTGCCTTCTCACCATAAATATGCAACATAGGGAAACCGCGAGCAGAATTTTAAATTTGGCCTCCTCTGCGGATTTGCTCTTCAGATTGGCCCCGAATCCCGGCTGACCGCTGCGACACTCTAGCTCCACATCGAATTCAATTCGCCCGTGCTCTGAGTGCTGCAATTGCTTGTAAATATAAGTGTGCAAATGTTGGTCCGTGGCATTTGGATGGCCGGCGGTGCACTTGTACTCCGCAATTAGGCGCCCTCACCTGGTTGCTGGCGTTGTCATCGCTGTCGCACAACAGCGGCACCTCCCACGTCTGTTCCTCCGGAATCCGGCCGCTCTTCGTCCTCGCCGTCACCAAGCAGCTCTCAACGCCGTTGTTGTTGAGGCTGAGGTCCTTGCCCTGGCCGCTTGGCAGGCGACCGGCTCGATTGGCTGGTTCCTGCTGAAGGCCCGGATACGGCTGATTATCTCCAGAGAATAGCGAGAAGCTCTCCTCGCAGTCGAATTCGTATTCGGAGGCGGTGGGCGGCAGGGCGCTGTCAAGCTTGTGATATTTTGGCATCGTCTTTGGTTTCGGTTTGCGGTGCGGTGCCCTTTGTTATTATTATTTGAACTGGCCTTTGTGCGTGTGGCTGTATCAGCGTTTGCTTATGTAGACGTGGATCTTTGTTGTTTAGTTAACGCAATGTGGGCATCGCATTTATCATAATTAATATGCGTTTGTGCCCAGGCATCTGTCACATTAAGTCAATCAGTTACAGGCATTGTGATCGCCCCTCTCTGGCTCAGTCAGTATTAAAGTCCACCTCGTGCATCCCTTTGAAAATTTAAAGTAAAACATATAGACACATTTATACGCTTATGAATGTGTAAATCAAAATAACTTAAATGGTATCGTATGGTAACGTATTGTTATAAAACAGAAATAATCCTAATTTAAAACAAAATTTCCTTAAGTTAAAAGAAAATAAAGCATTCAAATTGTTTTTAAAATTGCTCCTAACAATTTTCAAGTTTAGGCTATTATTGTTAATTATACCCTTGCAGAGGGTATTATAATTTTGGTCAGAAGTTTGTAACGCAGTGAAGGAGACGTTTCCGACCCCATAAAGTATATATATTCTTGATCAGGATCAATAGGGGAGTCGATATAGCCATGTCCGTCTGTCCGTCTGTCCGTCTGTCCGTCTGTCCGTCTGTTTCAATACCGTTTGCGAGCTCAGTTTAAAAGCTAGCGATTTGAAACTTTCACAATCGTCCTAAAACATGTGTACGCAGATCAAGTTTGAAAATCGCCCCGATCGGACGTCTATATCCTATAGCTCCCATAGGAACAATTGGATATATCTTGCAAGAATTTATGATATTTCGCGCAGTGTCAAAGCTATTGGCATTAATCTTTACAAATCGTATTTTTTTATGCATACCTTGATCAGGGTAAAAGCGCGTGGCGATCGGACGTCTATATCCTATAGCTCCCATAGGAACAATAGGGTAAAATCGGTTAAAATTTAATGATTTTTAGGGTATTTCGCGCAGTGTAAAAGCTATTGACATAAATCTTTCCAAATCTTATTTTTTTATGCGTACCTTGATTAGGGTAAAAGCGCGTGACGATCGGACGTCTATATCCTATAGCTCCCATAGGAACAATAGGGTAAAATCGGTCCAAATTTGATGTTTTTCAGAATATTTCGCGATGTGTAAAAGCTATTGCTGTACATTTTTTCAAATCGTATTTTTTTATGCATTCCTTCATCAAGGTAAAAGCGCGTGCTGATCGGACGTCTATATCCTATAGCTCCCATAGGAACAATACGGTGAAATCGGTCAAAATTTCATGTTTTTTAGAATATTTCGCGCAGTGTATAAGCTATTGACATACATTTTTCCAAGTCTTATTTATTGACGCATACCTTGATCAGGGTAAAAGCGCTTGCCGATTGGACGTCTATATCGTATAGCTTCCGTAGGAAAAATTGTTAAAGGCTGCGAAAATATCCCTTTTTTCCCTATTTGTATATGACAATTTTGTAGTATAAAAGCTATTGGCATGAAACTATGCAATTTATGCAATTTATCTAATTTATTTATGTACACCTTGCTCAGGGTAAATGTTGCTGCCAATCAGACAAGTACATACTACATCCGCTATTTAAAAATTAAATTAATTACGTATAGCTAATCTTTTTTTATGTATAATTACAGAAAACTTAATTTTTTTATATATAATTACACAAAATTTATTTCTGATATATATTTAGTATTTGATTTCATATAATTACAAGAAATTAATAGTTGATATATATCCAACATATATGTCGCATTTATGTTGATCGTCAATTAAATGGATTTAGTTCTTCTATATAATTAAACATATTTATTCATTTATATTATTTTTATACCCTTGCAGAGGGTATTATAATTTTGGTCAGAAGTTTGTAACGCAGTGAAGGAGACGTTTCCGACCCCATAAAGTATATATATTCTTGATCAGGATCAATAGGGGAGTCGATATAGCCATGTCCGTCTGTCCGTCTGTTTCAATACCGTTTGCGAGCTCAGTTTAAAAGCTAGCGATCTGAAACTTTCACAATCGTCCTAAAACATGTGTACGCAGATCAAGTTTGAAAATCGCCCCGATCGGACGTCTATATCCTATAGCTCCCATAGGAACAATTGGATATATCTTGCAAGAATTTATGATATTTCGCGCAGTGTCAAAGCTATTGACATTAATCTTTACAAATCGTATTTTTTTATGCATACCTTGATCAGGGTAAAAGCGCGTGGCGATCGGACGTCTATATCCTATAGCTCCCATAGGAACAATAGGGTAAAATCGGTTAAAATTTAATGATTTTTAGGGTATTTCGCGCAGTGTAAAAGCTATTGACATAAATCTTTCCAAATCTTATTTTTTTATGCGTACCTTGATTAGGGTAAAAGCGCGTGACGATCGGACGTCTATATCCTATAGCTCCCATAGGAACAATAGGGTAAAATCGGTCCAAATTTGATGTTTTTCAGAATATTTCGCGATGTGTAAAAGCTATTGCTGTACATTTTTTCAAATCGTATTTTTTTATGCATTCCTTCATCAAGGTAAAAGCGCGTGCTGATCGGACGTCTATATCCTATAGCTCCCATAGGAACAATACGGTGAAATCGGTCAAAATTTCATGTTTTTAAGAATATTTCGCGCAGTGTATAAGCTATTGACATACATTTTTCCAAGTCTTATTTATTTACGCATACCTTGATCAGGGTAAAAGCGCTTGCCGATTGGACGTCTATATCGTATAGCTTCCGTAGGAAAAATTGTTAAAGGCTGCGAAAATATCCCTTTTTCCCTATTTGTATATGACAATTTTGCAGTATAAAAGCTATTGGCATGAAACTATGCAATTTATGCAATTTATCTAATTTATTTATGTACACCTTGCTCAGGGTAAAAGTTGCTGCCAATCAGACAAGTACATACTACATCCGCTATTTAAAAATTAAATTAATTACGTATAGCTAATCTTTTTTTATGTATAATTACAGAAAACTTAATTTTTTTATATATAATTACACAAAATTTATTTCTGATATATATTTAGTATTTGATTTCATATAATTACAAGAAATTAATAGTTGATATATATCCAACATATATGTCGCATTTATGTTGATCGTCAATTAAATGGATTTAGTTCTTCTATATAATTAAACATATTTATTCATTTATATTATTTTTATACCCTTGCAGAGGGTATTATAATTTTGGTCAGAAGTTTGTAACGCAGTGAAGGAGACGTTTCCGACCCCATAAAGTATATATATTCTTGATCAGGATCAATAGGGGAGTCGATATAGCCATGTCCGTCTGTCCGTCTGTCCGTCTGTTTCAATACCGTTTGCGAGCTCAGTTTAAAAGCTAGCGATCTGAAACTTTCACAATCGTCCTAAAACATGTGTACGCAGATCAAGTTTGAAAATCGCCCCGATCGGACGTCTATATCCTATAGCTCCCATAGGAACAATTGGATATATCTTGCAAGAATTTATGATATTTCGCGCAGTGTCAAAGCTATTGACATTAATCTTTACAAATCGTATTTTTTATGCATACCTTGATCAGGGTAAAAGCGCGTGGCGATCGGACGTCTATATCCTATAGCTCCCATAGGAACAATAGGGTAAAATCGGTTAAAATTTAATGATTTTTAGGGTATTTCGCGCAGTGTAAAAGCTATTGACATAAATCTTTCCAAATCTTATTTTTTTATGCGTACCTTGATTAGGGTAAAAGCGCGTGACGATCGGACGTCTATATCCTATAGCTCCCATAGGAACAATAGGGTAAAATCGGTCCAAATTTGATGTTTTTCAGAATATTTCGCGATGTGTAAAAGCTATTGCTGTACATTTTTTCAAATCGTATTTTTTTATGCATTCCTTCATCAAGGTAAAAGCGCGTGCTGATCGGACGTCTATATCCTATAGCTCCCATAGGAACAATACGGTGAAATCGGTCAAAATTTCATGTTTTTAAGAATATTTCGCGCAGTGTATAAGCTATTGACATACATTTTTCCAAGTCTTATTTATTTACGCATACCTTGATCAGGGTAAAAGCGCTTGCCGATTGGACGTCTATATCGTATAGCTTCCGTAGGAAAAATTGTTAAAGGCTGCGAAAATATCCCTTTTTTCCCTATTTGTATATGACAATTTTGCAGTATAAAAGCTATTGGCATGAAACTATGCAATTTATGCAATTTATCTAATTTATTTATGTACACCTTGCTCAGGGTAAAAGTTGCTGCCAATCAGACAAGTACATACTACATCCGCTATTTAAAAATTAAATTAATTACGGATAGCTAATCTTTTTTTATGTATAATTACAGAAAACTTAATTTTTATACCCTTGCAGAGGGTATTATAATTTTGGTCAGAAGTTTGTAACGCAGCGAAGGAGACGTTTCCGACCCCATAAAGTATATATATTCTTGATCAGGATCAATAGGGGAGTCGATATAGCCATGTCCGTCTGTCCGTCTGTCCGTCTGTCCGTCCGTCCGTCTGTCCGTCTGTCCGTCTGTTTCAATACCGTTTGCGAGCTCAGTTTAAAAGCTAGCGATCTGAAACTTTCACACTCGTCCTAAAACATGTGTACGCAGATCAAGTTTGAAAATCGCCCCGATCGGACGTCTATATCCTATAGCTCCCATTGGAACAATCGGATATATCTTGCAAGAATTGATGATATTTCGGGCAGTGTAAGAGCTATTGACATGAATCTTTCCAAATCTTAATTTTTTATGCATACCTTTATCAGGGTAAAAGCGCGTGCCAATCGGACGTCTATATCCTATAGCTCCCATAGGAACAATCGGGTATATCCAGCAAGAATTGATGATATTTCGCGCAGTGTAAAAGCTATTGACATGAATCTTTCCCAATCGTATTTTTTTATGCAAACCTTGATAAGGGTAAAAGCGCGTGCCGATCGGACGTCTATATCCTATAGCTCCCATAGGAACAATAGGGAAAAAAAAGGTCCAAATTTAATGTTTTTCAGAATATTTCGCGCAGTGTAAAAGCTATTGCCATACATTTTTTCAAATCGTATTTTTTTATGCATTCCTTCCTCAAGGTAAAAGCGCGTGCTGATCGGACGACTATATCCTATAGCTCCCATAGGAACAATAGGGTGAAATCTGTCAAAATTTGATGTTTTTTAGAATATTTCGCGCAGTGTATAAGCTATTGACTTACATTTTTTCAAGTCTAATTTATTTACGCATATCTTGATCAGGGTATAAGCGCTTGCCGATCGGACGTCTATATCTTATAGCTTTCGTAGGAAAAATTGTTAAAGGCTCCGAAAATATCCCTTTTTTCTTTTTTTATATGACATTTTTGCAGTATAAAAGTTATTGACAGGACATAAATCTAGTTTATTTATGTATACCTTATTCCTTTCGCTACCTTTTCAATTTTAGCAATTTCGGCAAAGTCTGCAAGGGTATTAAAACTTCGGCTTGCCGAAGTTAGCTTCCGTCCTCGTTTTTATTTAAAAACGAGGACGGCAGCTAACTTCGACAAGCCGAAGTTTTAATACCCTTGCAGACTTTGCCAGACAATAATAAATAAACTTGATTTGCATAGTTTCATGTCAATAGCTTTTATACTGCAAAAATGTCATATAAATATAGAAAAAAAGGGATATTTTCGCAGCCTTAGACGTCCGATCGGCAAGCGCTTTTACCCTGATCAAGATATGCGTAAATAAATAAGACTTGGAAAAATTTATTTCAATAGCTTACACTGCCCGAAATATTCTGAAAAACATCAAATTTGGACCGATTTCACCCTATTGTTCCTATGGGAGCTATAGAATATAGACGTCAAGGTATGCATACAAAAATACGATTTGGAAAGATTCATGTCAATAGCTTTTACACTGCGCGAAATATCTTCCATTCTTGCAAGGTATATTCGATTGTTTCTATGGGAGCTATAGGATATAGAATCCGATCGGGGCGGTTGATCTGCCTAATAATAATTTCAGTCAAAAGTTTGCAAGGTAGTGAAGGTGACATTTCCGACCCTATAGGGAGTTAATATAAGCATGTCCGTCTGTCCGTCTGCCTGTTTCTACGCAAACTAGTCTCTCAGTTTTAAAGATATCGAATTGAAACTTTGCACACACCCTTTTTTCCTTTGCACGCAGTATATAAGTCGGAACGGCCAGGATCGGCCGACTATATCCTATAGCTGCCATACAACTGATTGATCGAAAATGCCATAACTTTGGTGTTTGTAAAGTTAAGAAGTTGTGATTTTTTATGAGTATTAAAAATGCATCATATGAATAATTTTGGAGAATATTATTTACAGAACATTCTGCAAGGGTCTATTAACTTCGGCTCCGCCCCAAGTTAGCTTTCCTTTCTTGTTATACCCTTGCAGAGGGTATTATAATTTTGGTCAAAAGTGTGCAACGCAGTGAAGGAGACATCTCCGACCCTATAAAGTATATATATTCTTGATCAGGATCACCTCCTGAGTTGATATAGCCATGTCCGTCTGTCCGTCTGTCCGTCTGTCTGTCCGTCTGTCCGTCTGTCTGTTTCTACGCAAACTAGTCTCTCATTTTTAAAGCTATCGTATTGAAATGTTGCACACACCCTTCTTTCCTTTGCACGCAGTATATAAGTCGTAACGGCCGGGATCGGCCGACTATATCCTTTAGCTGCCATATAACTGATTGATCGGAAATGCCATAACTTTCGTGTTTGTAAAGTTAGGAAGTTGGGATTTTCTATGGGTTTTATATTTGGCCAATCAATCCGACCTACCAAATTTCATAAGAATCGAACGACTATATCCTATAGCCGCTATATAACTGATTAATCGGAAATGCCATATCTTTGGTGTTTGTTAAGTTAGGAAGTTGGGATTTTCTATGGGTTTTATTTTTGGTCAATAAATCCGACCTACCAAATTTCATAAGGATCGGCAGACTATATCCTATAGCTGCCATATAACTGAACGATTGGAAATGCCATAACTTTGGTGTTTTTAAAGTTAGGAAGTTGGGATTTTTTATGAGTATTAAGAATGAATAATTTTGGAGAATACAATTTACAGAGTATTCTGCAAGGGTATATCAACTTCGGCTCCGCCCGAAGTTAGCTTTCCTTTCTTGTTTTTAGTAATGTAGGCATTCAAATCGAAATGTAATCGTTTTGTAATAACTGCAAAGGTATATAAGCTTCGGCTTGCCGAAGTATGCTTCCTTTCTTGTTTATTTAATTTAAATCTGTACAAATCTGTAAATATATATTGGACATATCTACAGCATAAATATCTCACATCCACACATTGACTTATACCCTACTATACACACATAGCATGTATCCACAAGATAAGATAAGATCTTAGCTTCCACGATAAGTCACCTGAAGTTACCCCTCAAAGTCCCCAGTTATACAAATCTCCAGACCGTAGACTAAACTATTATGAGCATGAATCCCTCCAAATGTTACGCTCCCCTTTTCAATGACAACTAAAATTCAGTTTGGGACTTTAAGACAATTAGTCGGTGATCTTTAATTAAACATACGTTTAAACAAGAGGGAACGCTATAGTCGGGTGCCCCGACTATCAGATACCCGTTACTCAGGTAAAGGGAGTGCGTGGGAGATGGAGATAGAAACTTTGATCACGCATAACTTTTTAACGAATGGTCCGATTTGAAAAATTTCTTCTACATTTCGATAGGTATTGATAAACACAATAAAACTGCATTTTTACTTTTCCGAAATATTTAAATTTTTAAAATCGTATATAAGCGATTGTGGGCGTTAAAGGGGGCGTGGCACCCTTTTGAAACAAACTTGCGCTGCGTAGGAACTCCTAGAATCTGCATGCAAAATGCCAATCTTCTAGCTTTTATAGTTTCCGAGATCTCAGCGTTCATACGGACGGACAGACAGACGGACAGACTGACGGACAGACGGACAGACGGACATGGCTAGATCGACTCGGCTAGTGATCCTGAACAAGAATATATATACTTTATAGGGTCGGAAACGCTTCCTTCTACCTGTTACATACTTTTGCACGAATACAATATACCCTTTTACTCTACGAGTAACGGGTATAAAAAGACCAAGTTTAATTAAATAATTATCGAAATTGGTTTCAATTACTCTTAAGCCCAAATTCCATCTTTATATCTTTAATTTTAATAAAATACATTTTTTTTCGTGGTGAAGTATATGAAGAAGAAATAATTTTGTTATGTTTTTACTATTCAGTGTCTGACTTGTGAGCCTTAACCAGTTGGTTGCTAAAATTTTCATAGCGAAACAACAAATACCAATTTTTTGGTTATTTAAACCGTCAATGCAGTTCAAAATATAAAAACAGAATATACGGAACCATAATTATACCCGTTACTCGTAGAGTAAAAGGGTATATTGTATTCGTGCAAAAGTATGTAACAGGTAGAAGGAAGCGTTTCCGACCCTATAAAGTAAATATATTCTTGTTCAGGATCACTAGCCGAGTCGATCTAGCCATGTCCGTCTGTCCGTCTGTCTGTCCGTCTGTCTGTCTGTCCGTATGAACGCTGAGATCTCGGAAACTATAAAAGCTAGAAGATTGGCATTTTGCATGCAGATTCTAGGAGTTCCTACGCAGCGCAAGTTTGTTTCAAAAAGGTGCCACGCCCCCTTTAACGCCCACAATCGCTCATATACGATTTTAAAAAATTTAATATTTCGGAAAAGTAAAAATGCAGTTTTATTGTGTTTATCAATACCTATCGAAATGTAGAAGAAATTTTTCGAATCGGACCATTCGTTAAAAAGTTATGCGTGATCAAAGTTTCTATCTCCATCTCCCTCGCACTCCCTTTACCTGAGTAACGGGTATCTGATAGTCGGGGCACCCGACTATAGCGTTCTCTCTTGTTTTACAGTAAATTTACTGCAAAAGTTCCTTGATTCCACCAACAAAATTTTGTTTATGTAATATAGTCCTCCAATTTTATACAACTATAAGTTTATAATCAACAAAGCTATGCTGATTTTTCTATTCATTTGTCTGCAGTTTTCCTAATTATATTACACTTAGTTAAAGTAAACGAAGCAAAAACTAGCATTTAAGAGAAAATGTATTGTAAAAGATAATTGACGCAAACAACAAAAATTAGTTCAGTGTTTCTCCCTGGCTTTAGTTTCACTTTATTATTTCCAGAAAATATAAACCATAAAATAAATAAACGAATGGTTTAGAATTTATAAAACAAAAAGTAAGTTTTTTTGGAAATTTTTTTCGGAGGTCGGTGAGGGACCGGAAGTCGGTTTAGCCCTACCCTCGTTACAAACCCCAAACTTAATTCACTATAATGTGTTTACTTTCAACACCAAACAACGATAATTTCCCTGACATGTGTGTAGTGTGATTGAGTTGCAAACGCTTTTTTTTTCTTTCTTATCATTAGGTTTGTTTCATGTTAGACTCACGCATGTATTGTTTCGCTGCCTTGGGGCACTTAAGTTGTGATAAGCCCCACGTTTTTCGTTAGAGGTGTCAAAGCACCAGAAAATGACTAACAAACTTTGGTTAACTTGTCGGGACCTATATCCATAATCACACGGGCACACAGAGAAAAAATGTTGCTTTGTCTTTCTTCACCAAATTTAAATTAAAACTCCTTAAAGTTCGGTTGGAATTCGGGTAGATTCATTTCCATCTTATCAACAAATGTATTCTGTATAAATCAGGTTAAGTATTTAACTGGACTATATATATTTTTTCGTAAAATATTTTTTGTATTAACGGTATATTTTAACCGTCAAGGGCATTGCAATTGATATCAGAAAGACCAATCGCTTATATATTGAAATTTAAAACGATAAACATTTTACACATATATTAGGTTGCAATAAGTTTTTAAAAATCTGTTAATGTGGAGCAACACACATTACAGTTCTTTAATACGGAAACTTATTTTGGTACTTTAAAAACTAGTGGTTTTATCAAAAATATATATATCTTTGTTTGCCAAATACCAAATCTATAACTACATTTATTAGAGTTTTTCTTTGTGAACATTAATACATAACCTTTACTTCAAAAATTTAAAAACAGCAATGTAAAGTAAAGTGCTATCAAACTTTACATTGTTAATTTTACCATTTTCAAAACATATTTAAACAAAAAGAACGCTATGTTAAAAAATGTAACTTTTATTTTTTGTGAATAATTACTTAATAAATAGATGCATAGATTTAAGTCTGTCACTAAAATTGTTCACTGTAACAAACATAGAATTTGTTTCCACTTTTGAAATTCGAACCAGCGCTGTAAATCCTGATAAGAGTTATCACCACAGCTTGTTATCGGCCGAGCGGTTAACTCTTCGCCAGAAGTCTGAGCACCGCAAGATAGAATCCCACAACGGAATAATTTTGTTGGTTTTTTCTTGATTTTATTTAACTGGGCTGAAGGATTGTTTGAAAAATGGAAATAAACAATATTTCATGTCGAGAAAGACAAAAGTTTGTCAAATGACACTTTTTTTAACAAAAAAACTAAATGTTACTAGGGTAACTTTTATTCCTAAATAGGGGCATTCAAGTTCTTTAGCAAATAAATGGTGACTTCTTTCTCTATCAGATATGACGAATATAAGTCCTCGCAGAGAATAATTGAGTGTAATTTCCGACGGGAACTGATAAAAAGTACGTGCAATCTTGTGGCTGGAGAATTAAGTTTTGATGAAAATTTATTGTCATGACTTTTTAAATTGTGTCGGTTTTTGGTGTTTTCTGTTGATTTTCGATTTTAACAGTTTATTTATGGCTTGCGACACTCTTTTGGTGTACTTCTGCAGCTAATTTTAGTCCACTCGAGTTGCGGGAGCATTTTGAATTAAAATAACCTAGAGTATACACATATACTTATCACTCAGCAAAAAGCAAAGCTAAATAAAACAAAGGGTGGCGAAAACGTCCATTGAACCTCCCAACAGGTTTGAATATGCCAGCGCTTAATGATCGAATTAGTGACTCTCACGTGTTACCGATCTGTTGCTAATGAAACTGAGCGCCCACTTGTAAGGGAGACGATCGCTCTCATAATACACTGACCAACTGGCTAAAGGTTCACCCTAATCGTATAGAGTAAAAGTGTATATTGTATTCGTTGGAAAGTATGTAAAAGCTAGCGTTTTCGACAGAGTAAAGTATATATATTCTTGTTTAGGATCAATAACCGAGTCGATCAAGCCATGTCCGTGATTTGTCCGTGATAAGAGATTTGGAATTTAGCATGATGATTCTAGGTTTTCTTACGCACCGCAAGTTAATCTAAAACCCACAAATCATCATACACTTTAGTACAGTAAACAGTAAATGCCCTTTTTTGGGTTTTAAGATACTGATTCCACTGGTTTAACAAATTTAATCAACAGTTTACTCCAGATGTGAACGATTATTTTTCCGTTGCAGTTGGATCAATGATTAAGAAAAATTACACTCAAAAATTGTTTTATTTTTTGTAGTATAAATTATGTTTTTGCCTATTTTTATATGTATATGTATATTCTTGATCAGGAGCAATGAGACATTCCAGAGGCCAGTTGTTGGACGGTATATGTTTACTCGACAAACTAAAAATTTTCTAAATCAAACCATTATTTGGAAGTTATTCGGAAAGAATAAATTATAATCATATAATTATTATAATATTTGAAAATCAGAATTAATAATAGAAGAAAAATGCGAAAGATCTGTAAGTGGGGGCGGGGATGCTGCACGCACTTAGCTTTTGGTGTTGACACTGCAGCGCCATCTAAAACCCGTTTGATTTCTTGGGACATGTTTATTTTGTTACCTGAGCAACGAGTATCCAATAGTCAGGGCTCTCGACTATAGCGTTTCATCTTGTTTTTTATCTCGAATTCTGATAGACCAATTTTGGTTATTAATTGGTCATTTTATCAAGAAATATAATCTTATTTAACCTTCCGATACATGCTTTAGGAATTGATTTGTTTTTATAGATGTCAAGGGTTCACATCTTTTAAGGTGCTTGGTAAAATTCAAAAGCTGTCCCCATAAATTGGAACTTTAAAAAAAATATACACGTATAAAAACTAAAGATGGAACTTTAAAAAAGCTAACAGTTTTACAGTTTAAAACGGTCATTTTTATTTTAAAGAATATTCTCTCCACTGAATGATCAAAATAAATCTTTTCATCTCTAGAGTAAATTGTCGATTTAAATTTGTAAGCCAGTGTTATTGTCGTTTAAAAATTACGAAATCAAATTTTACACATGTTTTCGAAATTATTTATACAAAATTATACAAAAATGTACAAAAAAGGACAAAAATTAGGAACACATATTGTTTTTTGGTTTTTGAAAGTTTTATGTAAATATTGTAAGCAAATTCCTTAATTTGGTGGGTACAGTAAGAATAACGCAATATGAAAATAATAACAAAATATTGTAAGAAACAATAAAAAAACAAGAAAGAAAGAAATTTGGCAAGTCATAGCTTTTGCAGATATACTCGACCGATCCGGCTAGTTCTGACATATATATGTAGATACTGCCTGCAATAGGAAAATGGTAACATAAAAACAATTCAAACTGCAAAAAAAGTAAGTTTCGTATCAGTGGTAAATTGTTGATTTAATTTTGTAAGCAAGTGTAACACAATATAAACAAAAGAGACTACGCACATCATAAAGATAATGGGTCCGCATCAAAAATCACCGCATCCAGTTGTGTGAAGCTAACGCTTTGTTCATTTTAGAGTCTTTGGTTTGGATGGTCAAGGGCTGGGATGGATGGTCGTAAAGCCTTAAAGTGAGTTGTTTAAGAAAGAAAAAATAACAAAAAACGCGGTACGCCCGGTCTAGGGTTTGAACCGAGGACTTCGATCGTAAGCCGCAGATTTATCCACTACTTCACATTTCCGTTTAATTTTGGAATGCATAACACAGTTTATATTTTGAACTAAAATTCCATAAATTTGCATTTTTTGAGATTTATAGTGGAATTTAGAATCGGTATATATAAATTAAGCGAATCGGTTGAATTTAGCAAACACAATCAAGTCGTTAAATCGAAACGTACACACCTTAGCTTTAAAATACTTTTTTTCAAAATCATGTTCGCTTAGTCCTACATCAAATAAAAGTGATATTTTGTTGGGCTGTGTTATTATTCTATTCTACTCAAAGTTCGTTTTCCGCTCCCACCGATGATTGTTGTTGACTACTTATGTAAACATTCATGCTGGCTTGCGATATTTACAGTTGATGGTTTACGATATTCCGCTGCGGTGCAATTTATCTTGTTTTTTTACTTCAATCACTTCACATTCTCTTGTTTGTTGTTGAAGAATTTAAACTGATTTCAAACACACTTTGCTAGCTTACGATTTTCAATCGCGAGCACCTGCTCTCATTTTTTCTTGGCGTACGCAGCGGCGCGTGAAGTTCAACTAACAGCGGCGACGGCGTCGTCGACTCAGTTGTGGTCCGTGTATGGAGGGAGAGTGGGTCTTGGGTGCCGGCATCGGCACCTCGCTCTCGGCCAAGTGCTAATCAGCTGCCTCTCTCGAGTGGAGTGACTCGGGTGATTTAAGTGATCGTAGTGCTCACTGCTCAGTGCACAGTGGGCGTACTGCTCAATCCGGCTCGTATAAATTATAGCTACAAGCCAGAATAACTCGATATGCACGCACACAACGACAACAAACAATTTTAGTAATAATTTGATATTCGCAGATAAATGTTCACCTAATTTTTACTTTTTAAAAATGTAATATTTTTAATAACAAACAAGAATTTTACTCTTCTTCTCGCAAATGAGAAATACAAAAGCACGATGGCGAGTAAAAGTACTATGAAAACGATCTTGCTGGCTGAATTTTTTGGTGCGGATCTCAAATAAGGTATGTATTCGTGGGGTTGAGTAGAGAAATAGTTTTGTTTTAATATAAATGAGTGTAACTTAACGTTAATTAAATAATAATAACAATAACATCATTGTACTAATATACAATTACTTAGATGTAGAAAATCCTTTTTCCTTATCATGAAGTACCTGACAGTTTCGTAGTTGTGTGTGCGCGTCTATTGAAGTGGGGTTACCCATGAGTCAGTAAACAAGAAAGTGAGTGAACATGTTCACAGCTGTTCTTAATTTTTCTTCTCAGCTGTTAAGTTGGTCACTCGGTTAGTTGCTCACTTGTTCAGTTGCTCAGTTGTTCTGTGTTCGCTCAATTGTTATTTTGCTTACAAGTTCTTTTCTTGCTCCTTTGTTCTTTTGCTTGCAAGTTTTTCTACCTTTGCAGATCGCGTCCTGAGTTGATATAAGCATGTCCGTCTGTCCGTCTGCCTGTTTCTCCGCAAACTAGGCTATCAGTTTTAAAGATATCAAATTGAAACTTCCGTTCCTTTGCACGAAGTATATAATTCGGAACGGCCGGGATCGGCCGACTATATCCTATAGCCGCCATATAACTTATTGATCAGAAATGCCATAACTTTGGTGTTTTTAAACTTAGGAAGTTGGGATTTTCTATGGGTTTTATTTTTGGCCTATCAATCCGACCTAATATATTAAGAATGCATTATGTGAATAATTTTGGAGAATATAATTTACACAATATTTTGCAAGAGTATATCAACTTCAGCTCCGCCCGAAGTTAGCTTTCTTAGTTATATTTTATGTTTTATATGTTTTTATATTTTGATTCACTTGGGTGTATATATTTTGTACTTCGACTATTCTTCGCCAGACAATATTCGTAAGAGACACTGAAAACGTTTCTCACTTTCAAAAGTGATCTTCATAGCGCATGTTTTTGTTTTTATTTCAAACTGTTTGTAGAATATAGATATTTATCCTAACCATCGCAAATGAAATTGTTCTCTATATTTATCTGCTTCTTTATATTGATCTTTGCGCCAACTTTTGTTTATACCTCACCCTTACTATGTAATTTTTCGATATTTTTCTTTTCTCCCTATACATCCTATCTACATCTAACTGGTTCTCGATTTGGCTTACGTAGTAAGCTACTTTTACTAATATACAATTACTTAGATGTAGAAAATCCTTTTTCCTTATCATGAAGTACCTGACAGTTTCGTAGTTAGCAAGAAGTGATTAAATTAATTAATTTTTATTTAAGCTTTTAGTTAAATAAACTGTTTTTCCAATTACATTTAGCTTCCTTTGGTTTATTTCAAAGAAATTTTCATGAAACTTATTTTGTTACCATTACGTTACTAGGGACAGACGTTCTAAAAAAAGTAATAAGTAACTACCCGAATTTATCTCTATAGGAGGTATTATATTAGAACTATTGTATTTTTAAATTAAACATATATATATTATATTTGTTATCATGTTCTTTGTTCTTGTACGACAAAATATCCAAGCCAAAGGTCCCAGCTTTTACAAGCCCCTGCAGGAGGCATCCAATATATCTATGCACATCCACCGCAATATTTTGCAGTTAAGCTTGATTCTTCAGTTGTACGTCTTGTAAGCCTGAGTAAGCCAGTAAAAATAGTAAATTAAAATCTTTTCGCCAACCTGCCACTTGCGCTTTTTAAACTTGCGACGCGTTTTCAAAACATTGTTCTACTGGTTCAAAAATTGTTCTAATGCGCATGTGGCGCAGTGACTGGCGAGCCAAAAGTTAGCCTTGCCCCTTAGACGCAATCAAATTAATTTATTAATTTATCTTATCCACCAGTAGAAGTTTGTTTTTCCAAATCCATGAATTGTTTTTAAATTTTGTAAAAAGTCAAAAATTTATTAATATTTGTGCACTTAAGAGTGTTTTATTATTATTTTAAAGTTACAAAACTCGTAGCAGACTCCCTCTACAATTTTCAAAAACGTTCATATGCCTGAGAAGAATACCGATAGATTTTATACTGATAAAAGCAAAGTTTGCAATCGTTTAGAGTAAACAAAATATATATATGTTTGTTCTTATCTTTGTATTTATTTATATTTTATATCCTTTTATTTCGAATTCTTGCCTCTGGAGACCTGCAACACCTTGACACCTGCGACGCCTTTTTGTAGAATTATAATTTAAGTACTTTTTAGTTGCCAATAGAATAAATATCAAAATCTTTTGTATTGTAGGGATTTCATTCGGTTGGGCTTATGGCAATCTGGGACACTCACTATCGCTTCACCTACATTGATGTCGGGTCTTTTGCTAGCGAGGGAGACCTTGCGAGTGTAAAAAGGGAATATCTTAAAATTTAATAGCTGTATATCACTTTATGGACAAATATTTAGATGGGCGATTTTCAAAACTTTTTAGTTTTTAAGACGAGCCTATTAGTTTATTTGATGTGGTAATTTGGGAAAACATTTTTGAAAAGAAAAGTATAGTGTTAAAGAGTTTAGTAAGAAACCAAGAGCAATACCAACAAGAAAGACGGCAAACTTCGGCCAGCCGAAGCTTATATACCCTTGCAGTTATTACAAAAGGACTACATTTCCATTTATGTAGTATTACTAAAAAGAATGAGGCTATGTCGATTTTGGGCTGCATTTTGCTATCGTTTCTATGGCAGCTATATGATTTTGTTGTCCGATTTTGATAAAACTAAAAGCGTATAGTATATAATTACTATATCTCAAAGGAATATTTTGATAATTAATTATTTTTTTAATTTTTTGATTTTCCAATGGGAGCTACAGTGGGGAGCAAAAGTGATACCACGATCAACATTTTCGTGTTTGAGCGCGCATAAAAAATAAACGAATGATGTAAATGACAAAAACCTTTTTTTTCTTCAATATCTAGTTTATTTGTAACAATTAGGCGTAAACAGCAAAATAGTAAAAGAGGCAATGGCATAGTTATAATTCAAAAACAAAAAAAAACGGCATGTACTAAGTTTTGCACTATCCGTAAAAAATTCAAGAAATGCATTATTAATACTTTGTCCATAGACCCTTATTTTGTATTACATTTTTTATACGTTCTGGCATGCTCGCAACTAGATTTTTAACAATTCCTTTCGAAATATTATTCCGCTCTAGTTCAACACGCCCACACAGATCGTTTAGGTTGGATGGGGCTGATTGATACTGTTCGATACGTCGCTTCACAATTGACCAAGAATAAAAAGGTTTTTGTTATTTACTTCATTCATTTATTTTTTATGCGCACCTAAACATGAAAATGTTGATCGTGGAATCACTTTTGCTTCCTCTGTATATGACATAGATGTCAGATTTTAAGTTAATTAAAACCGTAATTTTGTAGTATTTAAATATTACCAAATCCGAAAGATCAACAAAATTTTTTTTTCCGATTGTTCCTATGGGAGCAATATGATACAGTTGCCCGATCCGGCTCGTTTCGACTACCTGCAATAGAAAGCCAACTTTTGGGAAAGTTTCAAGCAGATATTTAAAACTGTGGGACTAGTTTGCGTAGAAACTGTGGATTGAAATTATAATACCCTGATGGGAGGTGCTTAGTCCGTAGGCGTTTTGAAGATTCAACCACCCTGGTTCAAAAACATAAAATCAAAAAAAAATTAAGCAGGTAGCTTTTCATTTATTTTAAATAAATTAAAAAATGATATTAAAACTATTTATTATAGCATGGATGGTATTCAATTTTCTTCATTTGCCTAGTAAATCACTCTTATCAGTTTATTATTGCGCTTACAGAAAATTATAAGTTGGCGGAAAGGATTGATAAGTTTTGAAAAATGTATTTAATATAAATAATGTTCATATGTACATATATGTATAAACCAATTTGGAACTCGAGAACATTGAAGTGAAGGTTCTCTCTAATGTCCTGGGGACTCTTTCTGCTTTAGTCAAGAAGTTGGACAAGACAGAAATAATATCAGAAGTCGATAAGAATGTTCTTCATGACAGTAAAAACAAGAGAGAACACTAGAGTCGAGTGCCTCGACTATTAGATACCCGTTACTCAGCTAAACAACTTAATATAAATAGGTATTGACAACACAAATACATATCAATTAAAATTTTCATAATAGCATCAAAACTGTGGCCACAGCTTGTGGCTTGTTGGCGTCAGAGGGGGCGTGGCACCATTTTGAAACAAACTTGCGCTGCGAAGGAACTCCTAAAATCTACATGCAAAATGCCAATCTTCTAGCTTTTATAGTTTCCGAGATCTTAGCGTTCATACGGACAGACAGACAGACGGACAGACAGACGGACAGACAGACGGACAGACGGATATGGCTAGATCGTCTCAGGAGGTGATCCTGATCAAGAATATATATACTTTATAGGGTCGGAAATGTCTCCTTCACTGCGTTGCAAACCTTTGACTGAAATTATAATACCCTCTGCAAGGGTATAAAAAGAAAACAAGAAAGGAAAGCTAACTTCGGGCGGAGCCGAAGTTGAAATACCCTTGCAGAATATTCTGTAAATTATATTCTCCAAAATTATTCATATGATGCATTCTTAACACTCATAAAAAATCCCAACTTCCTAACTTTACAAACACCAAAGTTATGGCATTTCCGATCAATCAGTAATATGGCGGCTATAGGATATAGTCGGCCGATCCTTATGAAACTTGGTAGGTCGGATTGATTGGCCAAATATAAAACCCATATAAAATCCCAACTTCTTAACTTAACAAACACCAAAGTTATGGCATTTCCGATCAATCAGTTATATGGCAGCTATAGGATATAGTTGTCCGATCCCGGCCGTTCCGACTTATATACTGCGTGCAAAGGAAAGAAGGGTAGGTCATATTGATTGGCCAAATATAAAACCCATAAAAAATCCCAACTTCCTAACTTTACAAACACCAAAGTTATGGCATTTCCGATCAATCAGTTATATGGCAGCTATAAGATATAGTCGGCCGATCCTTATGAAACTTGGTAGGTCGGATTGATTGGCCAAATATAAAACCCATATAAAATCCCAACTTCTTAACTTAACAAACACCAAAGTTATGGCATTTCCGATCAATCAGTTATATGGCAGCTATAGGATATAGTTGTCCGATCCCGGCCGTTCCGACTTATATACTGCGTGCAAAGGAAAGAAGGGTGTGTGCAAAGTTTCAATTCGATAGCTTTAAAACTGAGAGACTAGTTTGCGTAGAAACAGACAGACGGACAGACGGACAGACGGACATGGCTATATCAACTCAGGAGGTGATCCTGATCAAGAATATATATACTTTATAGGGTCGGAGATGTCTCCTTCACTGCGTTGCACACTTTTGACCAAAATTATAATACCCTCTGCAAGGGTATAAAAAGGAATGTATGGCCCGACGGCAGTTTACGTCTGGTCAGAAGTTTTAACGCCTAGGCTACGCGGACAGCCGATAACCCAAATTTTTGTATTTTTAGAAAATGTTTTCTGTTAATAAAAGCAGTAACTTCTATTATTGTATTTAAGAAAATATTTCTATATTTAAGAAAATATATCTATGTTTTAGAAAACGTTGGTTTTTTTAGGGCGATCTAAATTTTAGGGTTAATTTGGGAACATTTTTCTAATTTTTACGGAAAATTATTTTTTTCAGAATTCGTCATTTTAAGAAATAAATTTCTGAAAACATGTACCATTTATACTAAAATATAGACATTTTTTGGATTGGATATAAAATAAAGTTTTATGGCGAATTTCCAAAATTTTGGGTTAATTTTGCTCTGAGTGTAGCTGCCATTTGGTCTCGGAATTTAGCACAAAGAGTCTAGGCTTTTTTACGTAGCGGTAGTGCTGGTCGCTCTCAGCTTGTGGTGTGTGCTCTGCAGTACGGCAGTTGGGGCTTCCAAAAATTTTCAAAACGCGCCATCAGCTATTGGGCATATTTATTTTGAAATTGGTTAGCTGAGTAACTTGTATCATGTCAAGGCACTTGACTATAGCTTTTCTGCTTGTTTTTAAATGGGTTAGCTGAGTAGTGGGTATTTCGAAGCACTCGACAACAGCGTTTTTCCTTGTTTTTACGTACACTCATTGAGAAATCTTAAGCCGATTGAAGTCGCATATAAAATTCAACAAGGAACTAGAAATGGGCAATGAAGCCGGTGCCGTGTATCTGGTCGATTTATTATTAGCATTGACAGCCAGCTCCTCCGCCATCCTCCACCGGCATCATCGCCATTTGCGTTAGCAACATCATTAAGAATAAATGCCACGACAACGGGCTACGCATTGAAGTGACTTAATTAAACGTTTTCCCGTACAGATAATCTTCTTCGACCGTGTTTCCCGGAGTGGGTGTATCTGCACGAATCTTTATATCTAGAAGTGTAAAAGGAACATTTTCAAGAGAGCGGGTGAAATGAGAAACCTGGGAGATGAACTACTTAGAATGAATGAGAAGTCCCGTGAATATGCGTGTGTGTGATGAAGCACGTATTTATAAATTGCACACGAACGGTGCTTCAATATATTTTAAATGAATGCTTGACAGACTTATAGGTCGTTAACACCTTCCGTCTTAGCCACAGTGTCGGCTAGTTAGGTCTGCCAATGGCTCTAAGCTCTCATCTCTCTTTTGGCCAAAGTGCATTATTAACACTTCAGCGCCGAAAGATTTCACCTTTGCTGCCTGTTTTTGTTGTGGTGCACAAGTTTGGGGAAACCAAAATTGGAGTTCCCCCATCATCATAACTATAGCGGCGGGAACATTGCTCACTTTGCCATGGAAGTTGGCTGGCGTTTGTGATTCTGTTGCGTAAATCCCACTAAACCTTTTTCTATGCAAGAAAAGTTTATATACCCTTGCAATGGACATTTTAAATAAGGTGATAAGTTGAAAAATTCCTTGGGAAAGTTTTGGATCTGATCAAATGTGGGCTATAGCGGGCATAGAAAAATATACTTAATATAGTTATATATTAGTTATTTAATTGGAAATAACAGATGCACTATGACTGCCGAAGTCGTATCGAATTGGGATGACTCCGGGACTTCCGATCCGCTGGTCCTAGGCTTATTATTTGGGCTTAAAACTTTGGACTAATTATTGAACATTTTTTGGATTTTCTTAAAAAAACTTTTTGCCTGATAACGCTTTGCTCCGTAAGATTTGCATTTGAAAATTCCCTTGAGCTGTCAAACACAATAACATGCCCACAAGTCGGAGTTAATAATATAACTGAGACGTCTCTCTATCATTTTGACCTTTATTGACGGCTATATTAACCACATAAGATGCAACTAATACGTAGCATCTTATCTATGCATTTTGTTGTTGCCTCCTGCTTTAAAGCATCTTGTACATGTATTATGTTGCTATGTCAAACAAAAACACCCCTCAACGAGGTGAAAAGGCCAACATAAAAAAGTTATGATTTTTTGACATTTTGTGTTGAATAATAAATCCTTACCTTTTCTACTTTTAACTATTCAAAGGGTTTCAAAATATTGATTTTTAAATAACTTTCCAATTAAATTATAACAAATGAGGTCATTCCCCGCGGCGGATTTTCATTTTTTCTCCGCACACGCTCACAGTGGGCTTTGTAACTACTTGGACTGCCGTCCTCAGTGAGGATTCATTTTCTTTGTAGAGAATATTTTGCATATTTTTTTATGCTAACAGAGATTTTTTGTTTGAGCTTGTGAAAAATAACTGGAAGGGCATTACAATTTAGACTTGACTGAGTTGACTTTATTTCTCGTTAACGATAAACTATAAAAGCGCATAAAAGGCAGCGAAAAGTTAAAGGCAACTTTTTCGAGCAGAGCTGAAATTTCCTGGTAACGATCAACTTTTGCCGGTTCGACTTCAGCCTGGACTCGAAATTGGCCCGATTTGCTGTTGTTGGAAAAGAATTTGTTCCACTGGATGCGGAGAGGCCCACGCGGCGTATGACTGCCAGGGTATTTTCCGGTCAATCGTATATTTCATATTGGAACTTTTTAAGTTGCTGTCGAGCTGTCGGTTTTATATTAATTTGATGCACTCTTTATGGGCTCCTGCTGCTTTGCTATTTTTATCCGATAAGCGGGAAAACGTTTGTCTAAAGCAACCCCAAATTTTTGTTTTGCTTCTTGAGAGCCACTTCTCCGCCCCTATTTCTTGTTTACTGTGCTGTGCTGCAGAGTTGCAGATAAGCTGCAGCTGCAACTGACTCTGCTTAAAAGGCAATTCGAAATGCGATACATAACTTTAATTTTACCGCAGTCAACCGTGCAAATATTTGATATTTGGTCTGAAAAATGTAACGTTAACAGCACTTCCTTAAAGCTTTAAGTTCCTTCCTGAAGTTTTTGGGCATAACTAACGTTATCATTATGCAATGAGCATATGTGCACTTCTCCTTTTGGAATAATTAAGACTTTTAGTGCTTAGGCGGCAGCAGATGCAGGGGTCTATGCGAGGGTCGGGTGGGTGGCTGTGTTGTGCCACTGCAGGTTGCAACTGTCAACCGGCCGTTACGTGCCAAAAATATGCTAAGCACTTTAAGTGCCAACAGACATGTGTTCTAGCTGCATCCAGCCGTAGGCTTCCCTCTTCCGGCCAGGTTCCTAACTTTTCGTGGACGCGGAATGATAACGCCCTCGTTTCTTCTAACTGCTCATGGCTTATTCCCCTCTGGTCCCTCTCTTTGCAGGTTCGTTTTAAATGAGTCGTCGCACAGTGACGTATCAGTGACCATAGGAACAATCGGAAAATAGATTTTAAAAAAGAATAACTTTGTTGTTTTTAATATTTTGTTCTTTGAGATTTGATAATTTTTAAATACTGTAGAATTACGGTTTTAATTAAATTAAAATCGGACATCTATATCATATAGCTCCCATAGGAAAATCCAAAAAAAAAAAAAAGAATAATTAAAAAAATGTTTATTTTGCTGTTTTTTTATTAATCAAAATATTCCTTTGGAATATAGTAATTTTTTACTGTATCAGAATTACGGTTTTAGTTTTGTCAAAATCGGGCAACAATAGAAACACGATGGCAAAATGCAGCGCAAAATCGACGAAGCTTCACTGTTTTTAGTGATATGGGCACAGAATTCGAAATGTAGTCGTATCTTAATAACTGCAAGGGCATATAAACTTCGGTTTGCTTCCTTTCTTGTTAATATTAAAATAAGAAATTACATGCTTAGTAGAACGTTACTATATTAACTTTACCCATTAACGCGTCTAAAGAATCAATATATTATTAACAACCTGCAGATTTAAACAAAGCTGACGAAAGTTCAATTCGACCATAAAGATAGTGATTCTGGCGAAAGTTGTGAATTTAATGGCAAAGACCCCTTTTCTGATCACTAAGGAGCCCTTTTGGAGCCAGAGCCAAAGCTGCTGCCACGTTAAGCTTACGAAACCGATCCAGAGATAAACAAGAAATAGCTTTTGATGACGGAATGCGAAGTTAAATATTACAAGCTAAAATAATTACCTGGCCATATATTTAACTTCAGTCAGTGTTTATTCTTTTTAGAATTGCTGGAGGTTAATAACAAAAGGTTTTTATACGCAAAATTGTTATAGATTTTAGTGAAAACAAGAAAGGAAAGCTAACATCGGGCGCAGCCGATATACCCTCAAAAAAAAAATTAAAAACAACAAAGTTATACTTCATAAAATTTTTTTTTTCGATTGTTCCTATGGAAGCTATATAATATAGTCGCCCAGTCCGGCTCGTTCCGACTTATATACTACAGTAGAATCCGGTTATAACGACTCCGCTTATAGTGTTCGTCAGATTATTGCGACGAAAACTCGATGGCTTGGTTGATCCCCACACAAACTTATATGTTACAAACTAATATGGTTAGTGCGTCTTCCGGTTATATTGTCGTAAAATCGTCGGTCCCTTGAAAGTCGCTATAACCAAATTCTACTGTACCTGCAATAGAAGGAACAATTTTGGGAAAGTTTCAAGCAAATAGCTTTAAAACTGAGGGACTAGTTTGCGTAGAAACGGACCGACAAACAGGCGACATGGCTAGATCGACTCTCCTGGTCAAGAATATATATATTTTATGGGGTCGGATATGACTCATTCACTTCGTTGGAAACTTTTGAATGAAATTATACCCTCTGCACGTGTATAAAAAGGCGTAATGACACACAAAAGGTAAAAAAGTGAAGAAAACAATGGGAAGTCGCATTCGACGCTTTGCAAATTGCAAACACTGCTTTGAAAAACACTAAAGGAAAACGAACGGGATCGAAAGCTTGAAAACACCCGATCGCCTGCTCCTTTCTAGTGTTCCCTGACCTCATTCTTGCTCAAATTTTCTTCGGATCAGTTAGTTTACAGCCCTCCAGGCGAAACATATTGTGCATACAGTCGAATTTGGAAACTTTTAGTTATCGTGTGGGGTTTTATATCATTCAAAGGATTTGGAGAGCTGCGCATATTTAACGATATAATGACCTACATATTGTCTTCGTTGATCCTGAAAACAGCAGCAAACTCAAATACAAGCTGTACCAGGACAATGATCCGGAGCACAAATTCCGCACCTGGACCCTTTATAACTGTAGAAAAGTTAGTGACACCCCCACGGTCCGGATCTCAATTCTATCGAAAATTTGTTGGAATTAGTTAAGAACAAGAAAGGAAAGCTTACTTCGGGCGCAGCCAAAGTTGATATACCCTTGCAGAATATTCTGTAAATTATATTCTCCAAAACTATTCATATGATGCATTCTTAATACTCAAAAAAAATCCCAACTTCCTAACTTTAAAAACACCAAAGTTATGGCATTTCCGATCAATCAGTTATATGGCGGCTATAGGATATAGTCGGCCGATCCTTATGAAATTTGGTAGGTCGGATTGATTGCCCAAAAATAAAGCCCATAGAAACTCCCAACTTCATAACTTTACAAACACCAAAGTTATAAGATTTCCGATTAATCAGTTATATGGCAGCTGTATGATATAGTCGGCCGTTCCGACTTATATACTGCGTGCAAAGGAAAGAAGGGTGTGTGCAAAGTTTCAATTCGATATCTTTAAAACTGAGAGACTAGTTTGCGTAGAAACAGACAGACGGACAGACGGACATGCTTATATCAACTCAGGAGGCAATCCTGATCAAGAATATATATACTTTATAGGGTCGGAGATTTCTCCTTCACTGCGTTGCACACTTTTGACCAAAATTATAATACCCTCTGCAAGGGTATAAATATAATTTTGAACTAATCAAAATAGTTGTACATTTATTGTCTAAAAGTTTGGTTTCCTATTTTAAATAAAACACTCTAATGTGATGTCTGTGGTTGCATACTTTTGGACTTGAGCATTTATAATTTTCAGATGTTTCTCAAAGAGAGAGACTCGTTTTTGCAGAAAGCTTTAACACATTTTCACACTAGCTGGAAGTGTCCCCACTCCTTTTAGTGGTGTAGAAAGAACATACTTTTTAAAATGTTAATTTTATAACAAAAAGAGCTAAAGATAAAGCTACAGTTTACCATTCGTTTCTCGCAATTTTTAAAAATATCGCTATCGCTATTTCTACTAGTTATAGCTAATATAACAAATTGTCGGGCCTTAAATGTCTTTTCTAGGCAGTCGGGTCCTGTTAATGTAAGCTCTTACATTGACGCTCGAGGCAACCAAGATTTCTTAAAAGTAACTATCTATCACAGAAATTTTGACAGTGAGACAACAAACAGCCATTATTACTGTGCCACGATTTCACTAGCTCAAAACATTTTATAGACAATTTACTACCAGAATGAAATCTTGGGTTTCCAATGAAGCTGACCTCTCTGGTAGGGAAATGACTCATTTAGTTTTTTTAGGTAGCAATCTGGTAAACCGATTTCGGTCATTAGGACTTATTTACGACTTTATTTATAACGTTTTTCTACATTCCATTCACGTTGAAGAGTTTGTTTTATTAATATCGATGCTAAAGCTCGACAAAATTTAAAAATGATTGTAAAACTCCAGAGTCCCTGCCATACAATTAACTTTAAAAAACAAACTCACTCAATTAATTTCTTTGCTGAAAAGCCAAAGCCAACAAGCTATAACACTCAACAGTCCACCAGTAAATCAAATTTATACGCTGGGAAATTTGTGATTTTTAGGCTGTTAACGGCTGTTAGCACACGTTTTGTGCCGTACGCAGTTGAAACATCCGTTGTTTCCAAGTTAAAAAATCTATATTAAATATACAAAAACCCTAGAGCTTCTGAAAGGTCCCATTTAACGCGTTGGGCTACATGCAACTGTATAAAAAACTAAAATACATTTTTTAAGAGTTGATCGGCTATTAAACTGTTAAATTTAATTATACCTCTTGGTGTGTTAGATGAATTTTTTGTGGACTTTAACATTGATCTTTTGGAAACCTCGATTTTGATTTTTAGGATTCATTGCTTAATTAATGCATTACATAAAAGGTAACCCTTAAAAACATAAAGTATATTCAAGCACTATTGTGTGGCAGCTCTGGTCAATAGTCCTATTCGCCTCCTCCTCCAGTTCTGAGCAAATCACATTTATGACGTCTTATTCGAGTGACAATTTCCTGCACACAAATCAAATTCATTTAATTTGATTTAACTGCCGATACGCACGGTTCTCTGAATAGCCGAAACAATCGATGGCCAGGTCCGGGCCGTTGCCCCAAATGATGGGCCATAAATCGTCAGGTTTTTTCTATTCTCAGCCCACCATGTCAGCGGTATGAATACGACTAATCAATGTGACTGCAGATACATAGACATAACCTAGTAAATAGTTGTTGTGACCCGTGAGTCCCTTCGGTCGAACATGGCTTCATTTGGTCCATGTTTATTTGAAACCCATAATCCTGGCCGGTCACAAGGTCAGCCGGGCTCGTTGTGGCAGCCATAAAATGAAATGACCTTCCCTTGCTTTGTGGAACACTACTTTAGTGTTTTTTCCCGGGGCTGGTGCATTTTCTATTGGCCCCCGCGATATGGCTTACGGCGTTCAATTCGCTTTCGCAATAGCACAAATTGAATGGCTTGGACAAAGACATATAAATGTCCATCGAAAATTACTATATATTGGTTGCACGTGTGGTACTGAACTGATAATGATATTGAGGCAGAGGTTCGGGTACTAGGTATGACGGCACCCGTAAGTTATGAGCGGGAAACGGATTTTTTTATGCTATGCTATTTTATGACTTGCGAATTTTATTCGTAGTCAGTGGTGGGAAAGGTTCTAGTTTTTGGTACCTACGCTACCTTTTATTTTTCAAGACAATGTAAAAAACTTATTTCTCAGTTTAATTTTTTGGTATTTTGATAAAGAAGCGGTAAACAATGAATAATTATATACATTCTGTATTCCGCATCTGATAACAACAGCCCGGTTTCGAAAAGCTTAAAGTATGCAGTTTGTACGGAAATGCCATAACTTTGGTGTTTGTTAAGTTAGGAAGTTGGGATTGTTTATGAGTGTTAAGAATGCATCATATGAATAATTTTATAGAATATAATTTACAGAATATTCTGCAAGGGTATTTCAACTTCGGCTCCGCCCGAAGTTAACTTTCCTTTCTTGTTATACCCTTGCAGAGGGTATTATAATTTTGGTCAAAAGTGTGCAACGCTTCTCCGACCCTATAAAGTATATATATTATATATCAGGATTGAGTTGTCATAAGCATGTCCGTCTGTCCGTCTGTCCGTCCGTCTGTCTGTTTCTACGCAAACTAGTCTCTCAGTTTTAAAGATATCAAATTCAAACTTTGCACACACCCTTCTTTCCTTTGCACGTAGTATATAAGTCGGAACGGACTATATCCTATAGCCGCCATATAACTGATTGATCGGAAATGCCATAGCTTTGGTGTTTGTGAAGTTAGGAAGTTGGGATTTTTTATGGGTATTAAGAATGCATCATATGAATAGTTTTGGAGAATATAATTTTCAGAATATTCTGCTAGGGTATAAAAACTTCGGCCCCGCCCGAAGTTAGCTTTCCTTTCTTCTTGTAACCTGACTAAGATTAAGAACTTTGCCTAGCTAAGAAAGGATCTACAAGCACTAAAGAAAACGTTGCAAGAAGTCTTAAATAATAATAATCTCGTCATATATTTAAATTTAGTAATCTCATTTAAATTTTCGTGTTGCAGATGTTTTCGAATGCTTCCAGCCCTTTACAACTTGGCGTTGATGTGAATGGCCAGAGCACCATCCTCCGCAGAGCTTCCGATGTAAACGCTGGCACGTCCGTCGGATCCGACGACGACAGTCCTGCCAGTGCAGGAGGAGCCGTTCTTCTGACCAGATATGACGTCGCAGTAGGTGCCGGCGGGAAGGCCGGTCTGCAGGGAGCTGTTGAGGTCGTAGTTGTCGTTGTTGAAGGCCACGAAGCCCTTGCTGCCGCGGCTGAAAGAGATCTGGTTGCTGCCGTTGTCCCACCAGTTCTGGATCGAGTCCGAGCCCACTGCATTCCTGAAAGCCACCATGTTGTAGATCTGGCGCCAACGGTGCTCGCACACCCATCCGCCGCCGCAAGAGCTGTCACTGTTGAAGGTGGGCGAGGCAATGTTGTGGCCGTCGGTGGTGGGCGGGCCTTGATCCGTGTCCGAGAAGGAGAAGGAGGACATCACCCGCGGGGTGCCGAAGGGGTGGGCCAGCATGAAGGCGGAGGCCATCTTGTACTGCTTGGGCACCTTGTAGGTGAGGACGTCGGCACCTCCGGCCCCGTGTCCGCGCTGGTTGTCGTGGTTGTCGACGAAGACCAGGGAGCGGTCGGAGGCGGCGAAGCCCCAGGCGGTGCCCCAGTTGGTCAGGTACTGCAGCTGGTCCTTGCCGCGGAAGACCTTGCCGATGGAGTCGGAGTGCCGGAACTCGGTGATGGCGCCCAGTCCGGTGTACTCCGACTTGCTAATGGCCTCGCCTCCCATGTCGATCACCTCCTGCACGATGTAGGCCTTGGCGCCCGAGGCGAAGCCGTGGTCGGTGTTCAGGGTCTTGAGGCGTCCGTAGATGACGCCCAGGTCCGCTGGCCACATGTGCTTGGCGGCGTCCACCCGGAAGCCAGCAACGCCGAGGTCGATCAGGTGGTCCAGGAACTCGACCACCTTGTCCTGCACGTAGGAGTTGCCCTGGTTCAGATCGCGCAGACCCACCAGCTCGCAGTTGCGCACCTCGTTGGCGTCGTTGTAGTTGCTAATGCCGCAGGTGGGGTTGAAGTCCAGCGAGGAGTAGGGCACTCCTGGGAAGCTCTTGCTGCTGGGGCTGGCGGTGCTGCCTCCAGTGCCGTAGGTGCCTCCGTCGGCGGCCATGTGGTTGAATACGACGTCCACGTAGGTGCGCACTCCGGCGTTGTTGCACCGCCTGACCATGCTGGCGAACTGCTCCTCGTTTCCGGAACGGGTGACCAGTTTGTAGGAAATGGGTTGGTAGCGCTCCCACCAGGGGCGGCTATCCTTCACGGCGTTCTCGTTGACCGGGGACACCTGCGGACGAGGCGATGGGGACACACATGAAGCTTCCATAAAAAACCAATTTAAATCACTTTAGCCTCACCTGGACACCGGCAAAGCCGTTGGGCCCCAAAAAGTTCTCACACTCGGCGGCGATGTCGTCCCACTTCCACTCGAAAAGGTGGACCATGCCACTGCGACCCGACGCGTAGTTGGTGTCGAACTGGGCGTTGGCCATCGCCAGGAAAGCGAGGCACAAAAAACTCTTGCTCAGAAACATGGTGATGCCAGTGCTGGAGCAAGTCTCAATCTGATTTGAAGGGGTTGTTATTGGACCTTATATAGGGGGTCCGAAGAACCCGCACTGACGCAGGCTTTGGTCAATCGAGTGATTTGTGATGCAAATTGAGTTATTCCGGCCCATCTTGATAGGGGGGATTTGTCGGCAGCTATCATGTATACGATAAGATAAGAACTCGGCACTCCGATCACTATCTGACTGTGATGGCTGTGATTTCGGACAAGTGGGAGCGGTAGACAGATTGGTCGGACTACCAGCGTTAATGAGTTCTATCAGCGGATAAACCCAACACAAATATATTTCAGTGATTTCAGCGCTGGCGATGACCACGGTCCCTCAATCAAAGTAGAAAACAAGTTGATAGTGGTGGCAGGTTCCTTGCATGATTTACAGCCATTCCAGAGGCACACGAAAACACTTCTGTGGGGGCCGTATATTTGACCGACTTTTACGACCCTAATCGGACCGCACTGGGCTCATCAGGCGCAGTTCAGAAGGGGAGAAATTTGGGCGCTTCAACAGAAACTGTTCGCTGGTGGCGGTGATTGGAGAATCTCCTATCGATTGGCTCAATATTAATTAAAGCGTATTTTTGCGAATCGGAATGCAGACAGGCGGACTTCGAGTGGTCTGAATAACAATGATTTCACAACACAACGCCATTCCCTAAACTGCATGCTTTAGAAACTGTAGGCCCTAGTACAGCTCTTATCTGAAACGTAATTTATGAGAAAGAGCTCTGAAACGACAGGAATTTGATAAGTTTTTAATTAACTAAAAACAAGTACCGTTTCTGCTGTTTGCAATTAACATCTCAGAGTGCACTCAGTGTGCACACATAGATAAGAATTAACAATTTTAATATTCAACGTTATTCGACAGAACAATGTCGTTCAAGTGAGCGGCTTACGAATATTCTTCGATACATTTTACAAAGACAGGCATAGACAGACAATCAAATTATATAAAACATGTTCGCATCGATGCAAAATATGACACTGCGGTCTTGTCCATTTTGATTTGCAGGCCAACACACCAGACAAGAGGGTTTTGGGGCTGGCAAAGCTGTCTCCCAGTAAACTCTGTGTACAAATATTTACCATCAAGTTCATAAGCAAAGACCACGAACTGAATGTGAGCATTTCCGCACATTACACCTGAAGTTGAAAACTTTCCTGCGACGGACACATCAACCCAGACGTAGGCAAAAACTTGATATCCTACCCTGCTGTCATCCCACGCCTTGGAAGCCAATTTTGAATTGTAAGGAAATGCCGGATATGGCAAAGTTCAAAGCGGAAACGTTTGCTGCACTTTGAATTCCAAAAACGCTCCTATCGCACAGGAGAGGAGCATCAGCAGCCACAACGCTGTGGGAGTTTAGAAGACAGAGAGATAGGAAACAATGGAGAATAGAAAGTGACCAAAATAAACCAAACTTGTAATCTATACATGCAGGCGAATTCGTCATAAAGAATGGTTAGATAAGTCAGCGAAACAGGCTTGTCTTTAACATGCCTTCATAAGTAAAAAAATGTTCATTTAAATTACAAGAAATCAGGCATGTTGTCATTTTAAACAAATCATTCCAAGGCAAAATCTTTATTACATAGAATGTGACAACTGTTCAAATGCAGACAGTTCGGTGACAGGCCTTAATCTGAGGTTACAATAGAAACACCGTTTTGCGGAGTTCTGTTTCATAAACCGACTATAAAAACACTAACAAATTTAAGTCGACAATTGACTACAGGGATAAACATTTATTTTTCCGCTGCAGTTGGACTTCCTAATTAAAAAATTACACATAAAGAAGCTTGCACCCATTATTTTTAAAGGTGTAAATAACGTTTTCTTTTTATTAAAGTAATTCTGAAATTGCTTAAAAATACTAAAACGTTATGAGTAACTCTAACTATACTGAGTATATAACAAGAAAGGAAGCAAACTTCGAAAAGCCGAAGTTTATATACCCTTGCAGTTATTACAAATCGACTACATTCCGATTTCTATGCCTATGTTACTAAAAACAATGAAGCCATGTCGATTCTGCACTTTGCCATCGTTTCTATGGCAGCCATATGATATTGTTGTCCGATTTAAATTTAATTAAAACCATAATTCCATAATATTTAAGTATGGACTTAATACCATACCTCAATACCATAGAGCACACATAGAAAAAAAAAAAAATTAAAAAATATAAAAATGAAATTTTATTCTGCTGTTTTATATTTTTTAAAATATTCCTTTGAGATTCAGTAATTTTTTACTATATCAGAATTACGCTTTTAGTTTTGTCAAAGTCGGACAACAATATCATATAGCTGTCATAGAAACGATGGCAAAATCGTTTAACTTCATTGTTTTTAGTAATATATGCATATAAATCGAAATGTAGTCGTTTTGTAATAACTGCAAGGGTATATAAACTGTGTCTTTCCGAAGTTTTCTTCCTTTCCTGTTTTTAATGGTAAGTGTGAGAGAATATAAAAAAAGGTATTATATTTTAAAAGTATGTTTTAAGTTATTTTACCTGACTAAATTTCGAAAAGTAAAGCAGTTCCCAAACAAAAGGTAATGTTTAAAAACATTTTAAAATAATGAAAGGGAAAATTCGAAATGCGCGCTTACCTTCTTTTGCATTTCTCGTCACTTGATTTTGTAAATTGTATGTCGCTTTTCGTTGGATTAAGCATAATCAAAGAGTATCCGTTTGCATTAAAACCCAGTACCCATGTTGGCGGGCTTGAGCCTTGTTTACTAGTTTTTTACCTAGTGCTTCGGAGAACAAAATAATATCAGTGAAACCAAATACAACGTTAATTAATAAACTTCCTATTTTCAAATTCAACTTATAATTAAAGGAAATTTTCTTGTCAACTTTCCTAGCATTTGACAAAACCGCAAGTGTTTACACACACACAAACTTTCCAAATCTATTGATTTTTTCTGGGAGTTAGTCGGCTGTAGAGATCATCATGCAGTGCCTTTTTACAGGTTGTTATGTGAACATCATCACCAAAGTCTTTATCCCTAACTTTGATCTATGTTGAGGAGATGTGGGGATTGACATTATCCTTCATACGATCCTTACGCACTCCTAGTTAAAACGGCGTGTGTCCTTTAAAATGCCGCGAAGGGCTCCGAGTGGTAAAACGTCTTCTGGGCATCCTTTCCCCAGTTTTAAAATTCGATTTGCTTTTTCAATTTTATTTTTTGGACACATGCGGCTGATTTTCTTTTTACTTTGTAAAGTCAAACCACTTTTTATTTAAGACTGTAAAACGATTATAGTTTTAATATTTATCATAATGTCATTTAGAAAATAGAGACAAATGGGATTAATCAAAAATAAGAAAGGAAAGCTAACTTCGGGCGGAGTCGAAGTTGATATACCCTTGCAGAATATTCTGTAAATTATATTCTCCAAGCTTATTCATATGATGCATTCTTAATACTAATAAAAAATCCCAACTTCCTAACTTTAAAAACACCAAAGCTATGGCATTTCCGATCGTTCAGTTATATGGCAGCTCCGTTCTGACTTATATACTGCGTGCAAAGGAATATAATTCGATATAATTCGATATCTTTAAAACTGAGAGACTAGTTTGCGTAGACGGACAGACGGACATGCTTATATCAACTGAGGAGGTGATCCTGATCAAGAATATATATACTTTATAGGGTTGGAGATGTCTCCTTGACTGCGTTGCACACTTTTGACCAAAATTATAGTACCCTCTGCAAGGGTATAATGAGTGGGGTTCAAGTACTGGCTATACAACTTAGAAGGCGTGGAACCGATCTAAATATGAAAATTCCGAATGTCATTATCGACAATTATTGAAAGATCATTTACACCCGAAATCTGAAACCTACTACATACACAAAAACTACAAAATATAAAAACCATTTTTAAGGAAAAAATAAAGAAAAGAAAATCATGGAAAACCTAGAAAATGAGGAAATAACAATTCAGCCTCTGACAGAGGAACAAGTCAGAGAGATCCGCGAAATCTTTGCGCTCTATGAAACCCAGACACCTGGAATGATTAGCCAAGTTAATATTTGCGAAGTGATGTTCGAACTGGGAGTTTTTCGTACCGAAGCTGAGATCAATCGGTTGCTCAAGGAATTTGAGTTGGAACGAAACGAGGAGGTCACGGTGGTGCAGTTTCTGGAAGTTATGACCAAAATCTACCAGCAGATGTACAACAAGGATTCCCTTAAGGCGGCGTTCGACGTGCTTGATAACACAAAAAATCACTTTATAAACGGCAGCGACCTTCGTCACGTGGCTCTATCTATGGGCATAAAGTTTACGGATCTAGAGTTCGAAGAAATGTTCAAGGAGACTGATTTCGACGCCGATGGTAAAATAGGGTGGTCCGATTTCCTTCGTGCTGTAACTAAGCCCTAAGTTTGACAAATTGCAGCAAATCTACGACGTATTAATGCATATCAAGAGAGCTTAGTGGGTCCATCGTCGGACATATTTTTCTGATGCCCCGTACCGATAATTTAAAAACATTATCGTCCTACTACAGTTAATTGTATTACTTTGTGAGTGGGTGGCTGTGCTACATTGAATCGATGGCGTCAATAGCTCAATAGCGCTCGTTTGATGAGTATCTATCAAACAAGTAAATATGAAATAGGGGTATAAACGCTGTGCAAACGCATTGATAAAGCTCGCGGTTATTGGTGCAATTTAAGTCATTGATGGACAAATGGATTTCTGACACAAATTGTCATAATAGGGCGAAAAAACCGAGCATTGAGTTAAATTTTATGTAAAGTAGTGATTCTTTTATTCTGCTATAATTGGCTTACAAATTTTTGAGTTATAAATATGGTGTATACCTTTATAGAGTATACACTTTTTGAATAGGTAGCTTTACCTGTCCCCAACAGTTTAAAAAAAAACCTGATGTCTTTTTTATTTAATCCAGCCCCTGTTATTTCCACGAACCGAGCAAAATAAAAATTGTACGTTGAGTTTTAGCGATATAAAAATAAATTTGGTCGAATAAAAAAAAATAATACTGTGACTAATTATTTACTTTTGTAATGAATTGATTGACTATTACTTTTGAAAATTTTAAATTGATATACCCTTGCAGAATACTCTGTAAATTATATCCTCCAAAATTATTCATGTGATGCATTCTTAATACTCATAAAACTTCCTAACTTTAAAAACACCAAAGTTATGGCATTTCCAATCGTTCAGTTTAATGGCAGACCAAAATTATAATACCCTCTGCAAGGGTATAAAAATATTGGAATTCCAATATTTGGGCAAACAAAAAATCACGATATAAATATATCATTTTTAGAAAAAAAAAATATCGACATATTGATATTTTGATATATTATCAACAACCCTAATATTTGTCATACTGACCATACGGTTATAAGCCGATATTTCGCACAGATTGATTTTTTAAAAATTTGCAAATCGTTATTAGCGCTTTTCTGCTCGTGAGAAGGCGTAAATTTGTTTTTATTTTTTAAAAATCTTCTATCGGCTTGCCGAAGCTAGCTTTTGTTCTCGCATTCGATGTAATACGATTCAGACTTTTATAGTAGAGTAGGCTTACAAAACTTAATTGATAATTGACTACAAAGACTCATGTTTTCCATTGCAGTTTTACGCAAAAGAAAAGAACACTCAAAATACTTTTAATGGCATGTCGAGACATACACTTTTCAAGACATGCATTAGAAACCATTAATTTGTTTAAAATTGGAGAAAAAGCAGAACAAACTATTGCTTTTAATGCTATAAGAAATCCAATTTAATATCTTTATATATACATATATATTAAAGCAAAGATTAAAGATCGAAGAAATAAAAAAAAATAGAAATTGAAGCATGAAGTATGTTTCACCGAAAAACAATTTGATTATTCCAATTATATTGTTGTCAAAAAAAAGGATCCTATGGTTGATGGACCATAAGCCTGCTGTTTTTACTCAGGAGCTCCAAAATATCATGAAAAAGTACAAAAAGTAAAAGTTTTTGGCTGTCTACCTGTGCAAATTGCCTGGAGAAGCCAAATTGTATACTTATTTAATCCCATGCAGAGGGAATTTTAAGTCAAAAGTTTGCAGCGCAGCGAAGGAGCCGTTTCCGATCCTGTAATGTATATATATTCTTGATCAGCATCCCCAAGAGATGTCGGTTTTAAAGCCTGATGAAACTTAACAATTATTTCTATTGCATATAAAGTTTCCAAAGGAAAAATCCGAAGATAAATAAATAAACAGTTTTTTAAACAATTTCTGAACTACGGTTTTCATTTTATAAAAATGGGACGACTTTATCATATCGCTGCTATTGGAACGATCGAAAGAGAAAGACGGATTTCCGACCAACAAGCTAGTCGAAATAATCAACCTAGTTTGTTTGCTTTGCAAACTTTTCCAAAAATTTGCATCCATTGCACGTAGTTTAAAAGTCCGGGTTACAAGACTATATAATCGGTTTACCACAGGAATCTTTTCGGTTTAAATCTGGTTGGAATGTATACATATGTATACATATAATGTACATACTAATTTCAAAAGAGTTTCATCCAAAGAAATTTCCGTGTCCCCTGTGCGTAGCTTTAAAGGATTTCAGTTATAGCAAGGTCGACCGACTATGTCGTTTAATAAATCATTGGAAACCAGCAAGGTTGGCTCCTTTATTATACAGATTCATTTAAATGCTATGAAGTACCAGCAATTGCTATTATTGCAGAGAATTATTGTAGCCGTATTGCACCTCCCAAAAGCAGCTCCATAAAATCAACCGTTGTAAAACGCTAACCTGGCCATATCCCCGCCCCGTGGCGGCGTGCCCGCAAAGCACTTAACGGCTTCGACGAAAACTTAAGGCATCCCAGCGCTTGTGTGTGTGGGCGTAATGCTTTTTTGTAACTTTGTCACATTATCATTTTGTTGGCTGCGAGCTAAGCACTCATCCGACCAGCCAACACCTCCTCTGATGTACATTGTCGGTGGTGCGTCATGGCGCTTTAAAGAGGCCGTGGCATACTTTTGGGCAGGAAATTTGCTCAACTTGGAAAAGGGCTTAAAGTGTATTATTCGAGTTCATAAATTTCGCCATGGCACGGCCAATAAAATATAATACACTGCCACGGCCAGACAACGAAGTCAACGAGAACCTTCACAAAATGACCAAATGAAATGCCGAGCAACGAGCGCTAATAAAAACCAACTTCTGACTTTGGCTCCGACTCCGGGTCCGATTCCGGCTCCCACTCTCCGCCGTGGCGCTTTCTTTTTAGTGTCACACGAAAATAAAACGGAGAATAACGAGCCAGTTGAAAGCGGACCGGCAACTGCAGCCAGAACTTGTGCCGGCCACGCCCCCACACAGTTGCACACAATGAAATGTAGTTGAAAATTATGAAAATTATCTGCCACGCCATTTTTATGCCAGAAACTTTTGCATCTAAATGTCCATAAAAGCGGAAGCGTCGCGACGCCGAATGGAAAAAAGGATGGAGATCTAAAAAGGAATGGGCGGAATAAAAGACTGGTTGGAGACGTGTGTGCATCGTACTGCCGAGCAAGGTTCTAGCCTCGCCATCCTCTCCAGTGCTCCTACTTGGGGCGATGCCGCGCAGATGGCATGTCATCATTATAATATAAATTAAGTGCAGTTCCAATTTTGGGTTCAGCTCCACTTAGAAGAAAAATTATGTCAGATTCTTTGCCGAAGATTAAGAGTACAAATTGGGGATGACATGGCGTGCAATAGAAATATATTTCATTTTAAAATATATACAATTTCAGTTTTACACCATGCGTCTCAATAGAATTACCTTTTGTTCACTTCGATTATGTGAAATATCTGAAAAAATGCAATGTACTTAGCTATAAGAAATGTTTTATTTCTTTGCTTTGGTTGATTTGGATGTGGGAAACAAATGTTTTAACAAGAAAGATTTGGTATCTTTTTATCTTTATTCACATTGTGTATTTGTTTTTATTCACATTTAGTAACCGCACGCTTGCACACTTCTTCCCTTATTTTATAACAAATTTATTCTACACTCATACCAAAATTAACCCTAAAAACAAGAAATTCGCCTTATTTTTGTCTTCAAAGGCATCGCACCTTAAATTTTAGGGTAAATTTTTCTAAGATTAAGGGCGTTCCTTTCTAAAATCTAAGGCAAAGGGCCCTAAAAACAAGAAAAAATTTTCTAAAAAAAAGAAAAATATTTCTTAAAAGTAGGGCATCAAACCATAAATTGTAGGGTATTTTTTCTAAAAATTAGAACAAATGTGCATACATTCATTATGATGTAATGTTTCATTCAGGATTTATGGACTTATGTATACTTATGTATGGTATACATATGTAAATGATTTAAGCACTTCGCTTCATTCAGAAAAGTCACAAAGTTTGTATGTATTAGTATTGCACTAATGAATTGCCAATTCAACTGTAATTCTGTGGGGAAGAGAGAGAAAATTGTGTACAATTATGATTTATTTCAGTTCTTCTTTTAAGGTTAATTTGAGAAAATTTGTCTATTTTTTAGGGTAAATAATTTTTTTAGGCAGAATTCCTAATTTTAAGAAAAAAATGTCTAAAAATTTCTAAAAACAAATACCATTTTTACTAAAATATAGAAATTCTTTCTTGGATTTAGAGCGATTTATGTTTATGGCGACAATTTCTACATTTGAGTAACATTTTCTTATTTTAAGAAAAGTTTTCTTGTTTTGAGAAAAAAATTGCTTGAAAATAGAAATCTTTTCTTGGATTTAGAAAAAATAAAGTTTTAAGGCGAATTTCTAAAATTTAGGGTTAATTTTGCTATGAGTGTACTTACAGAAACTTACGTAATTAGGCATGTTGAACTTAAGACTGTTTTTCTTTATAAAATATGCTGATATTTAAATAAAACATAATATTTTTACATAGAATCACTCATTTACACAAGTGACTACATTAAATTATATTTTTAAAATAACTAAAAGTGTTGGCACATTTGGATTTATTATTTGGCCACTTTTTTCTGCTTAATCCCATTTGTCTCAATTCTCTAAGTGGTAAAATTATCAATTTTAAAAATAAAAAGTAAATAAACTAAAATTTAATTAGCTGAATCAGGACAAATCGAATGTTAAGATTGGAAAAACATGCTTAGAATCCGATTTTAACAAAAACAATCATTTAGTTTAGGGAAATACATAAATTAGTATGCCAATCGACTTTCAACTTTTTGTATGATTTAATAATCCATTCCCTAAGCAAAGATCTTATGTTAGTTTACTTTTCAAATCGATTGATTTTTCTAGAAGCAAGTAGCTTGTAGACATCAACAAGCAAGTCCTTTTTACCCTTAATTGTTATCTATGCTGGGAAGATCTGGGGGATGACATTATTCTTTTATACGATCCTTTTCTTTAAAAATGAAAAGAATGATAATTGTCACTTAAAGAGCTGATCCAAGCTGAAAAATGTATTCCGAAGAAATTATAGCTTTCCCGCAAAACGATTCGATACCCAAATGAGTAACGAATTACTTAGGTTGGTGTTGGGGTGGGAAAAGACAGGCGCACGCATAGTTCTCCGGCTACTTGCTCGTCGGCTAATGGGGTGGTATCTTGGCCATCCTTTCCCTGAGTTACCTAATTTGTCCATAATTATAGTCGATCATTTTGCGTGCTACGACAAGCTAAATCGGGAGGACCACAACACAGCACAAACACATTGAACCCGGTCTATTGGGCATGCACGATCGGACGACTATTTAACCCCAGATGTTGTTGGGATTATTGACGCCCCTCCCTGCCTTGGCCATTCTTTGCATTCCCATGGTCAAATGGAATTTTTATTTTTGGTGAATGGCCCCTTTGGGTTTCACGGGACGATCGCACTAGCCGAAGGCAAAACTACTTGAGATTAAAACATTATAATTATTTTATTCCTTAATGACTAATAAAATTGTTTAAACTAAACATAATGGTAAGAATATAGTGAAATACAATGTTCATGCAATGGGTTTATGTGTAAGCGAGGGACATTTAGCAACAGTGCAATATAAACGGATCATAGAAAAAAGATCGGCAAGTTTTGTTAATGTCTTTTCTTTTGATTTTTAATCTGTTTCGTTTTATTTTAGATTTTTGGGATTGCTTCTTTCGCTACGTATATACATGCGCAGAAAAACTAATTTGAGAGCATTTTCGCCATCCGTTTTGTGTAGAGCGGCTCCATGGAACACATCGTAGCAAAGGCAATTGTATGGTTTTTTTCTTTTTGGCCTATTTTGACGATGTAAGAAAACTCGGAAATTTTTCGTCATTTTTTGTAACCTCTTGCGGCTAATTTTTCTGGTTGGGACTTCTACCTTTACGGCCTCAAAACCAAGATCTGGCATTGGCCGGCAACCCTTCGCGCAGGTGAAGATATGCGCACTTCTTCTGCCACCAGCTGGAACCTCTGGTTTCCGGGATGTTGCGAACTCCTCCGGCGCTGTCGATGAACAGTTTAGCCGAACCCTAATGGCAACAAAACGCTATCTGTTACTGACTAAACTTACTGGTTTTTTTTTCCCCATTAATGTCTCACTTTTCTGAGGGCTCGGCAACACAAATGTTAAAACAACTCACTTCCCGGGCCAACTGAGGGATCCGAATTCTATCACTCGCGAAATGACTGACTTTTAGCCAGACTTTTATTTAAACGCAAGCCTTTCTTCACTCTTGTTCTTATTTTTAAATTACTGAGCTGAATTGACTGGATCCTCCGGCCGCCAAAAGGGAACAGAACGAATGGACGCCCTGAATTAAGCGGGCACCCATGTCGCTCTCCCAAAGGTGAATTTTCCCTCCGGAGAAAGCCTGACATTCGGCCCTGTGAACATCTCTCTCCTAGATGGCGCCTGCAACCTCGAGTTTCTCTCTCATAGAGGGCGGGGCTCTCAGCTTGTTTTGCTGGGACAAGCGTTACAAAAAACCCCCCGAGTAAGATCAGTCTTGGGGGTCAGACCTCCAAGACTGATACCACCAAAGCTTGGCACAGCTATTGCTTGAGATCTTTCGCATGGTAGCGACCCACAGAGCGACCCTGCGAATCCTCAAGATCGTAATAGGAATTACCTATCTTTTTCCTTATCCGCGCCTTCAAGTAAGCTGGACCAAGTTTAGCGTTGTACCCTGCCTGAAAATTGCTCTGCTTGAAATTTTTTCTGAACACTTCCTGTCCCTTGGCATACGTCACTTCTCGCGACCTCAAATTGTAAACCCGCTCATTTTTGTCTCGTTGCTTTGCCTCCAAAGCCTTGCTTCTTACCAGATCCAATGAATCTTCTTTTGCAAGCATTGTCGATCTGTCGTCTAACAGGCGAAGAGCTCTTAATAACTTGTATGTTGCTCCTGAACCGACAAACTGCTGCCCAAACACCATATAATACGGAGAAGTTAGTATACTGGAATGCACTGCCGTCCTTAAAGCACAACAAATGCTACTGAGCTGTTCGTCCCAGTTTTTCTGATCAGACTTCACATATGAGCGTATTGCTGCGATCACCGAACGATTAACTCTTTCTGAGGCGTTAGCTTGAGGAGAATATACCGCCGTCAGAGTGTGCGATACCTTGTTAATTCTGAGAAACTTTTGAAAAATCTCCGCCTTGAATTGGGATCCGTTGTCCGAGATTATGGTCTCCGGAACTCCAAACGTGTGGAACAAATCCTCCTGAAGATATTTTATTACCACATCCGCCGTCAGCTTCTTAACGGCTTTAAAAAATACAAATTTAGAATAGTGGCCTAGAACAATAAAAATGCCGATGTGCCCACTTTTCGACCTGGGATATGGACCCAAAAAATCAATATACAACTTCTGGAAAAATCTTTGCGATTCTGCAGGTACTCCCATAGGCGGTCGCTGAATCTTATTCGCCTTAGTCGTCTTACAAAACTCGCAAGCCAGCACATGGGCCTTCACGTCTTTAACCAAACTCGGCCAGTAATAATATTTACGCACCCGCTCCAAAGTTTTGTGGATGCATCCGTGCGATGCTAAGGGCTGATCGTGTGCTTTGTTTAACACTTCCGGTACCAAATCTTGAGGAACCCATAGTTTCCATATATAGTTGTAGTGTAAAATTTCACCCGTAGCATGTTCGGTTTTTCTATATAAGCGCTCATCCACAACCTTGAGATCCGGTAACTTATCCTCATTTGCCCTTATTCGCTCCATCAACGACACATAATCACTTGACCTGAAAGCTGGCGACTCCAAGTCGAACAGAAGACCTTGACCAGCTTCTATGGCCGCCACGCTGTCCTCATTCATCCTGGAAAGAGCATCCGGTACAACGTTTAACTTGCCACTTCTATGCTCAATCTTAAAACTGAAGCCCAATTTTAGAGCCCATCTTGCCAAACGTGAATGCAAATCGGTCTGTGTCATAAGCCATTTCAAGGATGCATGATCAGTTATGACCGTGAATTCATGCCCTTCTACATAAGCCCTGAATCGTTTTATGCACACCATCACAGCCAATAGTTCTTGTTCAGTCACTGAGTAGCTTTTAGAAATCTTCTTAATGCTTTAAGAGTCTTGGGCAGTGGGAAATCGACCATAGCCGCAATCTTATCCGGATCTGTACGAGTCACCCCCTCTCCGACAATATGCCCCAAATAATTCACCGAGTGCCTACAAAATTTACTCTTCTCCACGTTCAGAGTGAGTCCCGCAGCTCTCACTTGGTTTGCCACTGTTTGCAAAACCCTCAAATGTGATTCGAAGCTGTCAGACACAATCAGCAAGTCATCTAAATATACGAAAACCTCATTCCGAAGCTCGGCCGGGATAACCTTGTCCATTAATCTGGTCATAGTTTGGGAGGCATTCGTTAACCCAAATGGCATGACATTATACTGGTATAAGGGCTTTCCCGGGATTGTAAATGCTGTCATTTCACGAGACTTTGGATCAAGCGGTATCTGCCAATAAGCATCTTTCAGGTCTAAACTAGATATGTACATAGCCTTCGGAAGTCTACCCAAAATTCCATATATTTGCGGCAGGGGATATGCATCCTTCCTAGTCACTGCATTAACTTTCCTACTATCCATACACAATCTTACTTTTCCCGGTTTCTGCACCAAAACAACGGGTGATGACCATGCACTATCCGATTCTTCAATCACCCCAAGCTTGAGCATTCTGTCTACCTCCGCAAACAATAATCTTTCTACTGCCGGAGACACGGCAGTGTCTAACTGGCTTAGCATCCCCAACATCTATAGAGTGCGACAAAAACGACGATTTTCCTAGCCCAGACACAGAAAAAGAAGGAAATTTTGCTATGGTATACTGCAATTCTTCTTTTTGGCTAGGCGACAGGTCATACGAGTCAGCGGCGATTTCAGAAATCAACATTTCAGGCGGTAACAACCCAAATGCTGTCCAAAAATCTATCCCAAGGTACAGGTCTTGGCTAAGGGATGGAATGATGTGCAAATCGAGCTCTCTGACTTCTTGATTATACTGCACTGCAGTCCTTAATCTACCCATTACCTCCTCTTGGTTCTTTCCATCTGCCGTGGAAGCAGCCAAAATTCCTCGCTTAAATTTCACTTTACTTCTTATCACTTGCTGGGCCTGTGTCTAACAATCCTAGAACCACTCTGTCGAGAACGCGAACTTCCGCATAAGGCAGCAACCAGATAGCTTATATCGGATTGCATTGATAGCTCTAGCTGCTTTCCAAAAACTCTTCATCCTTTTAGCACTTCGGGATGGTGAACGTTGCCGAGTTAATCGGTTAGTTGATATATAAGCAGGTTTTAAATTTAATAATGTCGGCCAGAAACGTAGTTGACTAGACATACAATCGGACGAAAACGGATTTTTGACCGTCGGCCGGCGACGTGGAACACACGGTGGCTAACGGAACTGTGTGTTTGACTTCCCGATTTTTTGACATTTACCACAAGAAGGCTTGTATACGTTTTGAGTACCACAGCCATAGCAAAAGATTTTTCTCTTGCTTTCGCAGTCCTGATACCTATGTCCCTCTTTGTGGCAATTCCAACACACTAATGCCAAAGCGCCGATTACTAAGTCTCCTTCTTGATCAGAAAACTCGGAAGCCTCATCTGACAAAGCTTCCTCCAGCAATTCTGCCACCTGTTGGCGAAAAGGTGCTCCTTTCTGATACCCGTGAGTCCGTTTTACATCTTGCAAGAATGCTTCCCTACGCCTGCATATCTCCCGGATGCTGTCTACCGTTTCTATAGTCACATTTAATATTTCGTGACGGATTTCAGGCCTTAAATTCCTTTTTAAAATGTCCACTATAGTCCTTTCTGACAGTGGGGACTCTAGGGTATCCATTAACTGGACAATCGAGTCGTAAAATTAATCAAAGGATTCCTGTTCCCTTTGTTTTCGATCCCGAATGGCTTTAATTATATCCACATCAGTCCTAGTGTCACGAAATTGCTTTGCACCCCAGTGAACCTGCCTTTTTGCTTTGTGGAACCTCCAGAAAAATTCACGGGCCTTGCCATCAAAAAGAATGTTTGCGTTGTTGCATAATTAATTAATTGAGCCATCTGCTCCGATAATTGTATTAAAATATCGTTTTGCATGGACCTAACTGCCTGAGAAACTATTGTCCCTATTGCTTCTGTGCTGACCGAAGCCTCATTAACCGCTGCAGCTCCTGAGACAGGTGGATCCTTTCTAACCGTCGCCATTTTTGCCTTTTGATTCGACCCAGCCGCCGATCCTTGCACTTCAAAGCACACCGTATTGCAGGTCGGACAGGTTGCTATCGCTTTCGAGTGAGCCGCTATACAGGACTTGTGGAACTCGTGTCCACATTTGGTTTTGTACGTAACTCCAGTGCATAAGTCTTTCCCACAAAGATTGCAATTTGCGGCTTTGTCCTGCTCATCCATCTTTACAACGCGGTCTTCCGATCTAAGATGTAGAGAGGTTCGCTTGGGATGCTCCAAGCTTAAGATACTTTGATCAGAAAACTTAAACACTCTCTTTGGCCTCTCTCTCACCTAAGCTATTCAAAAAGAGTCAGTGAACTCTGAAATTCTGGTCACCTGATCAGCAATTTTAAAAACTCTTATTTAATTTCTCTTTTTTATTTGCTGTCGCGTGAGAGTAAAAGCGGTCAACGACCTGGCACAGCGAAACAGCTGCTCTGATTGCTAATTTCTATTTGCCCAGACTCTCTGTTGTAAAGCAAACTTGTTGCGCTGGTCAGTAATTGTAAATCAGAGAACAGAAGCCTAATCAACTAGAACTCGTATGTATCATCCTACATAATATGAACATAATCTTAAATGCAATATTATACCCTTGCAGAGGGTATTATAATTTCAGTCAAAAGTTTGCAACGCAGTGAAGGAGACATTTCCGACCCTATAAAGTATATATATTCTTGATCAGCATCACCAGGAGAGTCGATCTAGCCATGTCCGTCTGTCCGTCTGTCCGTCTGTCCGTCCGTCTGTCCGTCCGTCTGTCCGTCCGTCCGTTTCTACGCAAACTAGTCCCTCAGTTTTAAAGCTATCTGCTTAAAACTTTCCCAAAAGTTGTCTTTCTATTGCAGGTAGTATATAAGTCGGAACGAGCCGGATCGGGCGACTATAGCATATAGCTGCCATATAACTGAACGATCGGAAAAGCCATAACGTTGGTGTTTTTAAAGTTAGGAAGTTGGGATTTTCTATGAGTTTTATTTTTGGCCAATTAATCTGACCTACCGAATTTCATAAGGATCGGACGACTATATCCTATAGCCGCCATATAACTGATTGATCGGAAATGCCATAACTTTCGTGTTTGTAAAGTTAGGAAGTTGGGATTTTCTATGGGTTTTATATTTGGCCAATCAATCCGACCTACTAAATTTCATAAGGATCGGGCGACTATATCTTATAGCTGCCATATAACTGATTGATCGGAAATGCCATAACTTTGGTGTTTTTAAAGTTAGGAAGTTGGGATTTTTTATGAGTACTAAGAATGCATCATATGAATAATTTTGGAGAATATAATTTACAGAGTATTCTGCAAGGGTATATCAACTTCGGCTCCGCCCGAAGTTAGCTTTCCTTTCTTGTTTAAATAGAAATATACGAAATGACATAAATATAAACGATTAAAAAAAAACAAAATGTAAATATGTGTAACAAAAATCAAACGATCTAAAGAAATCATACAAAAATTGTTTGCCTTCAAGCATAGTGGATCTCCCTTTCAAACCTTATCAGTAAATCTGTCGTCAACGAAATGCATGCGAAAAGAGAAATAAAACTGCCTTAGCATCGGCGGTCCGCTTTTACAGAGCGCAAGTGCCAAAAACAACGCTCGACAGTCCGCGTGTGCCTTGCCAAACGACAAGACGACAATAGTTACACCGCATTGTTCCGCTAGGCTGCTCTGTTTTTTTTTTTCTCGCGATCGCCGGTATACGCAGATTTTTTATACCCTTGCAGAGGGTATTATAATTTTGGTCAAAAGTGTGCAACGCAGTGAAGGAGACATCTCCGACCCTATAAAGTATATATATTTTCTTGATCAGGATCACCTCCTGAGTTGATATAGCCATGTCCGTCTGTCCGTCTGTCTGTTTCTACGCAAACTAGTCTCTCAGTTTTAAAGCTATCGAATTGAAACTTTGCGCACACCCTTCTTTCCTTTGCACGCAGTATATAAGTCGGAACGGCCGGGATCGGCCGACTATATCCTATAGTTTGCAAAGTTAGGAAGTTGGGATTTTTTATGGGTTTTATATTTGGCCAATTAATCTGACCTCCAAAATTTCATAAGGATCAGCCGACAATATCCTATAGCTGCCATATAACTGAACGATTGGAAATGCTTTGGTGTTTTTGAAGTTTGGAAGTTGGGATTTTTTATGAGTGTTAAAATGCATCACATGAATAATTTTGGAGAATATAATTTACAGAATATTCTGCAAGGGTATATCAACTTCGGCTCCGCCCGAAGTTAGCTTTCCTGTCTTGATTTGTGCAAAATTTGACTTATATTTGTGCTCAGCAACCGTTGCTTGTGGTTCAGGCAGTCAGCTAAAATTCCAAAAGCCCACTGATATATATGTTTGCTACTCTGTAAACTATTTAATTGTTGAATTGTGGATGTATGTGTGTTTGTGTGTGTCTTAGCCATTGATAATATTATGGCTTAAATTGGCCCTGAAGTTGGGCGCCAGATTATAATAATGTTATTTATTGATAAATTATAATTGTAACGAATTACTTAGGTTGGTGTTGAGGTGGGAAAAGACAGGCGCACACATATGTAGTTCTCCGGCTAATGGGGTGGTATCTTGGCCATCCTTTCCCTGAGTTACCTAATTTTTCCATTATTATAGTCGATCATTTTGCGTGCTACGACAAGCTAAATCGGGAGGACCACAACACAGCACAAACACATTGAACCCGGTCTATTGGGCATGCACGATCGGACGACTATTTAACCCCAGATGTTGTTGGGATTATTGACGCCCCTCCCTGCCTTGGCCATTCTTTGCATTCCCATGGTCAAATGGAATTTTGATTTTTGGTGAATGGCCCCTTTGGGTTTCACTGGACGATCGCACTAGCCGAAGGCAAAACTACTTGAGATTAAAACATTATAATTATTTTATTCCTTAATGACTAATAAAATTGTTTAAACTAAACATAATGGTAAGAATATTGTGAAATACAATGTTCATGCAATGGGTTTATGTGTATAACAAAGAAATAATAAATATGAAAACGATTCAATTGGACATAACCTTTTTTTGTATGACAAAAGAGAATTGAAAATCGGCGTTATGTTTCGACAAGCGAGGGACATTTAGCAACAGTGCAATATAAACGGATCATAGAAAAAAGATCGGCAAGTTTTGTTAATGTCTTTTCTTTTGATTTTTAATCTGTTTCGTTTTATTTTAGATTTTTGGGATTAGGCGTTTAGATGAACTTTTTTGGGAGTTAAAACTTTGTACACAAAAAAAAATTCTCTAAATGTATTGTTAACACCAAATTTTTAATTAAAAATTCGCCTAGATCCGTGCGCATCTTTTTCTTTTTCTTTTACATTTTCTTTCCTCTTTGACGGTCTATTACTTTTCCCTTTTGCTTTCCAAGAACTTCTCTCGCACTTTTACTTAGTTTACTTAGATATAAAACAAAACAAAACTATACTAATCTTAAATTACTTTAAACACTTTTTTTTATATATTTGTCCGGTGCCTTTCTGATTTGCTTCTTTCGCTACGTATATACATGCGCAGAAAAACTAATTTGAGAGCATTTTCGCCATCCGTTTTGTGTAGAGCGGCTCCATGGAACACATCGTAGCAAAGGCAATTGTATGGTTTTTTTCTTTTTGGCCTATTTTGACGATGTAAGAAAACTCGGAAATTTTTCGTCATTTTTTGTAACCTCTTGCGGCTAATTTTTCTGGTTGGGACTTCTACCTTTACGGCCTCAAAACCAAGACCTGGCATTGGCCGGCAACCCTTCGCGCAGGTGAAGATATGCGCACTTCTTCTGCCGCCAGCTGGAACTTCTGGTTTCCGGGATATTGCGAACTCCTCCGGCGCTGTCGATGAACAGTTTAGCCGAACCCTAATGGCAACAAAACGCTATCTGTTACTGACTAAACTTACTGGTTTTTTTCCCCCATTAATGTCTCACCTTTTCTGAGGGCTCGGCAACACAAATGTTAAAACAACTCACTTCCCGGGCCAAATGAGGGATCCGAATTCTATCACTCGCGAAATGACTGACTTTTAGCCAGACTTTTATTTAAACGCAAGCCTTTCTTCACTCTTGTTCTTATTTTTAAATTACTGAGCTGAATTGACTGGATCCTCCGGCCGCCAAAAGGGAACAGAACGAATGGACGCCCCGAATTAAGCGGGCACCCATGTCGCTCTCCCAAAGGTGAATTTTCCCTCCGGAGAAAGCCTGAAAGCCCTGTTAAGTAACCCTTCTAATTTGACCGGCGACCTCGACTTCGAACATCTCTCTTCTAGATGGCGCCTGCAACCTCGAGTTTTTCTCTCATAGAGGGCGGGGCTCTCAGCTTGTTTTGCTGGAACAAGCGTTACAAATGGAAGTCTGATTATACAGTTTTTCAGGGCACGCTTGACAACGCATCCAGCCAAAAAGTACTTGTTAGCTAATAATACCACCGAACGGACATCAACTAACCGACTTGATTATCTTGGGTTATTTACCCTTAAAGTACTCAGACCGACGAAAACTGTCCGCCAGTCATGAGAGAGAGCGAGAGGCACACAGCTGGCGTACACTTTTCCTTAGGCTTTTTTTTTCACCTAGGTACTCAGATCGACGAATAAAATACCAGAAAATTGCATAGCGATGCCAGTCTGCGGAAATGAACTTTGGGTGAACCTTAGCGAAAAGATTAAAAAATTAAAGCCTAGTACTCAGATCGAAAAACGAGTACGCTAGCGTAAAAACTTTAATCTTTCCAGTGTGACCAAAAGTTTGAGAGTTCATCAGAATTAAACGTGCTACGGTCGTACTGCCAATCAGCTGGGTTTGTTGACAAGCAGTTAAAATTCAAATATCGTATTTGCGGGAAAGAGCCTTTGAAAGATATTATCAACTACCTTGGCAGGACAAGTTTGCCGCTGTGCTAAGAAATAAGTAAACAATACAATTTGAATTTAATAATTTTTTTTTTATTTACTGATAATTATTAGCTAATTTAAAGTTCATAGCTGCACTTTTATTATGTTTTTTTCGTAAAATTTTGACCTAAGAAAACTTTGCACTGACAAGAGGCACACCAGATAGTATTAATGTTATTTTGTCCTCACATGTAAACTCCTGCAATCGACTTTTTCGGGTTTTTTGATTTTTTCCCTCCATTTTTTAATATGTTCAGTGAGAAGCGCACGCCAAAAGATTTAAGCCTAGTACTCAGATCGACGAAAACTGTACGCCAGTCATGAGAGAGCGAGAGGCAAACAGCTGGCGTTCACTTTACGACAGGCTTTTTTTCACCACTGTACTCAGATCGACGAAAAAATACCACAAAAGTTCATAGCGTTGCCAGTCTCTTGAAATGAACTTTGGGTGACCCCTAGCAAAAAGAATAAAAGATGTAATCTTTTGGCGTGCGCTTCTCGCTAAAGCCTAGTATCCAGATCGACAAACGATTACGCTAGCGTAAAAACGTTAATCTTTCCAGTGTGACCAAAGTTTCGAGAGTTCATCAGAATTAAGCGTGCTACGGTCGTACTGTCAATCAGCTGGGTTTGTTGACAAGCAGTTAAAATTCAAATATCGTATTTGCGGGAAAGAGCCTTTAAGAGATATTATCAACTACCTTGGCAAGACAAGTCTGCCGCTGTACAAAGAAATTAATAAACAATATAATTTAAATTTAACAGTTGTTTTTTTTAATTTACTGATAATTATTTGCTAATTTAATGTTCATAGCTGCACTTTTATTGTGTTTTTTCGTACATTCTGCTCCTAAAAAACATTTTGCTCTGACAAGAGGCACCCCAGATAGTATTAATGTTATTTTGTCCTCACATGTAAACACCTGTAATCGACTTTTGTGAGTTTTTTGGGTTTTTCCCTCCATTTCTTATAACGTTCAGTGAGAAGCGCACGCCAAAAGATTACATTTTTTAAGCCTAGTATCCTGATCGACGAAAACCGTACGCCAGTCATGGGAGAGAGCGAGAGGCAAACAGCTGGCGTTCACTTTTCGTCGGGCCTTTTTTTCACGTCGGTCCCCTGATTGACGAAAAAAATACAGGAAAATTCCATAGCGTTGCCAGTCTGTCTTTGGGTGAACCCTAGCGAAAAGATTAAAAAATTTAATCTTTTGGCGTGCGCTTCTCGCTGAACATTATAAGAAATGGAGGGAAAAACTCAAAAAACTCACAAAAGTCGATTGCAGGTGTTTACATGTGAGGACAAATTAACATTAATACTATCTGGGGTGCCTCTTGTCAGAGCAAAATGTTTTTTAGGTCCAGAATAAACGAAAAAACACAATAAAAGTGCATCTATGAACTTTAAATTAGCAAATAATTATCAGTAAATTAAAAAAAACTGTTAAATTTAAATTGTATTGTTTTTTAATTTCTTTGTACAGCGGCAGACTTGTCTTGCCAAGGTATTTGATAATATCTTTTAAAGGCTCTTTCCCGCAAATACGATATTTGAATTTTAACTGCTTGTCAACAAACCCAGCTGATTGACAGTACGACCGTAGCACGCTTAAATCTGATGAACTCTCAAAATGTTGGTCACACTGGAAAGATTAAAGTTTTTACGCTAGCGTAATCGTTTGTCGATCTGGATACTAGGCTTTAATCTTTTCGCTAGTGTTCACCCAAAGTTCACTTCCGCAGACTGGCAACGCTATGGAATTTTCTGGTATTTTTTTCGTCGATCAGGGGACCGACGTGAAAAAAAGGCCCGACGAAAAGTGAACGCCAGCTGTTTGCCTGTCGCTCTCTCTCATGACTGGCGTACGGTCTTCGTCGATCTGGATACTAGGCTTAAACAATTTAATCTTTTGGCGTGCGCTTCTCACTGAACATTTTAGAAAATGCAGGGGAAAAATTAAAAAACCTGCAAAAGTCGATTACAGGAGTTTACATGATAGGATAAAATTACATTAATACTATCTGGGGTGCCTTTTGTCCTTTTTTTTTTTAATGTTCAGTAAGAAGAGCACGCCAAAAGATTGAATTTTGTATTCTTTTCGCTAGGGTTTACCCAAAGTTAATTTCAGCAGACTGGCAAAGCTAAGAAATTTGCTGGTATTTTTTTCGTCGATCTGTGGACCGACGTGAAAAAAAGGCCCGACGAAAAGTGAATGCCAGCTGTTTGCCTCTCGCTCTCTCTCATGACTGGCGTACGGTTTTCGTCGATCTGGATACTAGGCTTTAATACAAGTCTTAATGGTGGGTACAAGCTTTGCATTAGTTTTTTTTTCAATTTGGCAGAACAATTTGGCGCGTTGCAAGGCTGAATGTATATTTATCACTGCTTACTGTTGGTATTATGGGATAATACCTTTAGAAGTCGAAGGACACTTGAACGCGTTCTCAATGGGGAGTTGCTCAATATTCCTGCTTAATACATATATCTGTTTTTGTCGGTTTATGATAATTATTTTTAATTTTATTTTATATGTACTTATGTCCTCATTTTGTTATTGTTTTTCATAAATTTATAATTAACAAATAAAATCACAAACACTGAATTTCGCGGGAAAACAAACCCTCACACACACGAGAAAATAGTTGTCGTGTTACAAAATTTCGCGGGAAAAACCAACATGCAACATTTTATGATCCACTTACCTTTACACACTTAAGGTATGCATCTCGATGCCTATTTTTCAAGTGATAAAACAAGTTGGACGAATTTTCGCTTGTTTTCACGGCTTTACTGCAGATATTGCAGGTCGCGCTTATGTTCAGCTTTCGCTTTAAAAAAACATCGATATTCGATATATTAGGCGAATAAAATATGACGATTTAAATATAAATATCGATATATTGATATACTTTAAATCTAAATCTATTATACTTTTCACATCACTACAGGATTGTCAAAAAAATAGCAGTCGTTGACATTGTAGGGTAAAGCCAGCAAAGTTTGTGCTTGTAATTCTTGCTTGTGGAGTCTAGTGGACCTAAGAAGTCAATGTGTGCAATGGAAAATCTTCTTTGTGCAATAGATGTAACCAACCCTCCTGCTTGCCTCTTATGCGGTTGCTTAGAATGAATTATAAAATATCTGAATTTTTCTCGTCAATAGTTTCAATAAAATATTCGGTGCGAATCAGCTCCTTTGTTTTCTTGAAAGCAAAATGCTCACGGCCACTCAGCGTCATATCTCTGCGTACAGGGCAAATCATTTTTAATTTGTCACTTTGGCAGGGAAAATCTTGGGCTAGAAGTGTTTTAAAAAAAATGTTAATTTTTGTTACGGATAGTCCCAACAATTACCTTCACATTCTATATTTTAAAAAATTTGAATCTTCTTTGATACCCTTATAATTCGTATTTCCTTCGTATAACCTTTTAAAATAACATGCTTTCAAAAGTTTGCGTACAGGTGGAGATAGTTGCATTTATTGACCATTTTATCACAATTTAAATAGAGGTTGGATAACCTTTCCATTTTAACTTCGGCGAGACCCTTTGGCATAAAATTAACCAACTTCTTGGTCTCAGCTTCGTCTATTTGGTCCCATTCCTGTCGCAATATGGTTTTAAGCATTGCCTTCGATGTTATCGAGAGCTGCCTGATTTTTTTTTCCAATAAATCCCACAGGTGCTCGATAGGGTTCAAGTCTGGAGACTGTGGCGGTGTTTAAAGCTGATTTTTCACGTTATACACTTACCAGAGCTTGACATTTTGAGCTATATGCTTGGGATCGTTGTCTTGATGAAAGAAAAATTCGTTCTGTAGCCCCAGCCTGGTTGCGCTTTGGATCAAATTATCCTTTAACAGTTGGATATATGTAACAGGTTGGTTTGTTTATATTATTCAACATAGTTCTCTTCAAGAGCGATACAACGATTATAACGACCTTCCAATTTTTTGATACCATTTTGGTAGTACTCCTTCGGTTTTGCCTCAAAATAGGCCTCAGTTTCGGCGATCACCTCTTCATTGCAGCCAAATTTTTTCCCTGCGAGCATCCTTTTGAGGTCTGAGAACAAGAAAAAGTCGCTGGGGGCCAGATCTGGAGAATACGGTGGGTGGAGAAGCAATTCGAAGCCCAATTCATTAATTTTTGCCATCGTTCTCAATGACTTGTGGCACGGTGCGTTGTCTTGGTGGAACAACACTTTTTTCTTCTTCATATGGGGCCATTTTGCTGCGATTTCGACCTTCAAACGCTCCAATAACGCCATATAATTGTCACTGTTGATGGTTTTTCCCTTCTCAAGATAATCGATAAAAATTATTCCACGCGCATCCCAAAAAACAGAGGCCATTACTTTGCCAGCGGACTTTTGAGTCTTTCCACGCTTCGGAGTCGGTTCACCGGTCGCTGTCCACTCAGCCGATAGTCTATTGGACTCAGGAGTATAGTGATGGAGAAATGTTTCATCCATTGTCACATATCGACGCAAAAACTCGGGTGTATTAACAGCTGCAAACACCGCTCAGAATCATCAACACGTTGTTGTTTTGGCACCCATTTTGCACAGAGCTTTCGCATATCCAAATGTTGATGAATGATATGACCAACACGTTCCTTTGATATCTTTAAGGCCTCTGCTATCTCGATCAACTTTATTTTACGGTCATTCAAAATCATTTTGTGGATTTTTTGATGTTTTCGACGGTAACCACCTCTTTCGGGCGTCCATTGCGTTCACCGTCCTCCGTGCTCATTTCACCACGCTTGAATTTTGCATACCAATCAATTATTGTTGATTTCCCTGGGGCAGACTCCGGAAACTCATTATCAAGCCAAGTTTTCGCTTCCACTGTATTTTTTCCCTTCAGAAAACAGTATTTTATCAAAACACGAAATTTCTTTTTTTCCATTTTTTTCACAATAACAAAAGTTGCTTCACAAAAGACGCTCTATCTCACAAACTAATTGACTGACAGACGTCAAATTTTGACACGAATCATTTGAAGGTTAGTACTATATAAAAATAATATGCATTCAATACTAGCGACGCCATCTATGTGTCAGACCGGGGACTTATCAGCCAACCCGATATATCTTATGGTCCATAATACAATCGATGAAGTGTAGATTTCCAACGCCGTTAGCTTCCATACAACCCCATATTATTATTTTCCCTCCGCCATGTTTCACAGTTGGAAGTAAATTCTGCTTTTCGAGGGCTTCCCCGCTCTTGCGCCAGATTAATTTTATTCCTTTTATTTAAGTGTAGATTTCAAACGCCGTTAGCTTCCATACAACCCCATTTCATCTGAAAAAATTACGAACTTCCAGAACTTGGAAATGTGGTCCTTTGCAAATTGAATACGTTTCTCTCGATTTGTTTTGGAAACATAGGGCTTCTTTCTGGACACGCAGCTCATGTTTCCGGATTTTTTATACCCTTGCAGAGGGTATTATAATTTCAGTCAAAAGTTTGCAACGCAGTGAAGGAGACATTTCCGACCCTATAAAGTATATATATTCTTGATCAGCATCACCAGGAGAGTCGATCTAGGCATGTCCGTCTGTCTGTCCGTTTCTACGCAAACTAGTCCCTCAGTTTTAAAGATATCTGCTTGAAACTTTCCCAAAAGTTGTCTTTTATTGCAGGTAGTATATAAGTCGGAACGAGCCGGATCGGCCGACTATATCCTATAGCTGCCATATAAGTAAACGATCGGAAATGCCATAACTTTGGTATTTTTAAAGTTAGGAAGTTGGGATTTTCTATAGGTTTTATTTTTGGCCAATCAATCCGACCTTCTAAGTTTCATAAGGATCGGCCGATTATATCCTATAGCTGCCATATAACTGAACGATTGGAAATGCCATTACTTTGTTGTTTTACCCGTTACTCGTAGAGTAAAAGGGTATATTGTATTCATGCAAAAGTATGTAACAGGTAGAAGGAAGCGTTTCCGACCCTTTAAAGTATATATATTCTTGTTCAGGATCACTAGCCGAGTCGTTCTAGCCATGAATGAATTATGAAAATTTTAATTGATATGTATTTGTTTCGTCAATACCTATCGATTGGCCTAATAAGAGTTTGCCACGCCCACTCTAACGCCCAAAAACCCATTAAACGCTTAAGCCTGGCTAGCGCCTACATTTCCGCCTTACATGGCCTGTGGTACCAATGTCTTGGGGTAGATGGCGCAATACAATAGCGCCATCTAACGGAACAGCTGGCCAAGGTGCTCAACAGAGTCAACGTTAATTCTCGATAAGGATTTCTATTAAAGGAAATTGCGATGGTTTTCATTTGTCAATACCGAACTATATCCCAAGAACTATGCAAATCAAATCAAGTTAGCCAAATTGGAGGTCTGAGTCAAAAAATGGCGTATGTGTGTATGTATGTAAGCATATACATATGTATGTATTTACATTGTACACAGTTGCAATTGCCCGGCAAAGATAACTCCTTTCAAAGAAAGCTATTCGCTATACCCGTTACTCGTGTTGTGCAAACATTTAGACTTTAATATACATAATACTATTTATTACAAGAAGGCATATTTATATTAAGTTGTTTAGATGAGTAACGGGTATCTAATAGTCGAGGCACTCGACTATAGCGTTCTCTCTTGTTTTAATGTTAGGAAGTTGGGATTTTTTAGGAGTATTAAGAATGCATCATATGAATAATTTTGGAGAATATAATTTACAGAATATTCTGCAAGGGTATACCAACTTTAGCGCCGCCCAAAGTTAGCTTTGCTTTCTTGTTTATAATCCTTCGGATGGTCGAGTACGAAACGGTTTTAGAAAATAGACTTTCCACCTCTTGCTGCACTTCTCGGGAAGTCAATTGGATTGTTTTGAACCATAAATATTACTTTCCTTTTTTTTCCTTTTTGTTAATCGACATGGGCAGCCTTCTCGAAGTTTGGGAAGTATAGAACCGGTCGAAATATTATGTTGTTTGGTAATGACATACCGGTTTCTTTATTGATTTTTGACGACGATTTTAATTGTCCGATTTAAGTGTACCGTTGTCTTCGATGATTTTCTGCCATTTTGATGGTAACTTGTATATGCCTCTCCTAAAGAAGTCCTTGTCCCTACTGGCAAAAAACTCGGCGATTTGATTTTCACAATCCTCCCTTGAACTCAAATTTTGTCGAAAAATGGTAATCGCTTGGGGCAATGTCCGGACTATAAGGTGGATGCATTAACACTTCCCAACCAAGCTCCCGTAGCTTGTGACGCGTCACCAAAGATGTATGGGGCCTGGCGTTGTCATGATGGAACACAACGCCCTTACGATTCACCATGGCTGGTCGCTTCTGTTCAAGTGCAATCTTCAATCGCTCTAGTTGTTCACAGTAGAGGTCAGAATTGATGGTTTGGCCATAGGGCAACAGTTCATAATGGATAATTCCTCTGATATCCCACCATACAGTCAGCAACACCTTCTGAGCCGTCAGGACGACTCACCGTGCTTCGACCAGGATCTTTTACGCTTTATGTTGTCATATGTGATCCATTTTTCATCACCAGTGACTAACCGATCCAGAAATGAGTCGAGTTTATTACGGTGCAACAAAGATTCGCAGATTGATACACGGTCGAAAAGGTTTTTTTGGGATAACTCATGAGGCACCCATACATCGAGCTTTTTTGTTAAATTTTTCGACTTTAAATGCCTATGGACGGTTTCCGTCCTTAGTTGCAGCTCCTCTGCGATGGTTCTAATAGTCACATGACGATCTTGATCGACTATTTCCATGAATTTATCCGTATCAACGGTCACTGGTCGTCCGGAAGGCTTGGGGGTTTCGGTATTAAAATTGACACTTCGGAATCGCCTAAACCACTGTTCGGCGGTTTGAATCGAAAGTTTGTTATCTCCTAAGACAGCAATAATCTGTCTGCGAGATTCCGCAGCAGTTTTTCCCTATGCATAATAAAATTTCAAAATTGACCGAATTTATGCGTTTGTGAACTCCATTTCAATCGATTGTAATTTTTTAACGTGGAAGCTCATGTAAACAACTAAGCTATATGTCATTTTAAAGGTGATGCCAATACCTTTCAAACGATATACAGCATTGCCAGATACGATTATATTTGACTTCACAAGCGAAGCGCGAAATTTGAATGTAAAAACCAGTATGTCATTACCAAACAACCTAATATAATTATTTATAACTCTCTGCACTGAGGATTGTACGCGACCTAAGATTCTGCCAATATCTCTAATGCATTTCCCTTCCAAATGCAATTTTAAGATGATTTTCCTTTCGGAGTCTTGTATTTGCTTTCCTTTGCCGTCCATGATTAAAAATGCATTGATTGTCAAACGATTTGACAATTGCATCTTTGCCTACCTTGATAATGCAAATCAAATCGGTCCACTAACTTGCCAATAATCGCAACTATCTCCAGCTGTACGCAAACTTTTGAAATAACCATGTTATTTTGGGAAAATACGAATTATAAGGGTACCAAAGAAGATAAAAATGTTCTAAAACATAGAATGTCAAGACTATCCGTAACAAAAATCAACATATTTTTATAACACGTCTAGCCCAAGATTTTTCCTGTCAAAGTGACAATTCGGATCAAATTAAAGATAGAGCTTTTAAAGAGGACTCGTTGAGTCCATGTTAGAAGATCACATGGAAACCCTAATAAGTCTAGCTTAAATACAAGAAGCGAGTTATTTATTGAATCAAACGCTTTACTAAAATCAATGTAAGCTACGTCAGTCTGCGTGTTCTTCTGTGCAGAAGTCTACACAGAGTTTCAGCACAGTATCTAAGCACGCAGCCTGGAACTCTGTCAGGACCCGGTGAATATACTGGTTTAACTTTATGGAGATCCAAGAGAAGGGACCTTTCGCTTAACCTCGGACAAAAAATTAAGTTTGACTTGGATTTGGCATATGAATAAGACGGATTTGGACGGGATAAATTGGAATATGTTGTCTGGAAGAGCTGGGCAAATAGATCGGCAATTGCCTGATCGGTATTTGCCGTACAATTTTCAAATGATAGCGATGCTGGGTAACAGGCTGATTTACGCTTAGTGTTAACAAAATTATAAAACTATTTTGGATCTTGTGAAAACTGGACCCTGCAACGAGTCAGATAGTTTTTATAACACCGAGCGTTAAGCACGGTAAAATTTGACCGAGCCCGGTAAAATTTGACCGAGCCCTTAGGTATCGAGAGAAGGCAGATTGTAATCCGCTTTAGCCATGTTAGTGCATGAATAAAGTTCGGACCAGTCATAGCAGGATACTAAAGTATTTAAACGTTGAAAGTTTGCCTTACGAAAGCAGCGAATTCGTTTAGCAGACTTTTGATTATTTTTTTAAGGATCTTCCGGGAGCGTAAGTGGTGATGTTCTTAATAGACGAACGCCTTCTGGATTTGAAACAAAACACAACTCCAGTAAACGTCCTAAGGAGTTTTTATAATGGTTTACTTGGGATAGCGCAATGTCAAGCAAGCAGTCAATAAAGTCATGCTGCGCTAAAGGAAGTAAAATATTAGAATTTTCGTCTGGGGACCATGTCGCACTAGGTATATTAAAATCACCTAATACTACTAACTGATCTCGATCTGACAGTTTTTTGGAAATGGGCTGAACAACGGAAAGGTCATTTGCGTAAATTGGGCGATGGATGATGGTGGGATATATGAACAAAACTACCGGGAAACGATAATTTTATACCTAGGAATTCGATGTCATTAAATTCTTCGAAAGTTAGTAATTCAGACGAAAGGGTTGAGTCGACAGCAATCAAGACCCTCCCCGTCTGGACTGACGATCAAACCTGTAAATTATGTACTAACCCGGGATAATTTCGGAGCTAAGAATATACGGCCTTAACCCGGTTTCTGTACATATTATAAGCAGCAGGTTGCACGGCACCTGTCATAGAATGCCCACCAACCGCGACTTTTTTCGCTTTGGGGAATCGGGCTCAGAGATTCAAGCGCCACAAGCAGGTCCGTATTTTTAAGGCAGTTGCGGATCAATTCCGTAACAATGCTTTTTGTGAGCCACCTAATAGATATTGCCTGGTTCTCATAAACGATGCACTCATCGCAGTAGTAACGTAGGCCACTCCTTTTATCGATGGCATCGCGAACCAGGCCAGAATAACCAAGACACTTTGAGTGATAAATTTTATCACATGTATGGCAGGGAATACTCTGCTGTCCAGTCGAGATAACTTTATTTTTAATGAGCAAAAATCCATTATAACTCAGACCACTGTGCAACTATAGCGGACAAAAATCGAAAGCGCTCAAGAACTTTTTGATAAGAGAGAAATGAGAGCGACAGAGCGGGAGCAAAACACCGATTAACTTTGATGTTGGGCACCTCAAAACGAGATAAGCCTAGTATCCAGATCGACAAACGATTACGCTAGCGTAAAAACTTTAATCTTTCCAGTGTGACCAAAGTTTCGAGAGTTCATCAGATTTAAGCGTGCTACGGTCGTACTGTCAATCAGCTGGGTTTGTTGACAAACAGTTAAAATTTAAATATAGTATTTGCGGGAAAGAGCCTTTAAATGATATTACCAAATACCTTGGCAAGACAAGTCTGCCGCTGTACAAAGATATTAAAAATCAATACAATTTAAATTTAACAGTTGTTTTTTTTAATTTACTGATAAATATTTGCTAATTTAAAGTTCATAGCTGCACTTTTATTGTGTTTTTTCGTACATTCTGGACCTAAAAAACATTTTGCTCTGACAAGAGGCACCCCAGATAGTATTAATGTTATTTTGTCCTCACATGTAAGCTCCTGCAATCGACTTTTGCGAGTTTTTTGAGTTTTTCCCTCCATTTCTTATAATGTTCAGTGAGAAGCGCACGCCAAAAGATTAAATTTTTTAATCTTTTCGCTAGGGTTCACCCAAAGTTCATTTCCGCAGACTGGCAACGCTAACGAATTTTCTGGTATTTTTTTCGTCGATCAGGGGACCGACCTGAAAAAAAGGCCCGACGAAAAGTGAACGCCAGCTGTTTGCCTCTCGCTCTCTCTCATGACTGGCGTACGGTTTTCGTCGATCTGGATACTAGGCTATAGAACGAAAAGGGAGAGAGCGGGAGCGTAACACCGATTAACTCCGACATTTGACACCTCTGAGCGGGATAGACAGAGAGAGTGATAGGTCGGGAGCGTAACGCGTCAATCAGGGGCAATGGATAATGGACTTTTACGATTACCTTATTTAAGCCTAGTATCCAGATCGACAAACGATTACGCTAGCGTAAAAACTTTAATCTTTCCAGTGTGACCAACATTTCGAGAGTTCATCAGATTTAAGCGTGCTACGGTCGTACTATCAATCAGCTGGGTTTGTTGACAAGCAGTTAAAATTCAAATATCGTATTTGCGGGAAAGAGCCTTTAAATGATATTACCAAATACCTTGGCAAGACAAGTCTGCCGCTGTACAAAGATATTAAAAATCAATACAATTTAAATTTAACAGTTGTTTTTTTTAATTTACTGATAAATATTTGCTAATTTAAAGTTCATAGCTGCACTTTTATTGTGTTTTTTCGTACATTCTGGACCTAAAAAACATTTTGCTCTGACAAGAGGCACCCCAGATAGTATCAATGTTGTTTTGTCGTCACATGTAAACACCTGCAATCGACTTTTGTGAGTTTTTTCAGTTTTTCCCTCCATTTCTTATAATGTTCAGTGAAAGGCGCACGCCAAAAGATTAAATTTTTTAATCTTTTCGCTAGGGTTCACCCAAAGACAGACTGGCAACGCTATGGAATTTTCTGGTATTTTTTTCGTCGATCAGGGGACCGACGTGAAAAAAAGGCCCGACGAAAATTGAACGCCAGCTGTTTGCCTCTCGCTCTCTCTTATGACTGGCGTACGGTTTTCGTCGATCTGGATACTAGGCTTTACTTGCCTGAATCCACGCAAAGTCGTTGAGAACCGTCGATATTCTTAGCAAGTACTATCGTACTTGCAAATTCTTCGATTTTACCGTTTGAGAGCCACTGTTCGATTTGTTCTTCCATTATATTAGTTTCAGCGAATGCAAATCTGCGCGGACGCAAACAAATTTGTCGCTTAAAATTATTTTCGTTTCAATGTTTGTAGACTTCGTTTTTATACCCTTGCAGAGGGTATTATAATTTCAGTCAAAAGTTTGCAACGCAGTGAAGGAGACATTTCCGACCCTATAAAGTATATATATTCTTGATCAGCATCACCAGGAGAGTCGATCTAGCCATGTCCGTCTGTCCGTCCGTCTGTCCGTCCGTCCGTTTCTACGCAAACTAGTCCCTCAGTTTTAAAGCTATCTGCTTAAAACTTTCCCGAAAGTTGTCTTTCTGATGCAGATAGTATATAAGTCGGAACGAGCCGGATCGGGCGACTATATCATATAGCTGCCATATAACTGAACGATCGGAAAAGCCATAACGTTGGTGTTTATACCCGTTACTCGTAGAGTAAAAGGGTATATTGTATTCGTGCAAAAGTATGTAACAGGTAGAAGGAAGCGTTTCCGACCCTATAAAGTATATATATTCTTGTTCAGGATCACTAGCCGAGTCGATCTAGCCATGTCCGTCTGTCCGTCTGTCTGTCTGTCTGTCTGTCCGTATGAACGCTGAGATCTCGGAAACTATAAAAGCTAGAAGATTGGCATTTTGCATGCAGATTCTAGGAGTTCCTACGCAGCGCAAGTTTGTTTCAAAAAGGTGCCACGCCCCCTTTAACGCCCACAATCGCCTATATACGATTTTAAAAATTTAAATATTTCGGAAAAGTAAAAATGCAGTTTTATTGTGTTTATCAATACCTATCGAAATGTAGAAGAAATTTTTCAAATAATTATAATTATATTATAATTTTGGTCAAAAGTGTGCAACGCAGTGAAGGAGACATCTCCGACCCTATAAAGTATATATATTCTTGATCAGGATCACCTCCTGAGTTGATATAGCCATGTCCGTCTGTCCGTCTGTCTGTCCGTCTGTCTGTTTCTACGCAAACTAGTCTCTCAGTTTTAAAGCTATCGTATTGAAACTTTGCACACACCCTTCTTTCCTTTGCACGCAGTATATAAGTCGGAACGGCCGGGATCGGCCGACTATATCCTATAGCTGCCATATAACTGAACGATTGGAAATGCCATAACTTTGGTGTTTTTAAAGTTAGGAAGTTGGGATTTTTTATGAGTATTAAGAATGAATAATTTTGGAGAATACAATTTACAGAGTATTCTGCAAGGGTATATCAACTTCGGCTCCGCACGAAGTTAGCTTTCCTTTCTTGTTTGAGTCGAGTTTCGTTGTGAATGGCAAACAGCTTGGTCGAAATCCGCTAATACCCTTGCAGAGGGTATTATAATTTTGGTCAAAAGTGTGCAACGCATTGAAGGAGACATCTCCGACCCTATAAAGTATATATATTTTCTTGATCAGGATCTCCTCCTGAGTTGATATAGCCATGTCCGTCTGTCCGTCTGTCTGTTTCTACGCAAACTAGTCTCTCAGTTTTAAAGCTATTGAATTGAAACTTTGCACACACCCTTCTTTCCCTTGCACGCAGTATATAAGTCGGATCGGCCGGAATCGGCCGACTATAGCTGTCATATAACTGATTGATCGGAAATGCCATAACTTTGGTGTTTTTAAAGTTAGGAAATTGGGATTTTCTATGGGTTTAATATTTGGCCAATCAATCTGACCTACCAAATTTCATAAGGATCGGCCGACTATATCCTATAGCTGCCATATAACTGAACTATTGGAAATGCCATAACATTGGTTTCTTTAAAGTTAGGAAGTTGGGATTTTTTATGAGTGTTAAGAATGCATCATATGAATAATTTTGGAGAATATAATTTACAGAATATTCTGCACGGGTATTTCAACTTCGGCTCCGCCCGAAGTTAGCTTTCCTTTCTTGTTATACCCTTGCAGAGGGTATTATAATTTTGGTCAAAAGTGTGCAACGCAGTGAAGGAGACATCTCCGACCCTATAAAGTATATATATTCTTGATCAGGATCACCTCCTGAGTTGATATAGCCATGTCCGTCTGTCCGTCTGTCCGTCTGTCTGTCCGTCTGTCTGTTTCTACGCGAACTAGTCTCTCAGTTTTAAAGATATCGAATTGAAACTTTGCACACAGCCTTCGATCCTTTGCACGCAGTATATAAGTCGGAACGGCCAGGATCGGACAACTATATCCTATAGCTGCCATATAACTGATTGATCGGAAATGCCATAACTTTAGTGTTTGTTAAGTTAGGAAGTTGGGATTTCCTATGGGTATTTTATTTGGCCAGTCAATCCGACCTACCAAATTTCATAAGAATCGGCCGACTATATCCTATAGCTGCCATATAACTGATTGATCGGTAATGCCATAACTTTGGGATTTGTAAAGTTAGGAAGTTGGGATTTTCTATGGCTTTTATATTTGGCCAATCAATCTGACCTACCAAATTTCATAAGGATCGGCTGACTATATCCTATAGCTGCTATATAACTGATTGATCGGTAATGCCATAACTTTGGGATTTTCAAAGTTAGGAAGTTGGGATTTTCTATGGGTTTTATATTTGGCCAATCAATCTGACCCACTAAATTTCATAGGGATCGGCCGACTATATCCTATAGCCGCCACTTAACTGAACGATTGGAAATGCCATAACTTTGGTGTTTTTAAAGTTAGAAAGTTGGGATTTTTTATGAGTGTTAAGAATGCATCATATGAATAATTTTGGAGAATATAATTCGGAATATTCTGCAAGGGTATTTCAACTTCGGCTCCGCCCGAAGTTAGCTTTCCTTTCTTGTTTTTATTTTGAGTTTATAATAAACATCTTCGAGGCCCGTGGGCTTTTCTTACACACGAAGTCTATCTTTAATCACTGCTATGCGGTGACGGCTTATTATTGCGAATCTCTAAGCTGTTTTAAGCTGTGTTTTGCTGTGCCCCGGGTCTGCAATTGTGGCGCCTTGGGTATTTACCCAACTATGTCTAGTGAATCGAAATGTCAACAGGAAACGTAAAGGCGTGACTCAGTCCCCTTTACCTATCCTGACAAAACTAAACGGCAGGCCACTGTCCATCCCAATAAGGCGGCCTCTACATCCGCTGCACTAACCTTCGGGAACAATCGCTTTCGATTCTGGCTGCTGAAGCGGAGAGTAGGATACCTGTTGGATGACGACTCTGACAATGATGACTCTGCTGCCCACGTTGGAAAACCTGCAAAATCAAACAAGCCTCCAGCTACCGAGTGTAAACGATCTGCTTTCTTTGGAAGAGGCCCTCAATCTGAGCATTGGTTCCACTAACTACAAAATACATACCTCAAGGCTTAGTGTGTCCAAATGTTATACAACTAACTCTGACTCTTTTCGCGCAGCTGTAAGAAAACTAAAATCCCTGAACTGTCAATTCTGGCATCATCGACTTAAGGAAGAGAAACCCTACAGAGAAGTGATCAAAGGAACCCATGCTAATGTCCCCAAATCACAGATAGAACAATCATTTAATGATCACGGCTTTGTGGTCCTAAATACATACTGCCCCAAAAAGACAGACTAGAAGAACAAGATAATGCTACAATAAATCACAAAACTAGGCATCCCCATCTGTCCGTACTCTACACCATGCCTCGACGGACAAAGGCTGCCCTGTGTGAGCAGAAAACAAGAAAGGAAAGCTAACTTCGGGCGGAGCCGAAGTTGATAAACCCTTGCAAAATATTTTATAAATTATGTTCTCCAAAATTATTCATATGATGCATTCTTAATAATCATAAAAAATACCAACTTTAAAAACACCAAAGTTATGGCATTCCAATCGTTCAGTTATATGGAAGCTATAGGATATAGTCGGCCGAACCTTACGAAATTTGGTAGGTCGGATTGATTGACCAAAAATAAAACCCATAGAATATCCAAACTTCCTAACTTTACAAACACTATAGCTATGGCATTTCCGATCAATCAGTTATATGGCGGCTATAGGATATAGTTGGCCGATCCTTATGAAATTTGATAGGTCGGATTGATTGGCCAAAAATAAAACCCATCGAAAATTCCAACTTCCTAACTTTACAAACACCAAAGTTATGGCATTTCCGATCAATCAGTTATATGGCGGCTCTGGGATATAGTCGGCCGATCCCGGCCGTTCCGACTTATATACTGCGTCCAAATGAAAGAAGGGTGTGTGCAAAGTTTCAATTCGATATCTTTAAAACTGAGAGACTAGTTTGCGTAGAAACAGATAGACGGACAGACGGACATGCTTATATCAACTCAGGAGGCGATCCTAATCAAGAATATATATACTTTATAGGGTTGGAGATGTCTCCTTCACTGCGTTGCACACTTTTGACTAAAATTATAAAACCCTCTGCAAGGGTAAAAAAATAAGGAACTAAAGGCCTGGGCTCCCGACGACTGATAATCCTGCTACAAACAACCCCGCTAAGATTTAAGCAAGGACTCATACTACTCTGCAGAGTGACGCAAGCTCGCCTTCTGAATCTAGCCTCAGCAACAAATTCATGGTGCTAGACAACTCCATTCGTGCCATAAATTCCAGGATGGAACAACCGTTTAAGCTGATACAAGAATTTGTAGAGGCCAACAAAGCTTTTAGAGAACTGGTTCAGGTACTTATTTCACGAATGGCGAAATAACTCAACCAATCATAAAATTCGGATTGTGGAACGCTCGTGGATTAATTAGAGGCTCTAAAGACCTTCAATTATTCCTCAACGCTCATAATATAGATATAATGCTTGCCACAGAAACACACATCCGCGATGGTCTGTGCATATACCTGCCAGGGTATCTTACTAATCACGCCCTTCACCCCATTGAGTAATAGCCCCCTGCCACCTACCTCTAGTAATGACAGGCAGATAGCGAGCGCTCACCTGCAAACATCGGAGGGGACCGTCACAAGAGCCTGTTCTAGAGGTAAAATGTTGCAAGAAGTTATTGTGAATGGTCACACTACCCACTTTCGAGAATGTTACCAGTGCGATTCCGAAATTCCAGTTTGGTTTCCGACTACAGCACGGCACTCCCGAGCAACTACATAAAGTAGTTAACTTTAAGAAGCCCTGGAAAATAAGGAGTACGCAGTGGCTGCCTACCTCGACGGCTTTTGACAGAGTCTAGCATCCTGGGCTCTTGTACAAAGTGAAAAGACTGTTCACGCCTCAGCTATTCGAAGTTGTAAAAAGTTTCCTGGAAGAACGCTCATTCCACGTCTTTGCCGATGGGTACAAATCGTCTGTCAAACCAAATTCCGCTGGAGTCCCCAAAGGTAGCGTTCTTGGCCCTACACATTTATTTTTGTTCTTTTGGTTTAACATATAGATTTAATTAACGTTTAATGTCATGGCTTTTTGCACCACCCTTGGCTGCAAGGTCACGATATACAAGGCCATACTAGTCATACCCAGTCTCTTCTACGGCTTTCAGGTCTATGAAATTGCTGTGAAAATTAACTTAAATAAGATCCGAATTCTACAGGCAAAAACTCAAGGTGCCCAAGCTCGGCGACAAGCTGTAGACCATTTCAAAGAAGTATATGGAAAGGCTAAATGCTCATCCTAACAGCCTAGCCAGACAACTTGGATCTGCTCCGATTTATAATGGTGAACCTTGGACAAGAGTCAAAAGAAGACTAAAGCGACAGCTTTATTTATTATTTATATTTTACATTTAAAACACTTTATGTCCTTCCCTTAATAGTGGAGTCACTAGAAAGATGTCTTTTCCAACCACAATTGTAGAAAACGATCTTTTTTGACACCTTTTGTACAACTTTGCACTGCTTGATTTTTTTTTATGTTTTTCCTTTTATAAATTTCGTTTTAGCATTTACGGTTTGGTAGTCCTTGATTTTTTTACATAAGGTTTATCAATTTCCTCACGATACAATATCATTTAATTCAATAAAAGTATTCCTGAACATTTTCATTCGCGCGGTTTGCTATTTCCCAGTTGCATATGTTCACTAGTGGGCATAATTATTTCGACGAAATCTTTTTGTGACTATTAATCCTCATTTTGCTTAATATCGCCATAACAATGCTACGAGTACCTCGACTATTAGATACCCGTTACTCAGCTAAACAACTTAATATAAATATGCCTTCTTTTATGTTTTTCGCCAATACAATAGCGCCATCTACCCCAAGACATTGGTACCTCGGGCCATGAAAGGCGGAAATGTAGGCGCTAGCCAGGCCTAAGCGTTTAATGGGTTTTTGGGCGTTAGAGTGGGCCTGGCAAACTTTTATTAGGCCAATCGATAGGTATTGACGAAACAAATACATATCAATTAAAATTTTCATAATAGCATCGAAACAGCTTGTGGCTTGTGGGCGTCAAAGGGGGCGTGGCACCATTTTGAAACAAACTTGCGCTGCGTAGGAACTCCTAAAATCTACATGCAAAATGCCATCTTCTATCTTTTATAGTTTCCGAGATCTCAGCGTTCATACGGACAGACAGACGGACAGTCGGACATGGCTAGATCGACTCGGCTAGTGATCCTGAACAAGAATATATTTACTTTATAGGGTCGGAAACGCTTCCTTCTACCTGTTACATACTTTTGCACGAATACTCTACGAGTAACGGGTATAACTAAAGATGAAACCATTTCGGAAGAATGCAAAAATTAGTGGATTCAGTTCCAAGACGACTCCATAAAGTAATTGGATCGAAAGAAGGAAATATATTTTTATTTAGAATACTTGTAAAATACTTATGCCAACACATAAAATTAAAATAAATACAAAGCTTCTAAGGATTACATAAAAATATATCTGCTTACGTATTTATAAGAAAACAGGAAATAAGAAAATTTCACCAAATTATTATCAAGTTACACACAAAAATTAAAGAGTGTTTTTTCGTCAACATAATTATGCCGACTAGTGTACTTGCTTGCTGCTTGCTCTCGACCTGAACTCACTCAGCAAAGATTCGTTCAAAGCACTCCGCGAATTTAATACGCTTTCGCGTAACACAAATAACTCCGCGTCACCTTTTATTGTTTATTTGTCAATCAGTAGTTATTGTAATGCGTTCCAACCCATCAATAATGCTTGATCTTCAAAATCGCTTATCCACACCTCAACTGGAATTTCATCACTACCATCAAATTGTTTATTGGACTTCTCTATATTGCGAAAACTAAGAGCCAAACGTGGCGCCTCAGACCAATTGCCCCTAAGGCTGATAATAAAATGGAAACTTTTTGCAACCTAACTGGACGAAAACTATGCCAGACAGACGGACAGACGGACATGCTAATATCAACTCAGGATGCGACCCTGATCAAGAATATATGTACTTTTAAGGGTCGGAGATGTCTCCTTCACTGCGTTGCACACTTTTGACCAAAATTATAATACCCTCTGCAAGGGTATAAAAATAATTATAATATTAGCTCTGAAGAAAAATAATTTGTTATATTCATTTTCGGTGTAGTTATATTTTAGGTCGGTATCATTATCAAATAATTTAATTTTTTTAAGTCGATTCGGACTCGCAATTACATGTATTGGTTGTTTCCAAAAATACGTTTATAGTTGAATTCTAAAACGTTTCTGCAATGCTTGTTTTTGAACCTCTCCAAAATGTTTGTTATGGAACATATACATATGGATAAATAGCGAATGGTTTATATGCATTCTAAAGAGAACGCTTCTGGGTTAACCACTCCCTTTATAAAAAGAAGGGAAAGGCATTCTTTGTGGCAAAAGAAACGATAATTAAAATTATCTGGAATTTACTTAAATTCTTACACCCAAAAAAATAGTCAAAGAAACGAAACTATTGTTACATGAATTCAACACTATTCAGTATAAAAAATTTCTCAATAAGATGAGTATTAAATAAATAACATCGATAGTATTAAAATACAACTTTCGATGTTATAGCCTAGTACTCAGATCGACGAAAACTGTACGCCAGTCATGAGAGAGAGCAAGAGGCAAACAGCTGGCGTTCACTTTTCGTAGGGTCTTTTTTTCACGTCGGTCCCCTGATCGACGAAAAAAATACCAGAAAATTCCATAGCGTTGCCAGTCTGTCTTTGGGTGAACCCTAGCGAAAAGATTACAAAATGTAATCTTTTGGCGTGCGCTTCTCACTGAACATTATAAGAAATGGAGGGAAAAACTCAAAAAACTCACAAAAGTCGATTGCAGGTGTTTAGGACAAATTAACATTAATACTATCTGGGGTGCCTCTTGTCAGAGCAAAATGTTTTTTAGGTCCAGAATATACGAAAAAACACAATAAAAGTGCAGCTATGAACTTTAAATTAGCAAATAATTATCAGTAAATTAAAAAAACAACTGTTAAATTTAAATTGTATTGTTTTTTAATTTCTTTGTACAGCGGCAGACTTGTCTTGCCAAGGTATTTGATAATATCTTTTAAAGGCTCTTTCCCGCAAATACGATATTTGAATTTTAACTGCTTGTCAACAAACCCAGCTGATTGTCAGTACGACCGTAGCACGCTTAAGTCTGATGAACTCTCGAAACTTTGGTCACACTGGAAAGATTAAAGTTTTTACGCTAGCGTAATCGTTTGTCGATCTGGATACTAGGCTTTATGAATAAGATTGTAGGAGAAACCATTCTGTCACCACTAAGGGAATATATCGCTACTCAGTTCAAATCGGCATTGACGATATCCATCACTATATTGGAATTTTGATCTACGTCTCGTAGTCTCGTCGGCTGTCTAAACGTTCGGATTTGGTCAGTGCGTGTTCGTTTTTTGAAGAGAAAGGTTGTCTGCGGACAACATTTTTAAAGAATTAACCCTTGTGCAACATGACCCTTTGACATATAAAAGTTTTATTTTAAGATTGGAATATATTTTAGAATTAAGAATCTTAACAAAAAACTGAACATTCAAAAACAAAAACGACACCGAATTTCAAATTCAAAACTATAAAAAAATTAAATTATGAAAAAACAAGGAAGGAAGCAAACTTCGGCAAGCCGAAGTTTATATACCCTTGCAGTTGTTACAAATCTACTACATCTCGATTTCTGTGCGTATATTACAAATTGATCTTACAAACAAATTTAACTTGATTTAACACAAATAAAATACGAAAACAAGAAAGGAAAGCTAACTTCGGGCGGAGACGAAGTTGATATACCCTTGCAGAATACTCTGTAAATTATATTCTCCAAAATTATTCATGTTATGCATTCTTAATACTCATAAAAAATCCCAACTTCCTAACTTTAAAAAGACCATTATATGGCAGCATTGATTGGTCAAAAATAAAACCCATAGAAAATTCCATCTTCCTAACTTAACAAACATTTCCGATCAATCAGCTATATGGCGGCTATAGGATATAGTAAGCCGATCCTTATGAAATTTTGTAGGTCGGATTGATTGGCCAAAAATAAGAAAATCCCAACTTCCTAACTTAACAAACACCAAAGTTATGTCATTTCCGATCGTTCAGTTATATGGCAGCTATAGGATATAGTCGGCCGATCCCGGCCGTTCCGACTTATATACTGCGTGCAAAGGAAAGAAGGGTGTGTGCAAAGTTTCAATTCGATATCTTAAAAACTGAGAGACAAGTTCGCGTAGAAACAGACAGACGGACAGACGGACATGCTTATATCAACTCAGGAGGTGATCCTGATCAAGAATATATATATACTTTATAGGGTCGGAGATGTCTCCTTCATGGCTTTGGTCGGTCGTGAAATCAGTCAAAAAGTTGAATTTTATAAGTGCACTTAGTTTTTGAAGTCTTCGTTCAAAATGTTTTACAAGAAATTATTAGGCTGCGTTTATAATGCAAGCGTTTTTTCCTACACCCAAAAAAAAAACCGAAAGTGTAATTTTAATAAACGTGAATTAAAAAGAAACTATCGACTTTATTAAAGTATACGTATTAATTTAATACCTGAGAATATCACGCCTATACTTTTTAGTGTCAATTCTATACCGAAGAGTCTACAATTCTAATATGTGATGTAATTTTTATACCACATACAAATAAGTTTTCAGTTTAAAATTAATACTCCTGGTTTCAAGAAATAAGTATAGGCAGTATACAGGAAGTCAGTATTACTTTATTACCGAATAATATGAAACCTATACTGAGTAGTAGTAATTCAACACCACATATTATAAGGCCCATACTCTGTAGTTTAAAATTTAAACCGGAGTTTCGATTTTTGTCTTCGGTGTCGCATTCGAGACAATTCGATCTCAAAACGCGTTACCACATTTTAGTTGTTTTCGTCGCGTTAGTGCCTAATTGCCGTCATCGGGTTCCTGCATTTTGGTGAAATTCGTGAAGAGAAAAAAAGTATGTAAGTAAAGTGAAATTATTAAAGGCAACCATATTTTGTCCTTATTGGTTAATTGTGTGGAAATATGTAAGAGTATTCGAGTGGCCAAATGCTCTTCATTTTCAATTTCAATTGTCGTACAAAAAATCATAGTCGTTTTCTTTTTCATAATCATCAACATCTAAAGACTCATCTCCAGGTTCATATTCGCATAATAACAATTGAATGACTTCTGGTGGAAGAGAAAGCAGCTTATGTTGTCGGACGCGCTTCTTCAAATTCATTGGTGAAATGATGGGGTCTGAAGTATCCATGGCTCTCTGGAAAACATCTGTAAAATTGGAGATTCGACTGTGGGATCATTCGACTTGCTAACAAAAGTGAATACGGCATCTTCTTTTTCTCTAAGACCCTTTTGCTTATGCCACACTTCCAGCAGGGCTGCGTTTTTGATCAAGAGATTGGTTTCTAAGAAATTAAATTACGCGAAATGTCGCACGAAGCGCACGATGAGACAATATGTTATGAATTCGCAACAACATGGATTTAGACACTCACTGAACAAAGTTGAACATTTTTTTAGAACTCTATTGAAAGTTGAACTTTCTTTCGAAAACCCAAACGAAAACATCACCTGCTACATTTACAAATTGTTAGAATTGGACGCACATATTAAGCAACAGATAAGTATTTTCACAAAAAACATACCTGGAGAATTGGTAATCATTTAAAAATTGACTGTCTTACGTCATTTTGTTGCAGAGATAATGATTTGAAAGTGAGCTTCAAAGTTAAAGCCTAGTACTCAGATCGACGAAAACTGTACGCCAGTCATGAGAGAGAGCGAGAGGCAAACAGCAGGCGTTCACTTTAGGTCAGGCTTTAGGTCTCCTCTGTACTCAGATCGACGAAAAAAATACCAGTTAATTTCTTAGCGTTGCCAGTCTGCTGAAATGAACTTTGGGTGAACCCTAGCGAAGAGAATAAAAAATTTAATCTTGTGGCGTGCGCTTCTCACTGAACATTTTAGAAAATGCAGCGGAAAAATTAAAAAACCTGCAAAAGTCGATTACAAGAGTTTACATGTGAGGACAAAATAACATTAATACTATCTGGGGTGCCTTTTGTCAGAGCAAAGTGTTTTTTAGGTCAAAATTGTACAAAAAAACATAATAAGAGTGCAGCTATGAACTTTAAATTAGCAAATAATTATCAGTAAATAAAAAAAACAACTGTTAAATTTAAATTGTATTGTTTATTAATTTCTTTGTACAGCGGCAGACTTGTCTTGCCAAAGTAGTTGATAATATCTTTTAAAGGCTCTTTCCCGCAAATACGATATTTGAATTTTAACTGCAAACCCAGCTGATTGACAGTACGACCGTAGCACGCTGAATTTTAATGAACTCTCGAAATTTTGGTCACACTGGAAAGATTAAAGTTTTTACGCTAGCGTACTCGTTTGTTGATCTGAGTACTAGGCTTAAGCAAAATGTAAACAAACCATGTGCGATTGCAACAACTGACTTTAACAGTTGGTATTTAAATACTACACTTTTAAGTTAACATTTGCAGTATGTTACCAAACAGCTTGATGTTTTCTTAATAAATTAAAAAAAAAAATAAAAAATTGTCATACTTTTAAAAAATACATTTATTCCAAAAAATCGGGCAAATACCCCATAGTGCCATGGAATAGATACATACATACATTTGTACCAGTGGCCCAAAACTTGTAAGCATATTGTTTTGTTTTTCAAATTTCAATGTAATGAAATAACAAAAAAATTTAGTTTTTTTCAGCTATTCAAATAATGGACCCACTATAAAAATGTATAACAGAAAGTGATTTGGACCTAGTTTGCCTTATAAATTTGATTGGTAAGTTACTTTTAATATAATAGTAAATATTTATTTATTTTAATTATAAAATGAATTTATAGACTGTGGCTATACTTATGAAAAACTGCAATATATAGAAAATGAAGATCTAAATTTTATTTTTCCAAATCGGGAAGACACCGCTTTGCGTTCCGAATTTAGGGCAAAGCTTTTTGAGTGGAAAGCTAAAAATGTGAGCATCCTTTTAAAAATGTTAATTGTTAAAGATTACATTTTTAATCATGTATTCAGAAAAAACACCTGCCGACTTTGGCTCAGCCCATATCTTTGCCAGCACAAAACTTAGAGCATCAGGAAATACATTTGCAAAGTGGTTCACGAGTTTGTAAGGTAACTATATGGAGTGCTTTGCAAAGGACACAATTTTGTAACTTGGCCCTTACCGAGTAGCTTTGATAAGCCCAAAAATTAATAGGAAAATAATATTATGTTTTCACTATGTGTATTAATTTGTGAATTTTTAAGAGCACAACTTATTATTTTTAATTAAAAAAAAATTTGTATGTTCACTACTCGTTAAATCCCAAATACTCCTTACAAGTTCCAAAGCTCTAATGTTTTTTTATAACTTTTTACATATATATATATTTTTAATAAAATTTTTATTTATTAATCCATTATTAATCAGGAGTGCAATGGATATACTCCTGTCGTCAAATACCGGAAAAAAAATTATGGAACAGTATAATATAATCAATGTTTTATCGCAGCAAAATAGGCGAAAAATAGTTCATTTAATTTCAGACCATTTTTATAACCCTCTTAATAATACATATGCAACTGTTAAGTTGGCTGAAATAGAAAAGCTCGCCAACGAAATAGTCGATATATTTCCGTCAGAAAAAAAAGAAATCTACTATATTGGACGCAGAGAGACTAGGGGGAGAAGCCCTGGTGGAATCCTATTTAATAGGCTTCACAACCATTTTAAAAGAAAGACGGCAGCCACAGAAATCATTTGCCCAGAACCAGCTGATAATACAATCTTCATGGCAAGCAGTGATATGATAGATTGCGTCCAACAATTAAAGTTTTAAGTTGGCAGCGAGGAGGATTCCATGGAGCTATGAGCCGCTACCTATGAATTACGAAAAAACATCATCTGTAGTTCAGAAAATAGTTTGGATGCAATTGTTAAGGAGTTTCCTTTGTTTAAGCAGGCCATGGGACATAAATTTGTGACGGTTCGTCGCTGTCGGGTGGCTCAGGGATGGCCAGGGTTTGTCACAAGAATTTGTTTGTGTCAGGCGTGGTTGCTGAAAGAGAGTTCCGACCCAGCCCAGAGTAGAAGTCGTGGGAAATTACTTAGTAATTGATTAGGACTAGGTTTTATTTCAGTAAATATCTTGACATTTGACTAACAACGAACGAGTTCTCCGATTTGACGGGGTGCCGCCCTTGCTGCCTTTGCTTCCTTCGTCCACTTAGAATACCTGGTATCGGGGGCCGTTCCGCTGTTCGAGAGGATCAGTACGGGATGTGTAGCCTGAAATGAGAATGGGGTGCTTGGGGACCCTGAAGTCAGCCACGAGCGAGAGAGAGTTTGTGCTTGGGGACCCTGAAGTCAGCCACAAGAGAGAGAGAGTTTGTTGCTTGGGGACCCTGAAGTCAGCCACAAGAGAGAGAGAGAGTTTGTTCTTGGGGACCCTGAAGTCAGCCACAAGAGAGAGAGAGTTTGTTGCTTGGGGACCCTGAAGTCAGCCACAAGAGAGAGAGAGTTTGTTGCTTGGGGACCCTGAAGGCAGCCACAAGAGAGAGAGAGAGAGGTGCTTGGGGACCCTGAAGTCAGCCACAAGAGGGAGAGAGAAGTGCTTGGGGACCCTGAAGTCAGCCACAAGAGAGAGAGAGAGAGAGAGAGGTGCTTGGGGACCCTGAAGTCAGCCACAAGAGAAAGAGATCAGCCGGTGAACCGTGCCGTAAGGAGGTGTGATCCTAAAATCAGACGTCTCCTAGGGATACCTCCAGGAGGAGGGACTACTACTAAGCTAAGGAGCTAACTACTATGTATAAGCGGACTTGGATCGAATGATCCAGTCCACCAAAAAGTGACTTCGCTGCGTACCACCACTGGGGAGTTGATTGTTCACCCTTAGACGGTTGGCTGCTAAGTCATAGAGTAAGAAACTATATAGAGGTTTCATTTGCTCTGCCCGCGCTCTCGAGTGACTTTGCCAGTGATGCCACGTAGGGGAAAAACGAAAAAAAAGAGAGTTTTGCATTTGTCGAGCTTGAATCGATGCCCATGGTGAATTCTTATTGCTGCACTGCTCGCTCTTATTCCTAAGGATAGGTGCGAGAACTCCCCATACTATTGCTTGTGCTTCGCACATGTTAGGGGTGGTGAGAAACATAAGTTATTAGAAGTTTGCTTCGAACTTGGCTCTCAGCAGATCTTTGGCAGAGGCCCGGGCAGAGCAAATGAAACCTCTATATAGTTTCTTACTCTATGGCTAAGTCATAGAGTAAGAAACGTATAGAGGTTTCATTTGCTCTGCCCGTGGATTTTGCGACGCCGGGAAGACGGCCATGTTTGAACGGTGTGGGGAAAATTTAGCTGTTCGAACATGTGGGAGGGATCGGGAATAGGATGCAACCGCCGTAAGAGCTGCGTGCGATTGAAGAGTACAGCAAGTAGGGGTTGAATTCAAAAAACTTGGCGGGCCTTGGTTTTATTTTGATAGATTTATGGTATTTTAGTAGTTTTAAAGAACCCAATTAACAATTTAAAGAACCCTATTAACACTAAGCAACGTTGTTTTATAAATAAAATTCAAAAAATGTGTTAATATATGGCTTAATTTGTAGAAATATTTTATTTTTGGGAAAATGTAGCCCAGGGGTTGCATATAAATCGATGGTAATTCGGAGTCCTTATTAATTCTTATTCTTTTAATGATTTCTCTGCAGAACATCAGTTTGTTCATAGAGTAAGAAACTATATAGAGGTTTCATTTGCTCTGCCCGGGCCTCTGCCAAAGCTCTGCTGAGAGCCATGTTCGAAGCCATAGAGTAAGAAACTATATAGAGGTTTCATTTGCTCCGCCCGGGCCTCTGCCAAAGCTCTGCTGAGAGCCATGTTCGAAGCTAACTTCTTCTAACTTCGCTTTCTCACCACTTCTAACATGTGCGAAGCACAAGCAATAGTATGGGGAGTTCTCGCACCTATCCTTAGGAATAAGAGCGAGCAGTGCAGCAATAAGAATTCACCATGGGCATGGATTCAAGCTCGATTCGAACAAATGAAAAACTCTCTTTTTTTCCGTTTTTCCCCTACGTGGCATCACTGGCAAAGTCACTCGAGAGCGCGGGCAGAGCAAATGAAACCTCTATATAGTTTCTTACTCTATGGCTAAGTGCCTTTCCATGGCCCGTGGCCCGTCTTATATAGGGCTCGGCGAGATCTAGTGTGCCCGTCGTCTGTGGGATTTGCCGGACTAAGTGTGACCATCTCTCTCTCGGTATAGTGTGCCCCTATATGCGCGTTCGTTGGCGCGCGCGCGTTCTCGGTTTGAATTTGAAATTAAATACTTCTTTTGTTTCATGCTTTTATTTTTATACCCTTGCAGAGGGTATTATAATTTTGGTCAAAAGTGTGCAACGCAGTGAAGGAGACATCTCCGACCCTATAAAGTATATATATTCTTGATCAGGATCACCTCCTGAGTTGATATAGCCATGTCTGTCTGTCTGTCTGTCCGTCTGTCTGTTTCTACGCAAACTAGTCTCTCAGTTTTAAAGATATCGAACCGAAACTTTGCACACACCCTTCTTTCCTTTGCACGCAGTATATAAGTCGGAACGGCCGGGATCGGACGACTATATCCTATAGCTGCCATATAACTGATTGATCGGAAATGCCATAACTTTGGTGTTTGTTAAGTTAGAAAGTTGGTATTTCCTATGGGTTTTATATTTGACCAATCAATCCGACCTACTAAATTTCATAAGGATCGGACGACTATATCCTATAGCCGCCATATAACTGATTAATCGGAAATGCCATAACTTTGGTGTTTGTTTAGTTAGGAAGTTGGGATTTTCTATGGGTTTTATTTTTGGCCAATCAATCCGACCTACCAAATTTCATAAGGATCAGCAGACTATATCCTATAGCTGCCATATAACTGAACGATTGGAAATGCCATAACTTTGGTGTTTTTAAAGTTAGGAAGTTGGGATTGTTTATGAGTATGAAGAATGCATTACATGAATAATTTTGGAGAATATAATTTACAGAGTATTCTGCAAGGGTATATCAACTTCGGCTCCGCCCGAAGTTAGCTTTCCTTTCTTGTTATTTATTTAATTCATTTAATTCATTATTATTTATTTAATTCATGCTTTTCTTATTTATTGTGCGCGCAGCGTCACACTCCCCCCCCGTCATGGATTCGAGAGGTGTCGTAAAATTTTTACGTAATTCCCCCTATTTACGATTACTCTCCAAATCCTCTCTCCATCTTTCACCAGCCAGCGCTGCTGCTTTCCAGGTTTCTTCTCATCCAGTTTCTTCTTAATGTTCTTTTTGGCTGTTTTGGACAGTATTACTCCCTCCGGTAGCATCCAACCCTCGTCGTTAGACTCCTCCTCGTGGAGCTCCAGTATATCCCTATCCGGTGTATTCGTTACCCTTTTCTCCTGGGCAGTTTCGGTCGTTTGGCTGTTGCCTTGCCTGGACTGGATATTCCCGGTTGGTGCCGTGGTTTTTAGTTTTGCCGGTGCTGTCCTCTTCCGAGCGGTTCCCGGCATCGGTGCTGGCTCTATAAGTTTTGCCATCGTTTGTGCCGCCCGTAACTTCGCGTGTTTCTCCCGGAATTTTCGTGCTGCCTCCGTGAATTTGTTCATCTATTCTGTAATGAGACAAATGTTTGTGTTAGGCTTAACGTTTAGTTTTGGTGTGGGATTTAGTGTTGTGTTATGGTTATGGTGTAGTGTTGGTTTACGTTTGGGGTATGGTGTAGTGAGATGACTAATGTTATGTGAGTTGTGTGTTGTGGATTTGTGTAGTGTTTGGTTATGTGTATTCAATGATAGATTGTGCTTTTTGTGTGTTGCCAGTGCATCGTGTTCATTCTGTATTGTATATGTTCCTACGTACTGTTTGATGTCTCCGATGTATACTCGCTTTGTTTTTCGTGTGCTCTGGTCTCTCACTGTCATGATTACTGGTTGGTTACCTTCCAGGGGCCGTCGTACTTTGGTGCTAGTTTGGCGTTAAATTTTTCTGCCGCTTTTGACAGATAGTGCGTCTTGCACCATACCAAGTCCCCGACATCTGGTTTCCAGTCCCTTTTCCGTAGGTTGTAGTGATGTTTTTGTTGTTCCGCGGCTTCTTCTGTATACTGTGTTGCCTCCTTTCGTACGTCTTTCAACCTGTTCCATCTTTGTTCTATACTTTCCTCCTGTAACCCCGATCCTTTTGTTACCCTGTCGAACACCGTGTTTGGTAATCTTAGCTCTTTTCCGAATACTAGCTGCGCAGGGCTATATTTTGTAGATTCCGATACACTACTATTGTATGCTAACATTAGCTCTGGTAAATGTTCGTCCCACGTGGTTTGATCCTCTCCTGCTAGCTGTGCGATCATCGTTTTAACTGTTCGGTTCGTTCGCTCGGTAGGGTTCTCCTGGGGTGTGTACGGTGCCGTCAACTGTTGCTGTATCCCCCATTTTTCCATGGCCTTTCTTGTTTTTCCTCCTGTGAACTGGACCCCATTGTCCGAGATCAGAGTTTTTGGAGATCCAACTCTCGCAATTACCCTTTCTCTAAAGACTCGTAGGAATGCGTCCGCTGTAGCCTGTATGATTGCTGCAAGTTCTACCCACTTCGAGAATTTGTCCACGATTACTAATAGTGTGGTGTTTCCGTGCTTTGATCTGGGTAGAGGTCCTACGAAATCCACACATATGGTTTCCCACGGTGCTTCTGCCACTTTTGTCAGCATCTTCCCAGCTTTTTTCTGTTGCGATACCTTGTATTTTTGGCAACACTCGCATTTCTGTACGTATTTCCTTACGTCCTTGTTCATTCGTGGCCAGAAATATCGGTTTTTTACCCTTCTCAGTGTCTTGAACATGCCTAGGTGTCCTGCTTCTGATGTACTGTGGTTTTCCGTTAACACCTGTTGAATTTCAGCTTCAGTTATGCATAGTTTCCATGGTTGTGTGTCTCTCCGATTGCTACCCAGTTTATATAGCCTGCCTGCCTCTATCTTGAATTCCGTGTTTTCTTGGTTTTGATCCAGTTCCTTGTATTTTTCCTCAATCCATGTCTCCGTGTACTGTATTGTTTTTGTTTGGAATGGTTGTAGACCTAGTGCCCATCTGGCCACTCTTCCCGACGGGCTTTCTATTGAGTTTAGCCACTTCAAAGCCATGTGGTCTGTTATCACTATGAACCGATAGCCTTCGAGGTACATCTTGTACTTGTTGATTGCTAAGCATTCTTTTTCAGTTGCGCTGTAGTTTTTCTCTACTTTACTCAACCTCCTGCTGGCAAACGCTATCACATGCTCCCCGTCCTCTCCGTCCTGCGTTAAGACCGCGCCTACGCCTAAGTCGCTGGCATCCGTTTGTAGTTTAAATTGCCTTGTGAAATCGGGGCATGCCAGTACCGGTGCCTTTGTTAGGCTCGCTTTCAGTTGGTCGAACGATTCCTGTTGTTTCTTGGTCCATTCGAATTTTTGTCCTTTCCTGATTAATCCTTGCAACGCTCCTGCCTGTTCGGTGAAATTTGGTATGAACCGTCGGTACCATGACGCCATTCCTAAAAAACTGTGTACTTCCTTTGTGGATCTCGGCGCTGGTAAGTCTCGCATTGCCGCTACTTTGTCTGGGTCTGTCCGTATGCCCCGATCGCTTATGACATGTCCCAGGTACTTTAGCTCCTTTTGGAAAAAGTGGCATTTGTCTGGATTAATCCGCAGGTTTGCGTTCTGTAGTCTCCTGAATACCTCTGTTAGCTTCTCCAGATGTTCACGTTTGTTCCGGCCAATAACCACTATGTCGTCCAGATATGCAAATGCAAACGGTTCCATTTCTGGCCCTATTATTGAGTCCAGTGCTCTTTGAAACGTTGCGGGAGCTGTGGTTAGTCCAAATGGCATAACTTTCCACTGGAACAGTCCACGTCCGGGGACTGTGAACGCCGTGTATTGTCTACTGTCCCTATCCATTGGAATCTGCCAGTATCCTGACTTGAGATCTATTGTACTGATGAACTTTGCCTCTCTTAACTGGTCCAAGATGAAGTTCATTCGTGGTACCGGATAGGCGTCTTTTTCTGTCTAGTCGTTCAGTAGTCGATAATCCACACACATTCTCCATTCGTTGTTCTTCTTTCTCACTAGCACTACTGGCGCGCTGTACGGGCTACGTGAGGGTTCTATGAGTCCCAGTGCCAACAACTCGTTCACCTGTTCATTGATGATTGCCTGTTGTTTCGGATTTCGAGGATAGTACCTCTGTTTAATCGGTTTATCATCCTTGAGGTAAATCTTATGTTTTGTTATATTACTTGTTCCCTGCATTCCTTCAAATACTTGCCTTTGTGTCTCCAGAAAGTCCAGTACTTCTTTTTCGGATGGTTCCCCTGTCGTGTCTTCTTGCTCTGTAGTCGTCTCCGATTGTTCCTCTTCGCCTCCGGGCTCTCTTATTTCCAGCTCTAAATTCCACACCTCAGCGTGCTGTGTACCCCTGCCAAAAAGTCCATCCCTAGCAGTATTCCTCCTGCTACTTCTGTTAGTATCATAAACGACACACTGAACAATCTTCCTCCAAATTGGACTTCTGCTGTGAACTCTCCTACCGCCTTCTGCGTCGTTCCGTTGGCCATTGTTATTTTTGCATGGGCTCCACACCATCTGCCCTGGTGTTTCAGATCTTGATATCTGTTTCTGCTTATCGCGCTCCTGGATGCTCCTGTGTCCACGATTCCTTTCGCTGTCCTGCTTCCGACCCTTATCCGGGCTACTATTTGGAACTCGTCGCAACACAACTGCTCCCCTGATGCTGGCTCTTTTGTCGCCGCCTGAGTTGCCAGCTTTATCTGCTCAGGCCTCCTGCGTTTCCCGGCCCCGCCCTGCAGCACTCCGTGGTTCTTGTACCGTTTCTTCCACAGATCCAGCAAAACAGCCTCGGTGGATTGTTACACGTACGTGCCCCGTGTCCGGTTCCTCCGCAGCGCATGCAAATCTCCGGTCTTAGCTGCTGCACAGGTTGGCTTGACTGTGTCCGGTCCTCTGCCTCTATTCCTTCTACCTCCTCCGCCAGTTTGAGAAACTCAGTCAACGAGTTGAATCCTGCCCTCCTAGCGTACAGCTTTATCTTGCTCCTGCTGTTTCTGTACACTCGGTCCAATTTGGCCTCCTCTGAGAGTTTCGTGAATTGCATCAGTTTTCTTAGTCCCATTGCGTATTCTCTCACGGGCTCTGTTTCTCTCTGTCTCATCTGTGCAATCTGATTCTCTAACTGTTCTTCATACCTTGGTGGTAGAAAGTATTCCAGCATTTCTGTTCTGAACTGCGTCCATGTTACGATCATGCTCGGCGTGGTGTTCCACCAATCACTCGCGATCCCCTCCAGGATGAATGGCATCGTCTGTATCAGCTGGTCCTCTCGGATTCCGTATCCGCCTGCCCATTGTTCCATTTTGCTTAGGAACTCCAGTGGGTTTGTTGTTCCTTGATACCGGATGCCCCAACTGCGTACCCGGTCTATGACTTCTGTTTCCATTTTCCTCTCCATTTTCTTTCCAATTTTTCTTCCATGTCGTCACTTAGACCTGCTCCTTTAGTGGCCATTATCCCCTCCTGTTCCCTGGTTACCACGATCGCCGGAATTGTTTCTTTCGCCGGGCTTTTTTCTCTCCTATATTTTTCCGACAGTTCTGCGAGTCTTCGTTTGACCGTTTCCGTATGATCCGTTTTTTTGGCGAATGCTGCCAACAAACGTCTTAAATCTTCACTTCTTTCTGCCGTTCCTAATCCGAACTCTTCTGTGTATTTCGTTAGTTCGCTCTTTGGTGCCAGATATACCCAGCTCGACATTACTCCGCTGGTGTCGGCTTATCTCCTGCAACCACTTTAACCTGTTCGGGCGCCACTGTGACGGTTCGTCGCTGTCGGGTGGCTCACGGATGGCCAGGGTTTGTCACAAGAATTTGTTTGTGTCAGGCGTGGTTGCTGAAAGAGAGTTCCGACCCAGCCCAGAGTAGAAGTCGTGGGAAATTACTTAGTAATTGATTAGGACTAGGTTTTATTTCAGTAAATATCTTGACATTTGATTAACAACGAACGAGTTCTCCGATTTGACGGGGTGCCGCCCTTGCTGCCTTTGCTTCCTTCGTCCACTTAGAATACCTGGTATCGGGGGCCGTTCCGCTGTTCGAGAGATGTGTTGCCTGAAATGAGAATGGGGTGCTTGGGGACCCTGAAGTCAGCCACGAGCGAGAGAGAGTTTGTGCTTGGGGACCCTGAAGTCAGCCACAAGAGAGAGAGTTTGTTGCTTGGGGACCCTGAAGTCAGCCACAAGAGAGCGAGAGAGTTTGTTCTTGGGGACCCTGAAGTCAGCCACAATAGAGAGAGAGTTTGTTGCTTGGGGACCCTGAAGTCAGCCACAAGAGAGACAGAGTTAGTTGCTTGGGGACCCTGAAGTCAGCCACAAGAGAGAGAGAGAAGTGCTTGATGTTTTTGTTGTTCCGCGGCTTCTTCTGTATACTGTGTTGCCTCCTTTCGTACGTCTTTCAACCTGTTCCATCTTTGTTCTATACTTTCCTCCTGTAACCCCGATCCTTTTGTTACCCTGTCGAACACCGTGTTTGGTAATCTTAGCTCTTTTCCGAATACTAGCTGCGCAGGGCTATATTTTGTAGATTCCGATACACTACTATTGTATGCTAACATTAGCTCTGGTAAATGTTCGTCCCACGTGGTTTGATCCTCTCCTGCTAGCTGTGCGATCATCGTTTTAACTGTTCGGTTCGTTCGCTCGGTAGGGTTCTCCTGGGGTGTGTACGGTGCCGTCAACTGTTGCTGTATCCCCCATTTTTCCATGGCCTTTCTTGTTTTTCCTCCTGTGAACTGGACCCCATTGTCCGAGATCAGAGTTTTTGGAGATCCAACTCTCGCAATTACCCTTTCTCTAAAGACTCGTAGGAATGCGTCCGCTGTAGCCTGTCTGATTGCTGCAAGTTCTACCCACTTCGAGAATTTGTCCACGATTACTAATAGTGTGGTGTTTCCGTGCTTTGATCTGGGTAGAGGTCCTACGAAATCCACACATATGGTTTCCCACAATGCTTCTGCCACTTTTGTCAGCATCTTCCCAGCTTTTTTCTGTTGCGATACCTTGTATTTTTGGCAACACTCGCATTTCTGTACGTATTTCCTTACGTCCTTGTTCATTCGTGGCCAGAAATATCGGTTTTTTACCCTTCTCAGTGTCTTGAACATGCCTAGGTGTCCTGCTTCTGATGTACTGTGGTTTTCCGTTAACACCTGTTGAATTTCAGCTTCAGTTATGCACAGTTTCCATGGTTGTGTGTCTCTCCGATTGCTACCCAGTTTATATAGCCTGCCTGCCTCTATCTTGAATTCCGTGTTTTCTTGGTTTTGATCCAGTTCCTTGTATTTGTCCTCAATCCATGTCTCCGTGTACTGTATTGTTTTTGTTTGGAATGGTTGTAGACCTAGTGCCCATCTGGCCACTCTTCCCGACGGGCTTTCTATTGAGTTTAGCCACTTCAAAGCCATGTGGTCTGTTATCACTATGAACCGATAGCCTTCGAGGTACATCTTGTACTTGTTGATTGCTAAGCATTCTTTTTCAGTTGCGCTGTAGTTTTTCTCTACTTTACTCAACCTCCTGCTGGCAAACGCTATCACATGCTCCCCGTCCTCTCCGTCCTGCGTTAAGACCGCGCCTACGCCTAAGTCGCTGGCATCCGTTTGTAGTTTAAATTGCCTTGTGAAATCGGGGCATGCCAGTACCGGTGCCTTTGTTAGGCTCGCTTTCAGTTGGTCGAACGATTCCTGTTGTTTCTTGGTCCATTCGAATTTTTGTCCTTTCCTGATTAATCCTTGCAACGCTCCTGCCTGTTCGGTGAAATTTGGTATGAACCGTCGGTACCATGACGCCATTCCTAAAAAACTGTGTACTTCCTTTGTGGATCTCGGCGCTGGTAAGTCTCGCATTGCCGCTACTTTGTCTGGGTCTGTCCGTATGCCCCGATCGCTTATGACATGTCCCAGGTACTTTAGCTCCTTTTGGAAAAAGTGGCATTTGTCTGGATTAATCCGCAGGTTTGCGTTCTGTAGTCTCCTGAATACCTCTGTTAGCTTCTCCAGATGTTCACGTTTGTTCCGGCCAATAACCACTATGTCGTCCAGATATGCAAATGCAAACGGTTCCATTTCTGGCCCTATTATTGAGTCCAGTGCTCTTTGAAACGTTGCGGGAGCTGTGGTTAGTCCAAATGGCATAACTTTCCACTGGAACAGTCCACGTCCGGGGACTGTGAACGCCGTGTATTGTCTACTGTCCCTATCCATTGGAATCTGCCAGTATCCTGACTTGAGATCTATTGTACTGATGAACTTTGCCTCTCTTAACTGGTCCAAGATGAAGTTCATTCGTGGTACCGGATAGGCGTCTTTTTCTGTCTAGTCGTTCAGTAGTCGATAATCCACACACATTCTCCATTCGTTGTTCTTCTTTCTCACTAGCACTACTGGCGCGCTGTACGGGCTACGTGAGGGTTCTATGAGTCCCAGTGCCAACAACTCGTTCACCTGTTCATTGATGATTGCCTGTTGTTTCGGATTTCGAGGATAGTACCTCTGTTTAATCGGTTTATCATCCTTGAGGTAAATCTTATGTTTTGTTATATTACTTGTTCCCTGCATTCCTTCAAATACTTGCCTTTGTGTCTCCAGAAAGTCCAGTACTTCTTTTTCGGATGGTTCCCCTGTCGTGTCTTCTTGCTCTGTAGTCGTCTCCGATTGTTCCTCTTCGCCTCCGGGCTCTCTTATTTCCAGCTCTAAATTCCACACCTCAGCGTGCTGTGTACCCCTGCCAAAAAGTCCATCCCTAGCAGTATTCCTCCTGCTACTTCTGTTAGTATCATAAACGACACACTGAACAATCTTCCTCCAAATTGGACTTCTGCTGTGAACTCTCCTACCGCCTTCTGCGTCGTTCCGTTGGCCATTGTTATTTTTGCATGGGCTCCACACCATCTGCCCTGGTGTTTCAGATCTTGATATCTGTTTCTGCTTATCGCGCTCCTGGATGCTCCTGTGTCCACGATTCCTTTCGCTGTCCTGCTTCCGACCCTTATCCGGGCTACTATTTGGAACTCGTCGCAACACAACTGCTCCCCTGCTGCTGGCTCTTTTGTCGCCGCCTGAGTTGCCAGCTTTATCTGCTCAGGCCTCCTGCGTTTCCCGGCCCCGCCCTGCAGCACTCCGTGGTTCTTGTACCGTTTCTTCCACAGATCCAGCAAAACAGCCTCGGTGGATTGTTACACGTACGTGCCCCGTGTCCGGTTCCTCCGCAGCGCATGCAAATCTCCGGTCTTAGCTGCTGCACAGGTTGGCTTGACTGTGTCCGGTCCTCTGCCTCTATTCCTTCTACCTCCTCCGCCAGTTTGAGAAACTCAGTCAACGAGTTGAATCCTGCCCTCCTAGCGTACAGCTTTATCTTGCTCCTGCTGTTTCTGTACACTCGGTCCAATTTGGCCTCCTCTGAGAGTTTCGTGAATTGCATCAGTTTTCTTAGTCCCATTGCGTATTCTCTCACGGGCTCTGTTTCTCTCTGTCTCATCTGTGCAATCTGATTCTCTAACTGTTCTTCATACCTTGGTGGTAGAAAGTATTCCAGCATTTCTGTTCTGAACTGCGTCCATGTTACGATCATGCTCGGCGTGGTGTTCCACCAATCACTCGCGATCCCCTCCAGGATGAATGGCATCGTCTGTATCAGCTGGTCCTCTCGGATTCCGTATCCGCCTGCCCATTGTTCCATTTTGCTTAGGAACTCCAGTGGGTTTGTTGTTCCTTGATACCGGATGCCCCAACTGCGTACCCGGTCTATGACTTCTGTTTCCATTTTCCTCTCCATTTTTCTTTCCAATTTTTCTTCCATGTCGTCACTTAGACCTGCTCCTTTAGTGGCCATTATCCCCTCCTGTTCCCTGGTTACCACGATCGCCGGAATTGTTTCTTTCGCCGGGCTTTTTCTCTCCTATATTTTTCCGACAGTTCTGCGAGTCTTCGTTTGACCGTTTCCGTATGATCCGTTTTTTTGGCGAATGCTGCCAACAAACGTCTTAAATCTTCACTTCTTTCTGCCGTTCCTAATCCGAACTCTTCTGTGTATTTCGTTAGTTCGCTCTTTGGTGCCAGATATACCCAGCTCGACATTACTCCGCTGGTGTCGGCTTATCTCCTGCAACCACTTTAACCTGTTCGGGCGCCACTGTGACGGTTCGTCGCTGTCGGGTGGCTCACGGATGGCCAGGGTTTGTCACAAGAATTTGTTTGTGTCAGGCGTGGTTGCTGAAAGAGAGTTCCGACCCAGCCCAGAGTAGAAGTCGTGGGAAATTACTTAGTAATTGATTAGGACTAGGTTTTATTTCAGTAAATATCTTGACATTTGATTAACAACGAACGAGTTCTCCGATTTGACGGGGTGCCGCCCTTGCTGCCTTTGCTTCCTTCGTCCACTTAGAATACCTGGTATCGGGGGCCGTTCCGCTGTTCGAGAGATGTGTTGCCTGAAATGAGAATGGGGTGCTTGGGGACCCTGAAGTCAGCCACGAGCGAGAGAGAGTTTGTGCTTGGGGACCCTGAAGTCAGCCACAAGAGAGAGAGAGTTTGTTGCTTGGGGACCCTGAAGTCAGCCACAAGAGAGCGAGAGAGTTTGTTCTTGGGGACCCTGAAGTCAGCCACAATAGAGAGAGAGTTTGTTGCTTGGGGACCCTGAAGTCAGCCACAAGAGAGACAGAGTTAGTTGCTTGGGGACCCTGAAGTCAGCCACAAGAGAGAGAGAGAAGTGCTTGATGTTTTTGTTGTTCCGCGGCTTCTTCTGTATACTGTGTTGCCTCCTTTCGTACGTCTTTCAACCTGTTCCATCTTTGTTCTATACTTTCCTCCTGTAACCCCGATCCTTTTGTTACCCTGTCGAACACCGTGTTTGGTAATCTTAGCTCTTTTCCGAATACTAGCTGCGCAGGGCTATATTTTGTAGATTCCGATACACTACTATTGTATGCTAACATTAGCTCTGGTAAATGTTCGTCCCACGTGGTTTGATCCTCTCCTGCTAGCTGTGCGATCATCGTTTTAACTGTTCGGTTCGTTCGCTCGGTAGGGTTCTCCTGGGGTGTGTACGGTGCCGTCAACTGTTGCTGTATCCCCCATTTTTCCATGGCCTTTCTTGTTTTTCCTCCTGTGAACTGGACCCCATTGTCCGAGATCAGAGTTTTTGGAGATCCAACTCTCGCAATTACCCTTTCTCTAAAGACTCGTAGGAATGCGTCCGCTGTAGCCTGTCTGATTGCTGCAAGTTCTACCCACTTCGAGAATTTGTCCACGATTACTAATAGTGTGGTGTTTCCGTGCTTTGATCTGGGTAGAGGTCCTACGAAATCCACACATATGGTTTCCCACAATGCTTCTGCCACTTTTGTCAGCATCTTCCCAGCTTTTTTCTGTTGCGATACCTTGTATTTTTGGCAACACTCGCATTTCTGTACGTATTTCCTTACGTCCTTGTTCATTCGTGGCCAGAAATATCGGTTTTTTACCCTTCTCAGTGTCTTGAACATGCCTAGGTGTCCTGCTTCTGATGTACTGTGGTTTTCCGTTAACACCTGTTGAATTTCAGCTTCAGTTATGCACAGTTTCCATGGTTGTGTGTCTCTCCGATTGCTACCCAGTTTATATAGCCTGCCTGCCTCTATCTTGAATTCCGTGTTTTCTTGGTTTTGATCCAGTTCCTTGTATTTGTCCTCAATCCATGTCTCCGTGTACTGTATTGTTTTTGTTTGGAATGGTTGTAGACCATCTGGCCACTCTTCCCGACGGGCTTTCTATTGAGTTTAGCCACTTCAAAGCCATGTGGTCTGTTATCACTATGAACCGATAGCCTTCGAGGTACATCTTGTACTTGTTGATTGCTAAGCATTCTTTTTCAGTTGCGCTGTAGTTTTTCTCTACTTTACTCAACCTCCTGCTGGCAAACGCTATCACATGCTCCCCGTCCTCTCCGTCCTGCGTTAAGACCGCGCCTACGCCTAAGTCGCTGGCATCCGTTTGTAGTTTAAATTGCCTTGTGAAATCGGGGCATGCCAGTACCGGTGCCTTTGTTAGGCTCGCTTTCAGTTGGTCGAACGATTCCTGTTGTTTCTTGGTCCATTCGAATTTTTGTCCTTTCCTGATTAAACCTTGCAACGCTCCTGCCTGTTCGGTGAAATTTGGTATGAACCGTCGGTACCATGACGCCATTCATAAAAAACTGTGTACTTCCTTTGTGGATCTCGGCGCTGGTAAGTCTCGAATTGCCGCTACTTTGTCTGGGTCTGTCCGTATGCCCCGATCGCTTATGACATGTCCCAGGTACTTTAGCTCCTTTTGGAAGAAGTGGCATTTGTCTGGATTAATCCGCAGGTTTGCGTTCTGTAGTCTCCTGAATACCTCTGTTAGCTTCTCCAGATGTTCACGTTTGTTCCGGCCAATAACCACTATGTCGTCCAGATATGCAAATGCAAACGGTTCCATTTCTGGCCCTATTATTGAGTCCAGTGCTCTTTGAAACGTTGCGGGAGCTGTGGTTAGTCCAAATGGCATAACTTTCCACTGGAACAGTCCACGTCCGGGGACTGTGAACGCCGTGTATTGTCTACTGTCCCTATCCATTGGAATCTGTCAGTATCCTGACTTGAGATCTATTGTACTGATGAACTTTGCCTCTCTTAACTGGTCCAAGATGAAGTTCATTCGTGGTACCGGATAGGCGTCTTTTTCTGTCTAGTCGTTCAGTAGTCGATAATCCACACACATTCTCCATTCGTTGTTCTTCTTTCTCACTAGCACTACTGGCGCGCTGTACGGGCTACGTGAGGGTTCTATGAGTCCCAGTGCCAACAACTCGTTCACCTGTTCATTGATGATTGCCTGTTGTTTCGGATTTCGAGGATAGTACCTCTGTTTAATCGGTTTATCATCCTTGAGGTAAATCTTATGTTTTGTTATATTACTTGTTCCCTGCATTCCTTCAAATACTTGCCTTTGTGTCTCCAGAAAGTCCTGTACTTCTTTTTCGGATGGTTCCCCTGTCGTGTCTTCTTGCTCTGTAGTCGTCTCCGATTGTTCCTCTTCGCCTCCGGGCTCTCTTATTTCCAGCTCTAAATTCCCACACCTCAGCGTGTTGTGTACCCCTGCCAAAAAGTCCATCCCTAGCAGTATTCCTCCTGCTACTTCTGTTAGTATCATAAACGACACACTGAACAATCTTCCTCCAAATTGGACTTCTGCTGTGAACTCTCCTACCGCCTTCTGCGTCGTTCCGTTGGCCATTGTTATTTTTGCATGGGCTCCACACCATCTGCCCTGGTGTTTTTAAGATCTTGATATCTGTTTCTGCTTATCGCGCTCCTGGATGCTCCTGTGTCCACGATTCCTTTCGCTGTCCTGCTTCCGACCCTTATCCGGGCTACTATTTGGAACCCGTCGCAACACAACTGCTCCCCTGCTGCTGGCTCTTTTGTCGCCGCCTGAGTTGCCAGCTTTATCTGCTCAGGCCTCCTGCGTTTCCCGGCCCCGCCCTGCAGCACTCCGTGGTTCTTGTACCGTTTCTTCCACAGATCCAGCAAAACAGCCTCGGTGGATTGTTACACGTGCGTGCCCCGTGTCCGGTTCCTCCGCAGCGCATGCAAATCTCCGGTCTTAGCTGCTGCACAGGTTGGCTTGACTGTGTCCGGTCCTCTGCCTCTATTCCTTCTACCTCCTCCGCCAGTTTGAGAAACTCAGTCAACGAGTTGAATCCTGCCCTCCTAGCGTACAGCTTTATCTTGCTCCTGCTGTTTCTGTACACTCGGTCCAAATTGCCCTCCTCTGAGAGTTTCGTGAATTGCATCAGTTTTCTTAGTCCCATTGCGTATTCTCTTACGGGCTCTGTTTCTCTCTGTCTCATCTGTGCAATCTGATTCTCTAACTGTTCTTCATACCTTGGTGGTAGAAAGTATTCCAGCATTTCTGTTCTGAACTGCGTCCATGTTACGATCATGCTCGGCGTGGTGTTCCACCAATCACTCGCGATCCCCTCCAGGATGAATGGCATCGTCTGTATCAGCTGGTCCTCTCGGATTCCGTATCCGCCTGCCCATTGTTCCATTTTGCTTAGGAACTCCAGTGGGTTTGTTGTTCCTTGATACCGGATGCCCCAACTGCGTACCCGGTCTATGACTTCTGTTTCCATTTTCCTCTCCATTTTTCTTTCCAATTTTTCTTCCATGTCGTCACTTAGACCTGCTCCTTTAGTGGCCATTATCCCCTCCTGTTCCCTGGTTACCACGATCGCCGGAATTGTTTCTTTCGCCGGGCTTTTTTCTCTCCTATATTTTTCCGACAGTTCTGCGAGTCTTCGTTTGACCGTTTCCGTATGATCCGTTTTTTTGGCGAATGCTGCCAACAAACGTCTTAAATCTTCACTTCTTTCTGCCGTTCCTAGTCCGAACTCTTCTGTGTATTTCGTTAGTTCGCTCTTTGGTGCCAGATATACCCAGCTCGACATTACTCCGCTGGTGTCGGCTTATCTCCTGCAACCACTTTAACCTGTTCGGGCGCCACTGTGACGGTTCGTCGCTGTCGGGTGGCTCACGGATGGCCAGGGTTTGTCACAAGAATTTGTTTGTGTCAGGCGTGGTTGCTGAAAGAGAGTTCCGACCCAGCCCAGAGTAGAAGTCGTGGGAAATTACTTAGTAATTGATTAGGACTAGGTTTTATTTCAGTAAATATCTTGACATTTGATTAACAACGAACGAGTTCTCCGATTTGACGGGGTGCCGCCCTTGCTGCCTTTGCTTCCTTCGTCCACTTAGAAAACCTGGTATCGGGGGCCGTTCCGCTGTTCGAGAGGATCAGTACGGGATGTGTTGCCTGAAATGAGAATGGGGTGCTTGGGGACCCTGAAGTCAGCCACGAGCGAGAGAGAGTTTGTGCTTGGGGACCCTGAAGTCAGCCACAAGAGAGAGAGAGTTTGTTGCTTGGGGACCCTGAAGTCAGCCACAAGAGAGAGAGAGAGTTTGTTCTTGGGGACCCTGAAGTCAGCCACAATAGAGAGAGAGTTTGTTGCTTGGGGACCCTGAAGTCAGCCACAAGAGAGAGAGAGTTTGTTGCTTGGGGACCCTGAAGTCAGCCACAAGAGAGAGAGAGTTAGTTGCTTGGGGACCCTGAAGTCAGCCACAAGAGAGAGAGAGAGAAGTGCTTGGGGACCCTGAAGTCAGCCACAAGAGAGAGAGGTGCTTGGGGACCCTGAAGTCAGCCACAAGAGAGAGCGAGAGAGGTGCTTGGGGACCCTGAAGTCAGCCACAAGAGGGAGAGAGAAGTGCTTGGGGACCCTGAAGTCAGCCACAAGAGAGAGAGAGAGAGAGGTGCTTGGGGACCCTGAAGTCAGCCACAAAAGAGAGAGATCAGCCGGTGAACCGTGCCGTAAGGAGGTGTGATCCTAAAATCAGACGTCTCCTAGGGATACCTCCAGGAGGAGGGACTACTACTAAGCTAAGGAGCTAACTACTATGTATAAGCGGACTTGGATCGAATGATCCAGTCCACCAAAAAGTAACTTCGCTGCGTACCACCACTGGGGAGTTGATTGTTCACCCTTAGACCAAAGAGTAAGAAACTAAGTTTTTAAGCCTAGTATCCAGATCGACAAACGATTACGCTAGCGTAAAAACGTTAATCTTTCCAGTGTGACCAAAGTTTCGAGAGTTCATCAGAATTAAGCGTGCTACGATCGTACTGTCAATCAGCTGGGTTTGTTGACAAGCAGTTAAAATTCAAATATCGTATTTGCGGGAAAGAGCCTTTAAGAGATATTATCAACTACCTTGGCAAGACAAGTCTGCCGCTGTACAAAGAAATTAATAAACAATACAATTTAAATTTAACAGTTGTTTTTTTTAATTTACTGATAATTATTTGCTAATTTAAAGTTCATAGCTGCACTTTTATTGTGTTTTTTCGTACATTCTGCACCTAAAAAACATTTTGCTCTGACAAGAGGCACCCCAGATAGTATTAATATTATTTTGTCCTCACATGTAAACACCTGCAATCGACTTTTGTGAGTTTTTTGAGTTTTTCCCTCCATTTCTTATAATGTTCAGTGAGAAGCGCACGCCAAAAGATTAAATTTTTTAATCTTTTCGCTAGGGTTCACCCAAAGTTCATTTCCGCAGACTGGCAACGCTATGGAATTTTCTGATATTTTTTTCGTCGATCAGGGGACCGACGTGAAAAAAAGGCCCGACGAAAAGTGAACGCCAGCTGTTTGCCTCTCGCTCTCTCTCATGACTGGCGTACGGTTTTCGTCGATCAGGATACTAGGCTTAATCTCTGAATCGAAGAAGTAACGGAAAATCTGAAACGGTGTTTCAAGTTCCTTTATACAATCTGGTAGTGAAGAATCTCCCCGAAAAGCTAAGTCGTTGACATGCAACCGCATCGATTGCTGCCGCCTTGTTATCGTAGTCGGTACCTTGCTTATTGATTCAACACGTGTTCATAAATTTATTTTGTTATTTGAGTACCATTTTATAATATAGTTTTCTTACCGGCACAATTGAAACCTCCAAAAGAAGGCTCATACATATGTACCCACTGAATGCTCATTTGTCGCCAGTGGTAAACTAGGACTCTTTACAGGATTTTGGGTAATGTTCAGCTCCTGTACATTATCTTTGACATTATCAGCGGTGTTGTCTATAAATGAAATAGTTTCGTCGTCCCCCAATTATGTGTTGAGTGCTTCTGCCAAATCCAAGTTATCGTCACTACTAGAGTTACTCAAGAGATCCAGCAACTCGGCCAATTTATGACATCTACACATTCGCACATCTTTAAAGAAAAACCATATAATAAACAGAAAAATGCAGTTGTGAAATAAGCGCTGCTAGTAAAAGTTTGCGTGGAGTCCCAAAAGTGCCTCAAGACACTTATTACAATTTTACCGTTGATTTGAATTATAAATTATCTCACCTTCAATAACAATAACTTTTATGTGGCTGATTTTGAATTTATTTCACTTTTATTAATAAAGCCTAGTATCCAGATCGACAAACGATTACGCTAGCGTAAAAACTTTAATCTTTCCAGTGTGACCAACATTTTGAGAGTTCATCAGATTTAAGCGTGCTACGGTCGTACTGTCAACCAGCTGGGTTTGTTGACAAGCAGTTAAAATTCAAATATCGTATTTGCGGGAAAGAGCCTTTAAAAGATATTATAAAATACCTTGGCAAGACAAGTCTGCCGCTGTACAAAGAAATTAAAAAACAATACAATTTAAATTTAAGTTGTTTTTTAAATTTACTGATAAAATTTTTTCTAATTTAGAGTTCATAGCTGCACTATTATTGTGTTTTTTCGTACATTCTTGACCTAAAAAACATTTTGCTCTGACAAGAGGCACCCCAGATAGTATTAGTTATTTTGTCCTCACATGTAAACTCCTGCAATCGACTTTTGCGAGTTTTTTGAGTTTTTCCTTCCATTTCTTATAATGTTCAGTGAGAAAGCGCACGCCAAAAGATTAAATTTTTTATTCTTTTCGAAGCCAAGGAATGTCTTGTTCGGATGATGAAGGCGATGCTGATCGTTGCGCTAAGCGAATCCTCCGGGGAAATTTCTGAGAAAAAGTATTATATATGTCAAGCCAAAAAATGAAAAGTATCTCCTTAATCAAATAGCAACTTTTACTGCTCCGAAATTGGAATTCGAAGAAATGACTGCATACCAGAAGAACAGAAGGAAAATAAAGAGGATATATCCAAATTGAAATAGTATTAGTTATTTTGTCCTCACGTGTAAACTCCTGCAATCGACTTTTTGAGTCCATCCAGATCGATAATTATTTGCTAGTTTAAAGTTCATAGCTGCACTTTTATTGTGTTTTTTCGTATATTCTGGACCTAAAAAACATTTTGCTCTGACAAGAGGCACCCCAGATAGTATTAATGTTAATTTGTCCTCACATGTAAACACCTGCAATCGACTTTTGTGAGTTTTTTGAGTTTTTCCCTCCATTTCTTATAATGTTCAGTGAGAAGCGCACGCCAAAAGATTAAATTTTTTAATCTTTTCGCTAGGGTTCACCCAAAGTTCATTTCCGCAGACTGACAACGCTACGGAATTTTCTGGTATTTTTTCCGTCGATCTGTGGACCGACGTGAAAAAAGGCCCGACGAAAAGTGAACGCCAGATGTTTGCCTCTCGCTCTCTCTCATGACTGGCGTACGGTTTTCGTCGATCTGAATACTAGGCTTTATAATGTTCAGTGAGAAGCGCACGCCAAAAGATTAAATTTTTTATTCTTTTCGCTAGGGTTCACCCAAAGTTCATTTCCGCAGACTGGCAACGCTATGGAATTTTCTGGTATTTTTTTCGTCGATCTGTGGACCGACGTGAAAAAAGGCCCGTGAAAAAGGCCCTGATCGGGCCAGTGTGACCAAAATTTCGGGAGTTCATCAGATTTAAGCGTGCTACGGTCGTACTGTCAATCAGCTGGGTTTGTTGACAAGCAGTTAAAATTCAAATATTTGCGGGAAAGAGCCTTTAAAAGATATTATCAAATACCTTGGCAAGACAAGTCTGCCGCTATACAAAGAAATTAAAAAACAATACAATTTAAATTGAACAGTTGTTTTTTTTATTTACTGATAATTATTTGCTAGTTTAAAGTTCATAGCTGCACTTTTATTGTGTTTTTTCGTACATTTTTGACCTAAGAAACATTTTGCTCTGACAAGAGGCACCCCAGATAGTATTAATGTTATTTTGTCCTCCCATGTAAACTCCTGCAATCAACTTTTGCGGGTTTTTTGATTTTTTCCTTGATTTTCTAAAATGTTCAGTGAGAAGCGCACGCCAAAAGATTAAATTTTTTATTCTTTGCGCTAGGGTTCACCCAAAGTTCATTTCAGGTGGTTGGCAACTGGAGACCTAAGTCAAAAAAAAGCTTCACGAAAAGTGAACGCCAGCTGTTTGCCTCTCGCTCTCTCTCATGACTGGCGTACGGTTTTCGTCGATCAGGATACTAGGCTTAAATCACAAACACAATACAAAGCACACCAAAATTTTTGGGCGCGAATGCAAGATGCATATAAAGAACCCGAAATAAGTCCCGGTATAAAGCTTCGGAGAACTTTCAAAGCTTCCACTAATAAGATCACATGTTTATTGTGAACTAACAACTATAATTCAAATGATTGAAAGGCTTCTCGATTTTTTGATAATACAAGTTACATACAGTGGCTCACAGCTTATTTGACCCACACCTAATTTTCAACAATAACCCAGTATAAATTTTGACTCATCAGCGAAAATGACGTAATATTTTTGGGTCCGATGGACGTTCTTACGTATGTCGTAAAGCCAAAACAGAGCTGCCGGACAAACATCTAAAACCCACCGTTAAGCATGACGGCGGACACGTTAAGGTTTGGGCCTGTAAGTCCGCAGCAGGAGTCGGAAACCTTACATTTATTGAAAGCACAATGAATAAAAATGTTTATCTTAATATCCTTAAGGATAATTTACTCAAAAGTGCTGAGTAATTAGGAAAAAAACAGGGTATTCGGTTCTACCAAGACAATGACCCAAATTTATTGAAAGCACAATGAATAAAAATGTTTATCTTAATATCCTTAAGGATAATTTACTCAAAAGTGCTGAGTAATTAGGAAAAAACAGGGTATTCGGTTCTACCAAGACAATGACCCAAATCATAAGTCGGGTATTGTTCAATATTGGCTGGTTTATAATTGTCCCCATAAAATCGCCAGCTCAGTCACCCGATTTTAATGTTATTGAGAATTTGTGGGGCTTTGCTGAACTCAAAAATTCGGGAGCCCAATATTTCCAATAAAAATGACTTGAAGACGGCCTTGCTCGAAAAATGGGCTAAAACCCCGGAAACCACAAAGAAATTGGTCTTTTCCCAATCGACTGAAGTCGGTTGCGGACCAAAAGGGCGGACATACAAATACTAAAAGTTAAAAAAATATTTTTTTCAATTTTTTATAATTAATTTGATGAAATGGGTCAAATAAGCTGTGGCGTTGAAAAAGGCAGTGTTTTTATTTTTTATTGTTTAATTAAGAAGTTCCCTATATAACATATTTTTTAAGTTAAAACAACAGTTAACCTTTCTGCGTTTTATTTTTATGGGTATCTAATATGGTTCAGGAGTTATACCTGTTTAATGTTAAAAATTAGGTGTGGGTCAAATAAGCTGTGAGCCACTGTAAGTGCTTTGAGGCACTTAATGGTATTAAAGGGTTAAGAGAAAACTGCCAAATGTTAAAGATTTTTACATAAGATGCATTGGTGTTGCAACGACTTGCGAAGCCAAGGAATGTCTTGTTCGGATGATGAAGGCGATGCTGATCGTTGCGCTAAGCGAATCCTCCGGGGAAATTTCTGAGAAAAAGTATTATATATGTCAAGCCAAGCCAAAAGTATCTCTTTAATCAAATAGCAACTTTTACTGCTCCGGAATTGGAATTCGAAGAAATGACTGCATACCAGAAGAACAGAAGGAAAATAAAAATTGATCACAAAAATTCCAAAATCTGCAGAAAAAAGCGTCTAAGTGTAAATCAGGTAGCTATCGGCCAAACCCATTCTTTTTTCCTGAGTTAGTGCAACCTGTTTTAAAATTGGGACGATACTTCATACTATGGACAAATGTATGAAGTCAAAATTCTCCTCTAAATATGATGTGCGTTCTTCGGCACTGGTGGACGCATATTTCTAAAATTTGACATGAATATATTCCACTGACCAGTGCGAGCCGATAAATTCGTGGATCATTCGGTGAATCGAAGCTGTACGCTGGAACGTGCTGCGATGAAGCGTAAATGCTTTAAGGTACCTGTTTTGATACCCTTGCAGAGGGTATTATAATTTTGGTCAGAAGTTTGTAACGCAGTGAAGGAGACGTTTCCGACCCTATAAAGTATACATATTCTTGATCAGGATCACCTCCTGAGTTGATATAAGCATGTCCGTCTGTCCGTCTGTCCGTCCGTCTGTCCGTCTGTCCGTCCGTCCGTTTCTACGCAAACTAGTCTCTCAGTTTTAAAGCTATCGAATTGAAACTTTGCACACACCCTTCTTTCCTTTGCACGCAGTATATAAGTCGGAACGGCCGGGATCGGCCAACTATATCCTATAGCTGCCATATAACTGATTGATCGGAAATGCCATAACTTTGGTGTTTGTTAAGTTAGGAAGTTGGGATTTTCTATGGGTTTTTTTTTTGGCCAATCAATCCGACCTACCAAATTTCATAAGGATCGGCCGACTATATCCTATAGATGTCATATAACTGATTGATCGGAAATGCCATATCTTTAGTGTGTGTAAAGTTAGGAAGTTGGGATTTTCTATGGGTTTTATTTTTGGCCAATCAATCTGACCTACCAAATTTCATAAGGATCGGCCGACTATATCCTATAGCTCCCATAGGAACAATCGGATACAGTGAGTCACAAAAGTATTCGTTGCGAGGTACCCTACGAATAAATACATGTTTTTTTTAATGAATATGTAACTAATAAATATTTTTATTTATTGTTTAGGGTAAGGCACTTATTAAACATACAAAAAATAACAAAATTTTTTTAGAAAATTAGCTTCATTGGTGTTTTTTTCTTTGGAAAATATTAGAACTACAAAATATTGTCTCACAAAAGTATTCTTTTTTTTGTTTCAGCATTAAATATTCATGTTTTTTTTTTAATTTAGTATTTTGTGTGCAAGCTTGTTTAAGCTTGTTGTCTTTAATAGCTTGTAAGCGCCTCGGCATTGACTCCACTAGTTTTCAGCACCTCACTTCGGGTATATTCGACCATTCCTTCAGCAATATCTCCTTTAGCTCATTCTTGGAGGAAATCTTATGTTCCTGGACTTTTAGCTTAAGATGGGCCCAAAGATTTTCAATAGGGTTGACGTCTGGGCTCTGTGGAGGAGTTTGAATCTGCTTGGTTTGTACAACAGCCAATTCTTGAATTTCCAAGCCGTGGAAAATGAACTTGCCGTCTTCTAGACCCATTTTGGTGGCACTGGAGTGTAAATTTTCCTTTAATATTTTAAAATATCCGTCAGCATTTGTAATTCCATCTATAAAAACCAACTTACCAACTCCTCGAGCGGATATGCAGCCCCAAACTAGTACGGAACCACCGCCATGCTTTACCGTTGGCTTAACATTTTTCAGTTTAAGCTCTTCACAGGGCTTTCGCCACACTTTTCCTTCTCCATCTGATCCGAATATATTAAATTTGCTTTCATCACTAAATATTACTTGTTCCCAGTACTCAAAATTCCGGTCTAAATACGTTTGAGCAAAAGAAAGCCGCTTTGATATACAGTGACTCCATCGCTTAATCGGACAAGTACCTTCTTATGATAAATGTGCTGAAAAACAATAAAAAATGAACGAAATGCACCAATTTTTTCTGTTTTTATACAAGTTCAGCATTCTTATTATTCAATAACATTAAAAAAATCACATATTTCCATGAAAACTCTTAATTTATGAACTAAAACATAATTATTCTATTATTTGGCGCTCAACGTATAATCGGACAAAGAAGAATATGAATGAAAAAAACAAGAAAGGAAAGTTAACTTCGGGCGGAGCCGAAGTTGATATACCCTTGCAGAATATTCTGTAAATTATATTCTTCAAAATTTGAATTTAACGTATCTACCTTTTTCAGCCACTTTTATAATGCAAGGGAGTGACAGTAACGGGCAGTAACGGTCATACAAATTACGACTGGGTTTACATGCTTTAGTTTACAACCCAATCCATTTTAGATAACAGAGACATTTTATTTAAAGAAATCCACGGGATTATCCCATTATAACCTGGTAAACAGGTCAAATTTGGCAAACGTTCAATTGGTTCAATGAACACGTGCAAGGGGCAGGAATTGTACAAAGATCCTGAACTTCGCAACCGGTAACGCAGGTATGAGTGGCTTTGTAACTGTACAATATCAGGTAATACCTTTTCTAGGACCAAAATTATTCATAACATTTAAATTGCACAACAGGGAAACCCTCAAACTAGGGAACCTTTAAAGGATCTAGGGATAATTCTTTTTAATTTGGGATATTACCTAACTTGGCTATATATTTAGAAATCCTATAATCCGTAGATCAGTCAATGAAAAAATTTATCGAGTGACGACGTTACTCTGTCTGTTACAAGTGCAAAAATTATTTTTTAGAAGTGATAAAAATTATTTTTTACAAGTGATACAAATTATTTTTTACAAGTGATAAAAATTATTTTTTACAAGTGATACAAATTATTTTTTACAAGTGATAAAAATTAAATGTAATAGCGTGCTATTCGAAACACAAACTTTGGTAAGTACATTTTACTAATAACTTTCAAATTCTCATAAAATGGGATTCCATGCAGGAGATTTTATATATATATCATTTCATAATTTTTATTTTTTCATACAGCACTATAAAAAATGCCACGTGTATCACATTTGTCACAGGAGCAACGTCGCCAAGCTGCTTTAAGTCGCAGTAGAGCCCGCTATGAACGGAATGCGTCCCAAATAAGAGCTCGAAACTCTCAACATATCGCCAATGCTCGCGACAATAACCCTAACTTTCGGGAGGAAAGTCGTGCTCAGGATTCCACTGCCCGCGCGCAGCGGAGAAGAAGTGAAAGGGTTCGCAACCTTGAACGAATTCGGGATGCACAAGCGCATTCAAATCGCCGGGAGGACTCTGAGGAGCGAAGACAAGAGCAGTTGCGAAACACTGCTGAGCATGCGTCTCGGAGGACTAACCCAGAAATGCGTTCTGCGGAGCGTATTGAGGATGCTGCAAGACATTCGAATCGTCGACAGGACTCTGAGGAGCGAAGACAAGAGCAGTTGCGAAACACTGCTGAGCATGCGTCTCGGAGGACTAACCCAGAAATGCGTTCTGCGGAGCGTATTGAGGATGCTGCAAGACATTCGAATCGTCGACAGGACTCTGAGGAGCGAAGACAAGAGCAGTTGCGAAACACTGCTGAGCATGCGTCTCGGAGGACTAACCCAGAAATGCGTTCTGCGGAGCGTATTCAGGATGCTGCAAGGCATTCGAATCGTCGACAGGACCTGGACTATCGTGTCTCAGAGCGGACTCGGGATATGGAGGCACGCGCGACCCGTCGACAGGACTCTGAGGAGCGAAGACAAGAGCAGTTGCGAAACACTGCTGAACACTCTACTCGCAGGGCTATTCCGGAGCTTCGAATTCCTGAACGGATTCGGGACATGGATGCACATTCGATCCGTCGAGAGGACCCCGAGGAGCGAAGACGAGAGCAGTTGCGAAACACTGCTGAGCACTCTACTCGGAGGACTTTTCCGGAGTTTCGAATTCCTGAACGGATCCGGGACATGGATGCACACGCGATCCGTCGAGAGGACCCCGAGGAGCGACGACGAGAGCAGTTGCGAAACACTGCTGAGCACTCTACTCGGAGGACTATTTCGGAGTACCGAAATCCTGAACGGGTTCGGGACGCCGCAGCGCGTACTATTCGGCGAGAAGACACCGAGGAGCGGCGACAAGAGCAGGTGCAAAATACTGCTAACCATGCCACTCGGAGGAACAATCCCGAATTTCAAATTTCAGAGCGGATTCGGGACGCCGCAGCACGAGCTGCTCATCGCGAGGACCCAGAGGAACGTGCAAGGGAACAGGAAAGGAACACTGGAGAGCACCGACAGCGACGAAGGGATATGGAAGACAGGCAGCGAGAACGGGAAAGGGACGCCGATAACAGGAGAGCAACCAGGAGAAATCCCATCGCTAGATCACAGGAGCAACGGATAAACACATCACAACGCCGGGAAACACGACAACAGCGGAGGATTCGGGAAGAACAAATTCGGCAAATGGCAGAGGATCGATTATTAAACTTTAGGATGGACTCACAAAATCGACTGGATGCCTCCCAAAGGCAGTCGCAAAGAAACATGGACGCAAGAGCTCAACTTTCGGAGGATGAACTGGCACGGGAACGAGGACAACAGCGAAATAGGATTCGATCATCAGCGAGGGATCTGTACCACAGGAACATTAAGGAAGGCCCAACGGCTATTTGTATTTGCTGTGGAGGAACATGGTTCCGTTCGCAGGTAAGTGGATTATCTATCCTGGCTATCTCCTCTAAATTTCCTCTCCTAAACGTTGGCAACGCCTTTTATTTGTCAAGAAAATTTCCCAGTCCGTCCGGCAAATATAACTTTTGCCACACTTGTCGTCGTGCCATTTCTCTTGGCAAGCTCCCATCACTCTGCCTTTCTAATGGGTTCGATTTCCCAGAAATCCCTGAGTGCTTAAATGGACTCACCTGCCTCGAAGAACGCCTTATTTCACCGAGAATCCCTTTTATGAGGATTATTTCCCTCGGCTATGAAAGGCAATGTGGAATCAGAGGGGCAGTGGTGAATGTTCCAATTTCAGTTCCCGATATTGTGACTGCGCTTCCACGCTCTTTCGACTCTACCCATGTCATCCAAGTCCATTTAAAAAGGAGACTAGAGTACGCTCACAATTTCATGACTGAAACTATTCGACCCGCTCGGGTCCTTGAAGCTGTACGGTACTTAGTAAGTTCCGAGCTCTACAGAAAGCACAACATTTCACTAAACGAATCATGGCTCACAGAACTTCAAGGAATTAATGATATTCCTTTTATTGCGGACGAATCTGATCGCGAAGCAGTAGAGCAACTTCTTCACCAGCAGCACCACTCCCAAAATGCTGCAGAGCTCGAAGAAAATTTAAATCCCGGAGGCCATGAAACATTATTGGAAAATAATGATACTGCAATTCAGCGCATTGCATTGGCACCGGGTGAAGGCCGTCGGCCAACAAGCTTAACGCTTGACGAAGACGCAGAGGAACTTTCCTTTCCAACTATTTCTTGTGGAGAAATATTTAAAGGAAATACAACCTATGCGAAAAAAGCCAGATCCCAAATCCGTTTTTACGACCGTCGTTGCGCTGTAGTTCCAAAAGTTTTATACATGTATAAATTTTACGAAATGCAGCGCATACAAAATTCAATTTCAATTGCTTTACGCAAAAAGTCAGGAGCGGTTACCGCTGGTAATCTGCGGGATGAATCATTTGTTGACCGTCTTGTGCAACATGATGATGGCTACCACATCCTGAAAGGCTTACGGTCTGCACCAGCTCTTTGGGAGGCTGAGAAAAAAAAAGTTATAGCCATGATTCGACAATTTGGGCTGCCAACGTTTTTTATAACCCTTTCCGCTGCTGAAACTAAGTGGAATGAACTTTGAGTTATCCTGTCTCTTCTATTGGATAATAGGGCTATAAGCGAGGAAGAAGCGGCAGCTCTTTCCAGCTCCGAAAAGGCTCGGTTAATCCGATCCGATCCAGTGACGTGCTCTCGATACTTCGATTACAGGTTGCGACAATTAATGAAATTGTTCAAAACCGATATTTTTGGGGAATTCAATCTTTCTCATTTTTATTGGAGAATCGAGTTCCAGCACAGAGGATCTCCGCATTCTCATGGCATGTACTGGCTTGCTGGTGCTCCTAAGCTCGAAGACAACGAAAATACCGAGCAAGTAATAAACTTTATTGATAGGTTTATTACTACAAATGGAGACGATACTGAACTACAAGAAGTAATTCAGTATCAACGCCACAAGCATAGTGCTTCTTGCCTAAGAGAGTTACGCGGACAGGAGTTCTGCCGATTCAATATGCCATATCCTCCTATGCCCGAAACGCTTATTTTGCATCCAATAGAAGAAAACGAAGTCAATATTGAAGATTATAAAACTTTGTTTAAAAAAATTAAGGAAGCTTTAAGGACCATTTCAAATGAAGACGCAGCTTTATTTAACAATTTTGATCATTTTCTGTCCCACCTTGAAACTAATTTTGAAGCCTACAAGCTAGCCTTACGTTCCAGCTTAAAAAAGCCACAAATTTTTCTTCGCAGACAATTCTCCGACCGACTGCTCAATGCTTATAATAGAGATATTCTAGGCTTGCACAGAGCTAATATGGATATTCAATTTATCCTAGATGCGTACGCCTGTTGTAGTTATATCATTAACTACATAAACAAATCAAACAGAGGCGTATCGCAGTTGCTCCGTGAAGCCATGGCAGAAATAAGCCATGGGAATATTTCTATTAAAAGGAAATTACAGCACCTAGGGAATAAGTTTATTAACGCAACAGAAATATCGGCCCAAGAAGCAGCTTACAATATTTTGGGTCTGCATATGTCGGAGGCAAGTGAAGGTACTATTTTTGTAAACACTTGCCATCCAGACAAACGAGTTCGATTGGCTCGCTCAAATGAAGAATTAGAGCGACTTCCAAACAACTCGGTGGATATTTTTGAGCGTAATATTCTTGACCGATATGTGCAAAGGCATGAGCAGTTGGAAGGAATTTGTTTAGCAGATTTCGCAGCTTGGTACAGATTTGTCAAGCGGATTGCACGATCTGCCGCTCATCATAGGGAAGACTATGATGAAGCAAATGATGTGGAGGTAGATGACGAAGATGAAGTTGCTGAGCAAAGTTATCCACTGATGGATGGGTCTGGTTGCGTAGGCATCCCCTGATTCTAAGGTGGGTTCGCTTTAGCATAAACTCTTCACCTTGCGATTATTTCCGAGAGCATTTAATGCTCTTCTATCCTTGGCGAAATGAAGAAGCTGAACTTCTTTCCAACGACATTGAAAACACATTCCGAGTAAACCATGAAGCCATTAAGATAATGAAAAGGAACTATGATGTGTTTGATGATATGGAGTTAGAAAGAGTTCTGGAAGATTTACAAGAGGATAGGGGAGATAGTGCTCTTGATGCGGAAGAACCTGCCTCACAATTTTTAGACGAAGAGTTTAGAGCTTTGGCTGTACCAAATATAGAGCGGAACGTAAATATTCTTCAGGAGGACAATGCGATAAACAACCCTGAAGAAGACGGCGAACTTCAATTAATTAGACTCCCCCGTTAGTTTCCAATGATGACCTTTGTTCGCTAACTCGGTCCCTTAATTACAAACAAAGACTATATTATGCACATGTGATGCATAATGTTGTTAGTAAAAATATTTTTTACGAATATGTTGGTGGAGGGGCCGGTGTAGGAAAAAGCAGACTGATTTCTACCATCTATCAGTCTGTGACTTGGCGAGCAAATAAGCTTCCTGGTGCTACGGATTCAGCAAAGGTTTTATTATGTGCTCCGACTGGAAAAGCTGCTTTTGGAATTGGAGGACTGACTCTGCATTCAGTGTTTTCTCTTCCAATTAATCAGGCTTCAGGTCCCTTAAGACCTTTAAGCAATGATAGTTTAAATACAATTCATTGCAAGTTGATTGATCTCCAACTGATTATAATTGATGAAATTTCTATGGTTGGTTCTAAAATGCTTTCATTTTTGGATCAACGGCTTCGTCAAATATTCCGAAGCCCTGACTTAAGTTTTGGTGGAAAATCAATTATAGTTTTTGGAGATCTAAAGCAGCTTTCCCCAGTTGGAGACAGTTGGATATTTTCGGAGAGGACAATTAATCCTTATAGCGTTTTAGCAGGAAATAGCTTATGGAACAACTTTAAGTATTTTGAGCTCACAGAAATAATGCGCCAAAGAGGCGACCATGCATTTGCTCAAGCCCTAAATCATTTATCTGAGGCTTGCATGACAATAGCAGATATAGAGCTCCTTAAACAAAGAGTGGTTTCACCCAGCGAAGTTCCTGATGATGCCATTCATTTATTTTCTTCTAACGAAGAAGTTAATAATTACAATTCCCTAAAACTAGCGCAAATTGGGACGGAAGAATTGGTTTCCACTGCTGTTGATACAGTGAAAACTGCGAACATATCTACACGAAACAGGGAAAACACGTTAAGATATGCTCAAAATATGAAAACCTCTGAAACACAGGGTTTGCCATATGTTCTTCATCTCAAAACAACTGCTAAATATATGGTGACCGTCAATATAGACACAAGTGACGGACTTGTAAATGGAGCAACTGGTCAGCTGATGCTAATTGACCATTGCTTAGTGAATGGCTTAAATTTAGTAACGCGACTTTGGATTAAATTTTTTGAACCCACGGTTGGCACTATCGCCAGATCAAAGGTTCGGAATAGTCCCGATCCCGAATGGACTCCAATAGTAAAAGCCTCTCGAGTTTTTCAATGTGGAAGATCGGAGCATGCTTCTGTTGACCGAAAACAATTTCCAATTGTTCCTGCTGAGGCTATTACCATCCACAAAAGCCAAGGAGCAACATATAGCAAAGTCGCCGTGCATCTTAAAAGAGGCATCAAGCGAGCTTCGTTGTATGTTGGATGCAGCAGAGCCACTAGCGCATCAGGACTTTTTCTTCTAGGCGACTTTGTTCCTCCAACAAGATTTGGAGCTCAAAATGTCCAAGACGAACTTAACAAGTTAAGAGAGGAAAAGTTTTTGACTACGCATTATGATTTTGTGGTTAACAGAAACGAAGACATCTCCCTTTATTACCATAATGTTGAGTCTCTTCGAAGCCATCGCGAAGACATTTTTAACGACCCTATTATTTGTTGTGCAAATTTTCTTTGTTTTGTCGAAACTTGGACTCTTCCCAGCGAAGACTTTTCTTCACAAGGTTTCGACATAATAAGAAGAATTGATAGCAATCGATTGAATGGTATTGGCAAAAATGGAATTATGATTTATGCCAAACAAAATATTGCCGAAAATGTAGTTTTCTTGTTTTAGACAAATAAGTCTTTGAGCTCAAGAACTATATACCAATCAATTGCCTTCAAATATCTTAATACATCCTTCATTGTTGTTTATAGGAATCCAACGTTTCCTATAGCACAATTTCGTAATGAAGTTATGTCGGACGTAGAAAGGATACGCAGCTTAGAAAATAATAGCAAATTGGTTATTTTAGGAGATTTTAATATTTGCAGATCCACAACCACTGATCGACTTGAGGAAGCTTTAAATCAATTTAATCTAATTCCAATCAATAATTATGCAACCACGAAACATTTGACGCAAATTGATTGGATTTTTGCTGAAAGTGAGCTGGGGAATGCTGTTGCTCTTACATACAAAACGAGCTATAGTCATCATGATGGAATTTTTTTTAAATATAGATATTAAGATTTCTTTATTAATTTATTACTTAATTTATAACTTATTTATTTATTTGAATTGTATATATTTAAGTGAAATAGAAATAGATTATTTATTGTTTAAAGATTGTGATAAATTTTTTATTTATAAAGTGCAATATAGATTATGCTTTATAATATTTCCCTCTCGTGGATTGAGACCTTGTCGTGGTGAGGGGGCTGAGTATGTGAGGATTCATAATAAATATCACGGAAACCAGCATCAATCCTTTGTTTTAACTAATTCATAAAAAAAAAATAAATCGACGACAGATTCAAAATGGAAAATAATATTTAATAAATCTATTTCTCAAAAGAAAAATTCGAGGGGTGAATTTTATTGATTGATTTTATTGATTTATTGATGATGATAGCTATGATAGCCACATTCTATGAGTAAGTAAAAATTTTATTATATGTACCAGTGCTCAATAACAATTCTAAAAGTTAAGATTGAAGAACACACCAAAGTTATCTCATTTCTAAACGTTCAGGTATATAGCAGCTATACGATATAGCCAGTCCCATCTTTCTAACTTAAGAAACACTAAAGCTATGGCATATCCGATCAATCAGTTATATGCCAGCTATCGGATATAGTCGCATCGGTTGGCCGAAAATAAAACACATAGAAAATCCCAATTTCCTAACTTTACTAACACCATAGTTATGGAATTTGCGATCATTCAGTTATATGGCAGCTATAGGATATAGTCGGCCGATCCTTATGAAATTTGGTAGGTCAGATTGATTGGCCAAAAATAAAACCCATAGAAAATCCCAACTTCCTAACTTTACACACACTAAAGATATGGCATTTCCGATCAATCAGTTATATGACATCTATAGGATATAGTCGGCCGATCCTTATGAAATTTGGTAGGTCGGATTGATTGGCCAAAAAAAAAACCCATAGAAAATCCCAACTTCCTAACTTAACAAACACCAAAGTTATGGCATTTCCGATCAATCAGTTATATGGCAGCTATAGGATATAGTTGGCCGATCCCGGCCATTCCGACTTATATACTGCGTGCAGAGGAAAGAAGGGTGTGTGCAAAGTTTCAATTCCATATCTTTAAAACTGAGAGACTAGTTTGCGTAGAAACAGACAGACGGACAGACGGACAGACAGACGGACAGACGGACAGACGGACATGCTTATATCAACTCAGGAGGTGATCCTGATCAAGAATATATATACTTTATAGGGTCGGAGATGTCTCCTTCATTGCGTTGCACACTTTTGACTAAAATTATAATACCCTCTGCAAGGGTATAAAAATTAAGGAAGCTTTAAGGACCATTTCAAATGAAGACGCAGCTTTATTTAACAATTTTGATCATTTTCTGTCCCACCTTGAAACTAATTTTGAAGCCTACAAGCTAGCCTTACGTTCCAGCTTAAAAAAGCCACAAATTTTTCTTCGCAGACAATTCTCCGACCGACTGCTCAATGCTTATAATAGAGATATTCTAGGCTTGCACAGAGCTAATATGGATATTCAATTTATCCTAGATGCGTACGCCTGTTGTAGTTATATCATTAACTACATAAACAAATCAAACAGAGGCGTATCGCAGTTGCTCCGTGAAGCCATGGCAGAAATAAGCCATGGGAATATTTCTATTAAAAGGAAATTACAGCACCTAGGGAATAAGTTTATTAACGCAACAGAAATATCGCCCAAGAAGCAGCTTACAATATTTTGGGTCTGCATATGTCGGAGGCAAGTGAAGGTACTATTTTTGTAAACACTTGCCATCCAGACAAACGAGTTCGATTGGCTCGCTCAAATGAAGAATTAGAGCGACTTCCAAACAACTCGGTGGATATTTTTGAGCGTAATATTCTTGACCGATATGTGCAAAGGCATGAGCAGTTGGAAGGAATTTGTTTAGCAGATTTCGCAGCTTGGTACAGATTTGTCAAGCGGATTGCACGATCTGCCGCTCATCATAGGGAAGACTATGATGAAGCAAATGATGTGGAGGTAGATGACGAAGATGAAGTTGCTGAGCAAAGTTATCCACTGATGGATGGGTCTGGTTGCGTTAAGAAACGTAGTCATCCCCTGATTCTAAGGTGGGTTCGCTTTAGCATAAACTCTTCACCTTGCGATTATTTCCGAGAGCATTTAATGCTCTTCTATCCTTGGCGAAATGAAGAAGCTGAACTTCTTTCCAACGACATTGAAAACACATTCCGAGTAAACCATGAAGCCATTAAGATAATGAAAAGGAACTATGATGTGTTTGATGATATGGAGTTAGAAAGAGTTCTGGAAGATTTACAAGAGGATAGGGGAGATAGTGCTCTTGATGCGGAAGAACCTGCCTCACAATTTTTAGACGAAGAGTTTAGAGCTTTGGCTGTACCAAATATAGAGCGGAACGTAAATATTCTTCAGGAGGACAATGCGATAAACAACCCTGAAGAAGACGGCGAACTTCAATTAATTAGACTCCCCCCGTTAGTTTCCAATGATGACCTTTGTTCGCTAACTCGGTCCCTTAATTACAAACAAAGACTATATTATGCACATGTGATGCATAATGTTGTTAGTAAAAATATTTTTTACGAATATGTTGGTGGAGGGGCCGGTGAGGGAAAAAGCAGACTGATTTCTACCATCTATCAGTCTGTGACTTGGCGAGCAAATAAGCTTCCTGGTGCTACGGATTCAGCAAAGGTTTTATTATGTGCTCCGACTGGAAAAGCTGCTTTTGGAATTGGAGGACTGACTCTGCATTCAGTGTTTTCTCTTCCAATTAATCAGGCTTCAGGTCCCTTAAGACCTTTAAGCAATGATAGTTTAAATACAATTCATTGCAAGTTGATTGATCTCCAACTGATTATAATTGATGAAATTTCTATGGTTGGTTCTAAAATGCTTTCATTTTTGGATCAACGGCTTCGTCAAATATTCCGAAGCCCTGACTTAAGTTTTGGTGGAAAATCAATTATAGTTTTTGGAGATCTAAAGCAGCTTTCCCCAGTTGGAGACAGTTGGATATTTTCGGAGAGGACAATTAATCCTTATAGCGTTTTAGCAGGAAATAGCTTATGGAACAACTTTAAGTATTTTGAGCTCACAGAAATAATGCGCCAAAGAGGCGACCATGCATTTGCTCAAGCCCTAAATCATTTATCTGAGGCTTGCATGACAATAGCAGATATAGAGCTCCTTAAACAAAGAGTGGTTTCACCCAGCGAAGTTCCTGATGATGCCATTCATTTATTTTCTTCTAACGAAGAAGTTAATAATTACAATTCCCTAAAACTAGCGCAAATTGGGACGGAAGAATTGGTTTCCACTGCTGTTGATACAGTGAAAACTGCGAACATATCTACACGAAACAGGGAAAACACGTTAAGATATGCTCAAAATATGAAAACCTCTGAAACACAGGGTTTGCCATATGTTCTTCATCTCAAAACAACTGCTAAATATATGGTGACCGTCAATATAGACACAAGTGACGGACTTGTAAATGGAGCAACTGGTTAGCTGATGCTAATTGACCATTGCTTAGTGAAGGGCTTAAATTTAGTAACGCGACTTTGGATTAAATTTTTTGAACCCACGGTTGGCACTATCGCCAGATCAAAGGTTCGGAATAGTCCCGATCCCGAATGGACTCCAATAGTAAAAGCCTCTCGAGTTTTTCAATGTGGAAGATCGGAGCATGCTTCTGTTGACCGAAAACAATTTCCAATTGTTCCTGCTGAGGCTATTACCATCCACAAAAGCCAAGGAGCAACATATAGCAAAGTCGCCGTGCATCTTAAAAGAGGCATCAAGCGAGCTTCGTTGTATGTTGGATGCAGCAGAGCCACTAGCGCATCAGGACTTTTTCTTCTAGGCGACTTTGTTCCTCCAACAAGATTTGGAGCTCAAAATGTCCAAGACGAACTTAACAAGTTAAGAGAGGAAAAGTTTTTGACTACGCATTATGAGTTTGTGGTTAACAGAAACGAAGACATCTCCCTTTATTACCATAACGTTGAGTCTCTTCGAAGCCATCGCGAAGATATTTTTAACGACCCTATTATTTGTTGTGCAAATTTTCTTTGTTTTGTCGAAACTTGGACTCTTCCCAGCGAAGACTTTTCTTCACAAGGTTTCGACATAATAAGAAGAATTGATAGCAATCGATTGAATGGTATTGGCAAAAATGGAATTATGATTTATGCCAAACAAAATATTGCCGAAAATGTAGTTTTCTTGTTTGAGACAAATAAGTCTTTGAGCTCAAGAACTATATACCAATCAATTGCCTTCAAATATCTTAATACATCCTTCATTGTTGTTTATAGGAATCCAACGTTTCCTATAGCACAATTTCGTAATGAAGTTATGTCGGACGTAGAAAGGATACGCAGCTTAGAAAATAATAGCAAATTGGTTATTTTAGGAGATTTTAATATTTGCAGATCCACAACCACTGATCGACTTGAGGAAGCTTTAAATCAATTTAATCTAATTCCAATCAATAATTATGCAACCACGAAACATTTGACGCAAATTGATTGGATTTTTGCTGAAAGTGAGCTGGGGAATGCTGTTGCTCTTACATACAAAACGAGCTATAGTCATCATGATGGAATTTTTTTTAAATATAGATATTAAGATTTCTTTATTAATTTATTACTTAATTTATAACTTATTTATTTATTTGAATTGTATATATTTAAGTGAAATAGAAATAGATTATTTATTGTTTAAAGATTGTGATAAATTTTTTATTTATAAAGTGCAATATAGATTAAGCTTTATAATATTTCCCTCTCGTGGATTGAGACCTTGTCGTGGTGAGGGGGCTGAGTATGTGAGGATTCATAATAAATATCACGGAAACCAGCATCAATCCTTTGTTTTAACTAATTCATAAAAAAAAATAAATCGACGACAGATTCAAAATGGAAAATAATATTTAATAAATCTATTTCTCAAAAGAAAAAGACGGACAGACGGACAGACGGACAGACAGACGGACAGACGGACAGACGGACATGCTTATATCAACTCAGGAGGTGATCCTGATCAAGAATATATATACTTTATAGGGTCGGAGATGTCTCCTTCACTGCGTTGCACACTTTTGACCAAAATTATAATACCCTCTGCAAGGGTATAAAAATAAATCGACGACAGATTCAAAATGGAAAATAATATTTAATAAATCTATTTCTCAAAAGAAAAATTCGAGGGAATTTTATTGATTGATTTTATTGATTTATTGATGATGATAGCTATGATAGCCACATTCTATGAGTAAGTAAAAATTTTATTATATGTACCAGTGCTCAATAACAATTCTAAAAGTTAAGATTGAAGAACACACCAAAGTTATCTCATTTCTAAACGTTCAGGTATATAGCAGCTATACGATATAGCCAGTCCCATCTTTCTAACTTAAGAAACACTAAAGCTATGGCATATCCGATCAATCAGTTATATGCCAGCTATCGGATATAGTCGCATCGGTTGGCCGAAAATAAAACACATAGAAAATCCCAATTTCCTAACTTTACTAACACCATAGTTATGGAATTTGCGATCATTCAGTTATATGGCAGCTATAGGATATAGTCGGCCGATCCTTATGAAATTTGGTAGGTCAGATTGATTGGCCAAAAATAAAACCCATAGAAAATCCCAACTTCCTAACTTTACACACACTAAAGATATGGCATTTCCGATCAATCAGTTATATGACATCTATAGGATATAGTCGGCCGATCCTTATGAAATTTGGTAGGTCGGATTGATTGAAAAAAAAACCCATAGAAAATCCCAACTTCCTAACTTAACAAACACCAAAGTTATGGCATTTCCGATCAATCAGTTATATGGCAGCTATAGGATATAGTTGGCCGATCCCGGCCGTTCCGACTTATATACTGCGTGCAAAGGAAAGAAGGGTGTGTGCAAAGTTTCAATTCCATATCTTTAAAACTGAGAGACTAGTTTGCGTAGAAACAGACAGACGGACAGACGGACAGACAGACGGACAGACAGACGGACAGACGGACAGACGGACAGACGGACATGCTTATATCAACTCAGGAGGTGATCCTGATCAAGAATATATATACTTTATAGGGTCGGAGATGTCTCCTTCACTGCGTTGCACACTTTTGACCAAAATTATAATACCCTCTGCAAGGGTATAAAAATAAATCGACGACAGATTCAAAATGGAAAATAATATTTAATAAATCTATTTCTCAAAAGAAAAATTCGAGGGAATTTTATTGATTGATTTTATTGATTTATTGATGATGATAGCTATGATAGCCACATTCTATGAGTAAGTAAAAATTTTATTATATGTACCAGTGCTCAATAACAATTCTAAAAGTTAAGATTGAAGAACACACCAAAGTTATCTCATTTCTAAACGTTCAGGTATATAGCAGCTATACGATATAGCCAGTCCCATCTTTCTAACTTAAGAAACACTAAAGCTATGGCATATCCGATCAATCAGTTATATGCCAGCTATCGGATATAGTCGCATCGGTTGGCCGAAAATAAAACACATAGAAAATCCCAATTTCCTAACTTTACTAACACCATAGTTATGGAATTTGCGATCATTCAGTTATATGGCAGCTATAGGATATAGTCGGCCGATCCTTATGAAATTTGGTAGGTCAGATTGATTGGCCAAAAATAAAACCCATAGAAAATCCCAACTTCCTAACTTAACAAACACCAAAGTTATGGCATTTCCGATCAATCAGTTATATGGCAGCTATAGGATATAGTTGGCCGATCCCGGCCGTTCCGACTTATATACTGCGTGCAAAGGAAAGAAGGGTGTGTGCAAAGTTTCAATTCCATATCTTTAAAACTGAGAGACTAGTTTGCGTAGAAACAGACAGACGGACAGACGGACAGACAGACGGACAGACGGACATGCTTATATCAACTCAGGAGGTGATCCTGATCAAGAATATATATACTTTATATATCGGAGATGTCTCCTTCACTGCGTTGCACACTTTTGACCAAAATTATAATACCCTCTGCAAGGGTATAAAAATAAATCGACGACAGATTCAAAATGGAAAATAATATTTAATAAATCTATTTCTCAAAAGAAAAATTCGAGGGAATTTTATTGATTGATTTTATTGATTTATTGATGATGATAGCTATGATAGCCACATTCTATGAGTAAGTAAAAATTTTATTATATGTACCAGTGCTCAATAACAATTCTAAAAGTTAAGATTGAAGAACACACCAAAGTTATCTCATTTCTAAACGTTCAGGTATATAGCAGCTATACGATATAGCCAGTCCATCTTTCTAACTTAAGAAACACTAACGCTATGGCATATCCGATCAATCAGTTATATCGGTTGGCCGAAAATAAAACACATAGAAAATCCCAGACGGACAGACAGACGGACAGACGGACAGACGGACATGCTTATATCAACTCAGGAGGTGATCCTGATCAAGAATATATATACTTTATAGGGTCGGAGATGTCTCCTTCACTGCGTTGCACACTTTTGACCAAAATTATAATACCCTCTGCAAGGGTATAAAAATAAATCGACGACAGATTCAAAATGGAAAATAATATTTAATAAATCTATTTCTCAAAAGAAAAATTCGAGGGAATTTTATTGATTGATTTTATTGATTTATTGATGATGATAGCTATGATAGCCACATTCTATGAGTAAGTAAAAATTTTATTATATGTACCAGTGCTCAATAACAATTCTAAAAGTTAAGATTGAAGAACACACCAAAGTTATCTCATTTCTAAACGTTCAGGTATATAGCAGCTATACGATATAGCCAGTCCCATCTTTCTAACTTAAGAAACACTAAAGCTATGGCATATCCGATCAATCAGTTATATGCCAGCTATCGGATATAGTCGCATCGGTTGGCCGAAAATAAAACACATAGAAAATCCCAATTTCCTAACTTTACTAACACCATAGTTATGGAATTTGCGATCATTCAGTTATATGGCAGCTATAGGATATAGTCGGCCGATCCTTATGAAATTTGGTAGGTCAGATTGATTGGCCAAAAATAAAACCCATAGAAAATCCCAACTTCCTAACTTTACACACACTAAAGATATGGCATTTCCGATCAATCAGTTATATGACATCTATAGGATATAGTCGGCCGATCCTTATGAAATTTGGTAGGTCGGATTGATTGGCCAAAAAAAAATCCATAGAAAATCCCAACTTCCTAACTTAACAAACACCAAAGTTATGGCATTTCCGATCAATCAGTTATATGGCAGCTATAGGATATAGTTGGCCGATCCCGGCCGTTCCGACTTATATACTGCGTGCAAAGGAAAGAAGGGTGTGTGCAAAGTTTCAATTCCATATCTTTAAAACTGAGAGACTAGTTTGCGTAGAAACAGACAGACGGACAGACGGACAGACAGACGGACAGACGGACAGACGGACATGGCTATATCAACTCAGGAGGTGATCCTGATCAAGAATATATATACTTTATAGGGTCGGAGATGTCTCCTTCACTGCGTTGCACACTTTTGACCAAAATTATAATATTCTCTGCAAGGGTATAATAAGAAAACTTAATATTTAGTATTTGGTTGCGAATCCTTTGTTTTCTAGAACAGCTTGCAAGCGCCTAGGAATGGATTTTACCAAGTTTTCGCACACTTCCGGCTCAATGGAGTTCCATGCTTCCAACAAAGCTGCCTTGAGGTCATTTTTAGTGTTAAATTTCTTTTGATACACTCTTCTAGCCAATTCTTCCCAGAGATGTTCAATTACATTAAGGTCGGGGCTTTGCGCTGGCGTTTCGACAACTTTGCGACAGTTATGGATCAACCAAAGCTTTGCAACACCCGATGTGTGCTTAGGATCGTTATCCTGGTAAAAGGCAAAGTTGTTAGCGATACCCAATTTCTGAGCACTTTGCTTAACATTCTCTTTTAAAACCTTAAGGTAACCAAACTTATCCATAATACCATCTATAAAATGTAATTGGCCCACTCCAGCACTTGACATGCAGCCCCAAACCATCACAGAACCTCCTCCATGCTTTACTATGGCCTTTGTGTTTTTGGGTTCAAATTCGGTATTTGGTTTACGCCAAACAAACTTCTTCCGATCGGATCCATGTAAATTAAACTTACTCTCATCAGTAAATAGAACCTTTAATTAATTAATAAAAATCAACAAAAATATTTTTTTAACTCAATAACTACTATATTACCGTCTTCCAAAAATCTTCTGTTTTCATCAAATATTCTTTTGCATATTTAATGCGATTTTTTTTGTTCTTGGGGCTAATAAAGGGCTTCTTCCTCACAAATCTTCCGTGGAAATCGAACTTATGTAAAGTATTACGCACAGTATTAAGACACACGTCTTTACCAGTTCGGTTTTGTAACTTTACACACACTAAAGATATGGCATTTCCGATCAATCAGTTATATGACATCTATAGGATATAGTCGGCCGATCCTTATGAAATTTGGTAGGTCAGATTGATTGGCCAAAAATAAAACCCATAGAAAATCCCAACTTCCTAACTTAACAAACACCAAAGTTATGGCATTTCCGATCAATCAGTTATATGGCAGCTATAGGATATAGTTGGCCGATCCCGGCCGTTCCGACTTATATACTGCGTGCAAAGGAAAGAAGGGTGTGTGCAAAGTTTCAATTCCATATCTTTAAAACTGAGAGACTAGTTTGCGTAGAAACAGACAGACGGACAGACGGACAGACAGACGGACAGACGGACATGCTTATATCAACTCAGGAGGTGATCCTGATCAAGAATATATATACTTTATATATCGGAGATGTCTCCTTCACTGCGTTGCACACTTTTGACCAAAATTATAATACCCTCTGCAAGGGTATAAAAATAAATCGACGACAGATTCAAAATGGAAAATAATATTTAATAAATCTATTTCTCAAAAGAAAAATTCGAGGGAATTTTATTGATTGATTTTATTGATTTATTGATGATGATAGCTATGATAGCCACATTCTATGAGTAAGTAAAAATTTTATTATATGTACCAGTGCTCAATAACAATTCTAAAAGTTAAGATTGAAGAACACACCAAAGTTATCTCATTTCTAAACGTTCAGGTATATAGCAGCTATACGATATAGCCAGTCCATCTTTCTAACTTAAGAAACACTAACGCTATGGCATATCCGATCAATCAGTTATATCGGTTGGCCGAAAATAAAACACATAGAAAATCCCAGACGGACAGACAGACGGACAGACGGACAGACGGACATGCTTATATCAACTCAGGAGGTGATCCTGATCAAGAATATATATACTTTATAGGGTCGGAGATGTCTCCTTCACTGCGTTGCACACTTTTGACCAAAATTATAATACCCTCTGCAAGGGTATAAAAATAAATCGACGACAGATTCAAAATGGAAAATAATATTTAATAAATCTATTTCTCAAAAGAAAAATTCGAGGGAATTTTATTGATTGATTTTATTGATTTATTGATGATGATAGCTATGATAGCCACATTCTATGAGTAAGTAAAAATTTTATTATATGTACCAGTGCTCAATAACAATTCTAAAAGTTAAGATTGAAGAACACACCAAAGTTATCTCATTTCTAAACGTTCAGGTATATAGCAGCTATACGATATAGCCAGTCCCATCTTTCTAACTTAAGAAACACTAAAGCTATGGCATATCCGATCAATCAGTTATATGCCAGCTATCGGATATAGTCGCATCGGTTGGCCGAAAATAAAACACATAGAAAATCCCAATTTCCTAACTTTACTAACACCATAGTTATGGAATTTGCGATCATTCAGTTATATGGCAGCTATAGGATATAGTCGGCCGATCCTTATGAAATTTGGTAGGTCAGATTGATTGGCCAAAAATAAAACCCATAGAAAATCCCAACTTCCTAACTTTACACACACTAAAGATATGGCATTTCCGATCAATCAGTTATATGACATCTATAGGATATAGTCGGCCGATCCTTATGAAATTTGGTAGGTCGGATTGATTGGCCAAAAAAAAATCCATAGAAAATCCCAACTTCCTAACTTAACAAACACCAAAGTTATGGCATTTCCGATCAATCAGTTATATGGCAGCTATAGGATATAGTTGGCCGATCCCGGCCGTTCCGACTTATATACTGCGTGCAAAGGAAAGAAGGGTGTGTGCAAAGTTTCAATTCCATATCTTTAAAACTGAGAGACTAGTTTGCGTAGAAACAGACAGACGGACAGACGGACAGACAGACGGACAGACGGACAGACGGACATGGCTATATCAACTCAGGAGGTGATCCTGATCAAGAATATATATACTTTATAGGGTCGGAGATGTCTCCTTCACTGCGTTGCACACTTTTGACCAAAATTATAATATTCTCTGCAAGGGTATAATAAGAAAACTTAATATTTAGTATTTGGTTGCGAATCCTTTGTTTTCTAGAACAGCTTGCAAGCGCCTAGGAATGGATTTTACCAAGTTTTCGCACACTTCCGGCTCAATGGAGTTCCATGCTTCCAACAAAGCTGCCTTGAGGTCATTTTTAGTGTTAAATTTCTTTTGATACACTCTTCTAGCCAATTCTTCCCAGAGATGTTCAATTACATTAAGGTCGGGGCTTTGCGCTGGCGTTTCGACAACTTTGCGACAGTTATGGATCAACCAAAGCTTTGCAACACCCGATGTGTGCTTAGGATCGTTATCCTGGTAAAAGGCAAAGTTGTTAGCGATACCCAATTTCTGAGCACTTTGCTTAACATTCTCTTTTAAAACCTTAAGGTAACCAAACTTATCCATAATACCATCTATAAAATGTAATTGGCCCACTCCAGCACTTGACATGCAGCCCCAAACCATCACAGAACCTCCTCCATGCTTTACTATGGCCTTTGTGTTTTTGGGTTCAAATTCGGTATTTGGTTTACGCCAAACAAACTTCTTCCGATCGGATCCATGTAAATTAAACTTACTCTCATCAGTAAATAGAACCTTTAATTAATTAATAAAAATCAACAAAAATATTTTTTTTAACTCAATAACTACTATATTACCGTCTTCCAAAAATCTTCTGTTTTCATCAAATATTCTTTTGCATATTTAATGCGATTTTTTTTGTTCTTGGGGCTAATAAAGGGCTTCTTCCTCACAAATCTTCCGTGGAAATCGAACTTATGTAAAGTATTACGCACAGTATTAAGACACACGTCTTTACCAGTTCGGTTTTGTAAAGAAATCTTAAGTTCTTTAGCAGTTTTGAAGGGATCTTGTTTAATTTCTTTTAAAACCGACCTCTCTTCTCGGTCATTTAAGATCTTGTTTTGGCCTTCCCTGCTTTTATTGGCAAATCTAAATTCATCACGGAACCGCTTAATAATGTCGTGGACCGTAGATTTGCTTTTTCCAACTAATTCGGAGATTTCCCTTACGGTTTTTCCTTCAAAATGTAGCTTAACAACTAAAGCCTAGTATCCAGATCGACGAAAACCGAACGCCAGTCATGAGAGAGAGCGAGAGGCAAACAGCTGGCGTTCACTTTTCGTCGGGCCTTTTTTTCACGTCGGTCTCCTGATCGACGAAAAAAATACCAAAAAATTCCATAGCGTTGCCAGTCTGTCTTTGGGTGAACCCTAGCGAAAAGATTAAAAAATTTAATCTTTTGGCGTGCGCTTCTCACTGAACATACTGAACATTATAAGAAATGGAGGAAAAACTCAAAAAACTCACAAAAGTCGATTGCAGGTGCTTACATGTGAGGACAAATTAACATGAATACTATCTGGGGTGCCTCTTGTCAGAGCAAAATGTTTTTTAGGTAAAAAATTTACGAAAAAACACAATAAAAGTGCAGCTATGAACTTAAAATTAGCAAATAATTATCAGTAAATTAAAAAAAACAACTGTTAAATTTAAATTGTATTGATTTTTAATATCTTTGTACAGCGGCAGACTTGTCTTGCCAAGGTATTTGGTAATATCATTTAAAGGCTCTTTCCCGCAAATACGATATTTGAATTTTAACTGCTTGTCAACAAACCCAGCTGATTGACAGTACGACCGTAGCACGCTTAAATCTGAAGAACTCTCGAAACTTTGGTCACACTGGAAAGATTAAAGTTTTTACGCTAGCATAATCGTTTGTCGATCTCGATACTAGGCTTAACTGCCGAAGTTCCACAGAGGATTGCTTTCCATTTGGAGCCATTTTTCTACTTTATAATAGCAAATTTATGTTTTCTGCTCCTAATCTCTATTATAAACCAAACGCAATGCAAAAAGCCCAAAGTTTGCATCGAATTCTAGGAAAAAAAACGATTTTTTGTCTTCATATTGGGATTGTCCGATTATTCGTTGAGCGCCAAATATCGATATAAATTTGTATTTGTTTGAAAACTTTGGGTTCTTAACGAAAATATTGAGTTTTTTCTTTTGTTTTAGAGAGATGAAAGTGTATATTTATGATAAAAAATTTTTAAAAAATAATTAGGCCCATTTAGTATATTTTTAACGCACATTTATCATAAGAAGGTACTTGTCCGATTAAGCGATGGAGTCACTGTATTTATGGCTGAGAGCAAGGGCATCTCCCATGCAGATCTTGGCTCCTGAGCACTCTTCGGACGGTTTCAGTGGATACGTTTGTTCGCAGGGTTGTGGATATGACAGCTGGCGTTCACTTTTCGTCAACGCTTTTTTTCACCTCAGTCCCCAGATCGACGAAAAAAATACCAGAAAATCGCATAGCGTTGCCAGTCTGCGGAAATGAACTTTGGGTGAACCCTAGCGAAAAGATTAAAAAATTTAATCTTTTGGCGTGCGCTTCTCACTGAACATTATAAGAAATGGAGGGAAAAACTCAAAAAACTCACAAAAGTCGATTGCAGGAGTTTACATGTGAGGACAAAATAACATTAATACTATTTGGGGTTCCACTTGTCAGAGCAAAATGTTTATTAGGTCAAAAATATACAAATAAACTATAACAGCGCAGCTATGAACTTTAAATTAGCAAATAATTATCAGTAAATTAAAAAAAAAAACTGTTAAATTTAAATTGTATTGTTTTTTAATTTCTTTGTACAGCGGAAGACTTGTCTTGCCAAGGTAGTTAATAATATCTTGTAAAGGCTCTTTCCCACAAATACAATATTTGAATGTTAACTGCTTGTCAACAAACCCAGCTGATTGACAGTACGACCGTAGCACGCTTAAATCGGATGAACTCTCGAAATTTTGGTCACACTGGAAAGATTAAAGTTTTTACGCTAGCGTACTCGTTTGTCGATCTGGGTACTAGGCTTTATGGTTGAAGGACTTCTATCGAACATCTCACAAATATATTTAATCGATCGACCCTCATTATGTAAGTGTAAAATAATTTTTTTTTGTGAAAAGTTTAATTCCGTTTCCGTCGGCATTTTGCTAGATTTACACCAAGAATGACACCAACAGTTTGTGTTTTTCCTCGAATTCAGTCTTTAAAATAGAAACGCAACCAAAATGCCAACAAAAAAAGGCGCTAACCCCAAAAAATACTAAATTATAAAAAAATCGTATGTGCAACGAATACTTTTGTGAACATGCAAAACGGTTTATATTTATATTTTTGTCCATATCTTTTATGGAAAGCGTTTTCTGTTCGGTTTTTTTCGTCATATACTTCACAAAATATATATCTTTGGAAACATAAACCATTTTAAAATGGTTACTTATTTAAAATTGGCATTTTGCAACGAATACTTTTGTGACTCACTGTATATCTGGCAATAATTGATGACATTTCCCGCAGTGTAAAACCTATTAACATTAATCTTTCCAAATCGTATTTTTTTATGCATACCTTGATCAAGGTAAAATCGCGTGCCGATCGGACGTCTATATCCTATAGCTCCCATAGGAACAATCGGATATACCTTGCAAGAATTGATAATATTTCGCGCAGTGTAAAAGCTATTGACATTAATCTTTCCAAATCGTATTTTTTTATGCATACCTTGATCAGGGTAAAAGCGCGTGCCAATCGGACGTCCATATCCTATAGCTCCCATAGGAACAATAGGGTGAAATCGGTCCAAATTTTTTGTTTTTCAGAATATTTCGCGCAGTGTGTAAGCTATTAACATACATTTTTTCAAATCGTATTTTTTTATGCATTCTTAAGGGGGTAAGGTATTAAAATTTTTTGTTGGCATTTAAAATTCATTTTCTGAATGCACAACATTTGAAGACTATTGCGATAAAATTTTAGATTGATCTGAGTAAAACTTCCGAAGTTATGGTCAGTTGAACGTAGGTAAGTAAGCTCGTTTTGTATTCGATTTTTGGATGTCCAAAACTTTAAAACGCTCTCCTGAAAAGTTGCCATTTCAAAGTCGACACGATCCTGCAAAATCTACTTTACGAATCGTTTCGAAATTTTTCACACAATTTCTGTACCTAAGGTACAGGTACTGACGTCGAGTTTTTTTTTTACTTATTATTTTTCATTTTATACCGAATTTTTAGGCTTAAATCACGTTTTTGACTTTAAAGTGTTACCAAAAATCCAAAAATTACACAAAATATGGTGGCCAACTGAACCATGAAATAGAACCAGGTCCCCATGTCATTATTGACTTGGAGTTCGCCATGAAAGATGAATTTCATCGAATTTTCCAAACAGGCGGAATGGGATCGGCAACATTACTTGAAATTTTAATGCAGAACAAAAGATACATCTAAGTGGAGGAATCGAAGCCATCTAAGTGGAGCCATAGAGTTCGTTACTTCGTCAGGTACTGAAATCGTACATTATATTTCTTATTGCCGCAGAAAAAGTTTACAACGATATGCCCAGACAGTGGAGAAAATGTAAAGCATTGGGTACCAAAATGCAGATCCATATATGTAGTTGTATACACGAAGACCGAATAGGCTCACAGGAATACGGTATAATAATAATATAAATATTATAAACGAATATATTTAAGTTTTTTTTTTAATTAAGTGTTTTTTTAGGTGCTACTTTTTTTTGTTAATTTCTTAATTTTATTTTTTTAAATAACTAATTTTAGTTAAAAAATTACTTTTTTAAGAGGCGGGGAAAAGTTTATTGTCAAAATTAACTATTTTTAAGAAGTGCGTAAACGATTTTTTTTTAAGTTCTTAATTTTTAAGAGATTGGCAAAGATAAGGAAATAAAGATTGTCAAAAGGCGGGCAAATGATTTTTTCTGCAGGTAATTATGATCAAAACTTAAAAGTCGAGAATATTTTCAAAAGTATTAATTTTTTCAAAATTCTAAAAGATGGGCAATCGATTCTCTTGCAATTTAAAATACAAAATTGGAAAAAGTCAACTTTTATGTTTTCGAAAATTTTTGAAGATTCCTTATTTTTGAAACTAAAACTGGGAAAACATGGGTAAAAAATTAGCAAGCGATTAAGCTTTTCAAATATCAAAAATTCGATTTTAGTCGACCTAGCTTCTTTGAGCTTGGCATCTTGACGGATTCTTTATTTCGTTGGGAATGGTCTTTTGCGATATTTCATTCGTTTCATTTTACTGCGCGGTCGCTGCAATTACACTCTCAATTGTATTATCACTCTGATTGTCTTTTTTGTCGTCCTTCTCTTGATCAGATTCCTCAATATCTAATGCCCTATTCCCATAGAGGGCAAACGATTTTTTCTGCAGGTAATTATGATCAAAACTTTATAGTAGAGAGTTAACAGCGTTATAAATGATACTTGGTAACAGACTGCAAGTGATCTACGCGAACAACCAAATCGAACTAATCTGTCTGCAAATTTTTGCCAGCCTGCAGAAAAATATGAGCCGCTTTTGTCCAATATTGTCTAAATGGTAACAAATCAAGTTCGTTTGTTTTATTATAATTTCATATTTTATTTCATTTTAAATGTTCTGCTCCATGTTGTGAGTACGGTATGCGCCTAGAAAAGAGTGGAGCAACACCTACTGCTGCCACACGGATGGAGCAGTAAATTATTAATTATTACAAGTATAAACAGCATTTTTTGAATTGGCGCCTTCCTTTTCCAAAAATTACCCGCTATTATTTTTTTAAATTTTCGTAGTGAATGTTTCAATTTTCACTGTCTAGAAGAAGAACTCAGAGTTGCACCGAAAAAACATCGCCTAACTATCGCATAAAAAAGTCCGTCAAATTTGGATGGGGAACTAACTGGGAATTTTCGGAACGGCAAAACCTTATGGACCATCCGTTCAACCATAGAGTAAGAAACTATATAGAGGTTTCATTTGCTCTGCCCGTGGTTTTTACGACGCCGGCTTGACGCCCGTGTTTGATCGGTGTGGGGAAAATGTAGCTGTTCAAACATGTGCGAGGGACCAGGAATAGGATGCAACCGCCGTAAGAGCTGCGTGCGATTGAAGAGTACAACAAATAGGGGTTGAATTCAAAAAATTTGGCGGGCCTTGGTTATATTTTGATAGAGTTATGATATTTTATTACTTTTACAGAACCGAATCAACGCTTTAAGGAACCCAATTAACACTTAGCAACGTTGTTTCATAAATAAAATTCAAAAAATGTGTTTATATATGGCTTATTTTTGGGAAAATGTAGCCCAGGGGTTGGATATAAATCGATGGTAAATCGGAATCCTTATTAATCCTTATTCTTTTAATGATTTCTCTGCAGAACATCAGTTGGTTTACTTTCAATGCATTCACCACACTTCAAACCGCCAAGCAGATTTTAAGTATGAACCAGCTGTTCGCTCTGCCTGACGTGACGACACGAGGCTCGACGCCTCGCTCATTCATACACGATTTCTTTATTGTTCTCTCGTGTTTTGCCGAAGACATGGGAGAGAATGAAAATAACTCAAAAACATGGGAGAGAAAATCTCTCATTTGGCATGTTATTCTCTTTTTCTCAATGTTAGAAATTCAATCCCATTTGAAATGTGAACGTTAAATCATAGAGTAAGAAACTATATAGAGGTTTCATTTGCTCTGCCCGGGCCTCTGCCAAAGCTCTGCTGAGAGCCATGTTCGAAGCTAACTTCTTCTAACTTCGGTTTCTCACCACTTCTAACATGTGCGAAGCACAAGCAATAGTATGGGGAGTTCTCGCACCTATCCTTAGGAATAAGAGCGACCAGTCCAGCTGCAGAATCTCACCATGGGCATGGAATGAAGCTCGATTCGAACATTTGCAAAACTCTCTTTTTTTCCGTTTTTCCCCTACGTGGCATCACTGGCAAAGTCACTCGAGAGCGCGGGCAGAGCAAATGAAACCTCTATATAGTTTCTTACTCTATGGTTAAATCATAGAGTAAGAAACTATATAGAGGTTTCATTTGCTCTGCCCGCGCTCTCGAGTGACTTTGCCAGTGATGCCACGTAGGGGAAAAACGAAAAAAAGAGAGTTTTTCATTTGTTCGAATCGAGCTTGAATCCATGCCCATGGTGAATTCTTATTGCTGCACTGCTCGCTCTTATTCCTAAGGATAGGTGCGAGAACTCCCCATACTATTGCTTGTGCTTCGCACATGTTAGAAGTGGTGAGAAACCGAAGTTAGAAGAAGTTAGCTTCGAACATGGCTCTCAGCAGAGCTTTGGCAGAGGCCCGTGCTCTCGAGTGACTTTGCCAGTGATGCCACGTAGGGGAAAAACGGAAAAAAAGAGAGTTTTTCATTTGTTCGAATCGAGCTTGAATCCATGCCCATGGTGAATTCTTATTGCTGCACTGCTCGCTCTTATTCCTAAGGATAGGTGCGAGAACTCCCCATACTATTGCTTGTGCTTCGCACATGCTAGAAGTGGTGAGAAAGCGAAGTTAGAAGAAGTTAGCTTCGAACATGGCTCTCAGCAGAGCTTTGGCAGAGGCCCGGGCAGAGCAAATGAAACCTCTATATAGTTTCTTCATAGAGTAAGAAACTATATAGAGGTTTCATTTGCTCTGCCCGCGCTCTCGAGTGACTTTGCCAGTGATGCCACGTAGGGGAAAAACGGAAAAAAAGAGAGTTTTTCATTTGTTCGAATCGAGCTTGAATCCATGCCCATGGTGAATTCTTATTGCTGCACTGCTCGCTCTTAATTCTAAGGATAGGTGCGAGAACTCCCCATACTATTGCTTGTGCTTCGCACATGTTAGAAGTGGTGAGAAACCGAAGTTAGAAGAAGTTAGCTTCGAACATGGCTCTCAGCAGAGCTTTGGCAGAGGCCCGGGCAGAGCAAATGAAACCTCTATATAGTTTCTTACTCTATGGTTTCTTACTCTATGCTCTATGATTGGGGTAAGATATCTGAGGAACGGAACAATCCCGGATCGCAACCTAATCAAAGATTCCAGTTGCAATAATGATGAAATTAATTTCAATGCTGTAAGATCGCCTCCACGAAAAAGACGCCGCTCAGAGACCCCTGCTGAAGTTTGTCGTCAGTGCCATAAAAGCACAACAACTTTAAAAGTCCTCAAAAAAAAATATTATAGCTATGTATGAAGAGTTGTCTGATGAAAGACAATTACGAATAAAGATGCTGCGAAATGAAAATTTGAATTTAAAACGAAAGGTGATTAGGTTAAAATCCAAGTCATAAAAAAATATAATTTCTGAAATTGATAAAATAAATTTAACGGGAAATGAAAAAATATTGTCCAAAATGCTTTTTAAAGAAAAAAGGGAACAAATATGAGATGGAATGATTTCGAAAAATTGTTCGCCCAGAGCATTTATAACAGGTCTACTTCAACATACAGTATTTTAAGAAACTCTTTACACACTGAAAAAACAACATATTTTTTGACTTTGCATGCAAAAATAACGCCTTTAGTTTAGTTTTTTTGTTATATTTTGTTAATACAGAACTATTTAATAGAACATTTTTTATAAGTATGTACAAAAATAAAAACAAAACAATGCAAGGGAAAATTTGTAATCAACAAAAAAAAAGCGCTTAGCTTTTGCTTTCAACATGTGCATCTAGCCGGACAACTATTGGGATGATTTCATATTCTGTATGGCGCAAGCCGCTAACAGCTTTAGTTCAGCGCAACATTCCGACAGTAAGGTTCGGCAAATTGTCGGTGATGGTTTGGGGATGCATTAGCAGCAAGGAAGTGCTTGCGTTTATTGAAAACACAATGAATGCTGAGCAATATCTCTTCATTCTCAAAACAAATTTGGGGCAAAGTGCGGACAAACCAAGATAATGACCCCAAACATAATATGAACCGGATAAAGACATTTTAATTCGATTAACCATGGAACGTTTTCGCACCAGGTTTACTCTTATTGATAATTTGCATCCCCAGAGACGCCGGTGCGTACAGAAGAAGCTATGACCCGAATGAGTCCATCCGCCACCGAGCACAGGAATTAAATCTGTGTCCATTAATTTATGGAAGATTTTGCGGAAGGATCTTGGTTTGCGTGCTTACAAAAACCCTCAAGTGTATGTCAAAACACCGTTACATCCAGAAAAACTGACTGTTTGGTGCGCTTTATGGGCTGGTGGAATCATTTATCCGTTACTCTTCAAAAACGATGAACGTTACAGTCAATGGTGATCGGTATAGAGCCAGGATTACTAACTTTTTCATTCCTGAATTGAACAGCCATGATTTCCAGAGGCTGTACTTCCAACAATACGGCGCAACATGTCACACAGCTTGTGCCACAATCGATTTACTGAAAGACACGTTTGGTGACCACCTAATTTCACGTTTTGGACTTGTGAATTGGCCTCCAATATCTTGTGATTTAACACCGCTAGACTACTTTCTGTGGGGCTATGTAAAGTCATTGGTCTATTTGGATAAGCCACAAACGCATGACCATTTGGAAGACAACATTCGCCGTGTTATTGCCGGTATACAGTTGCGAAAAAAATAATAGCACCAGTTAACGTTTTTATTAATCCCGCCTACATACAGTCAACACAATATTTATTCGGACACCCGTGATTTTCAACTTGATTCATTAATAACTCAACAAAAACATAACGAAAACAAACAATTTATATTTCATCGTAAAGGTTAACATTCTTAGAATATATTTTAACAAAAAAATAAGGAACTTTCCACAGTAAAATTAGATATTTTCTTAAATGAACTTGAAAAGTCATAATTTTACGCACAGAAATTATTCGTACACTTCATATAATATTAAAAGAAAAACATATTTCTTGATGTTTTAATATTTTTAATATTTGGTAGGTCCTCCCCTAGCATCAATGACAGCTTGTAAGCGTCGACCCATGCTTTTTACCAAGATGCTTGTCTCATTAGCGCTAATTTGACCCCATTTAGCCATCAATTCAGTTTTCAAGGACACCCTGGACGAAATGATGGCTTCCGAATCCTTTTCTCAAGAATATCTCACATATGTTCTTTGAGACTTAAATCAGGTGACTGGTGAGGTGTTTTCAGCTGCTTGCAGTGATATAAAAGCCACTCTTGCACCAAAGACGAAGAATGTTGTCTTGTTGAAAAAACAATGTCTTCGGATCTAGACCAAGTTTTATATCACTGGAAATCAAATTTTCGCTTAAAATCAAATTTTTGTACATATTCTTATTCATTTTGTCGTCAATAAAGACCATTCGACCGACTCCTCCTGCCGATACACACCCCCAAATCATTACATTCCCGCCACCATGCGTAACAGTTGGAATTAAGTTCTTCTCATTCATGGCTTCATTTGGTTTCCTCCACACTTTCGAGGGCCAATAGTGTCCAAATATGTAAAATTTGGATTCGTCGCTAAAAACTACGTTCTCCCAAAACGATTCCGGCTGGTTTATATGCAGTTTTCCAAACTCCAAACGCTTTTTTTTTTTGATGGCAGAAATGAATTGCTTTCGACGAACAACCCTACCATGTAAACCAGCCTTGTACAGGTAGTTTCGGATGGTTTGGGGCCAAACTTTTTTATTTTCGCTTGCTCTACATTTTTTCGAATTGTTGTAGATGTTGTTTTCGGATTTTTCAGGACTGTAGACATAAATTTCCGTCCCTCACTTGAATACAGAATCTTAGACCTTCTAGCTTTCTTGTGATTTTCAGCTCATGATTCCGTTTTTAAGTATTTTTGGATTACACTATGTATTGTGGAAGATGATTTTCCATTAATACGACCAATTTCGCGATAGCTACGATTTTCCAAAAATAAATTTAGGATAGATTTTCGCAAATCTAGTGACAAATCTTGAACTCCTTCCATTTTGACCAATCGTATAAAAAAAAACACATAAAAATTAACAAAAAACAAAAAAAAACCGCCGAAAATTACTCCGAAGTAATTTCAACTAAACTACTTTAAAAAGAATCGCCGATTACCGTTGAGTTCAGAAATAAACACAATAAATGAGAAATGTACGAATAATTTTTGTGCAACATTTTAGAAATTTTTTTGCTTTTCTTTCAATATTTTTAAGGCTAATATAAAAAATTACATTTTTTTTTCTTTAATGTCTTCTGAAAATCACTGTTTCTATGATACGTACAAAAAAACCTGCTAAAGTTACGAAAATTCCGGCAAATAAACTGTTAAACTTGATAATAGACAGTGTCCGAATAAATTTTGTGCTGACTGTATATTTATTATACCCTTGCAGAGGGTATTATAATTTTGGCCAAAAGTGTGCAATGCAGTGGAGACATCTCCGACCCTATAAAGTATATATATTTTTGATCAGGATCGCGTCCTGAGTTGATATAAGCATGTCCGTCTGTCCGTCTATACCCTACCGACGATTGAATTTTAGGGGTGCGGGCAGAAACAAAACAGCTGTTTGGCTTTTGTTTTGTTTACATTTTTTAGGACACTTCTTTTGATTGTTATCTTTAATGACCTTTGGTTGATTTCTTTTTTTAAGGTTCGCAGTGCAATTTTAATTGTCTTTTTCCTTCGGTATTTCTATGAGAGATGTTGTTTTTGGCAATGCATGTATAAGGCCGACTTATAACTTGCGCGCCAATTCTATTGTTTTTGTTTGGTTTGTTTTGATTATGAACTTGGCACGCGTTTTTTTGTTGTTTTTTGATTTTTGGTTGTCACTTGGTTTACATATGGGTGCATTAGTAAATAGCTTCATTTGCGCGCGTAAAATGTTGCCATTTGATAGAAAAAGTCAAGCATCTTTCAATTGGCTTTTGATTGTGCTACAGTGCAAAGCAGATAGAAATTAAAAAAGTTAAAAAATTTAATTTACAATACAGCGTGTTTTTTCAAAACGCCTGAGTTGCTGTTTTGAGTGTGTTTACGGTGCAAAAAGTTAACGTTTTTATTTACAATACAGCGTGTTTTTTTCAAAACGCCTGTCTTGCTGTTCCGAGTGTCAGTGATTGTAAAATCTTGTTATAGGTAAGTTATAGGGATTCATCAGACTCCTTCCCAGTTAAATTGTTTTCATTTCCATCAGATGATAGGAGACTTAAGAAATGGCTTGAGTTATGCCATTTGGATGACAATTTTAATAGACGAACATCGCGTATTTGTAATAGACATTTCGAAAGTAAATATATTGGGATAAATAGGCTTAGAAGCAATGCCGTACCCACTTTAAATTTATCTGACAACTTCCTTTTGCGTCCGGACAGTTCTGCTCCTTGTGAACAATTTGAATTCAATGATGATGGGGCAGAAGAACCAATTGTCATTTATGTATATAAACCCAATTAGGTCACAAAATTTGTCCGATAGTTTAGATGTTAGCCATTTAAATTTTGAGGCACCAAAGTCAGATGCTAATTTAGTAACTTCTAGTGCAGTGCAGTTATATGTTAGCCCTTCTGATTTAGTAACTCCTAGTGTACCGCAGTTAGGAAATTGTTGTTATTGCCAAAAAAGGGAAGAAAATGAGATGTTTTATAGAAATAAAAATTACGAGATTAAAACCTATAAACAAAAAATAGAGAAATTGAGAAGAGCTAATGTTTTAATGAAAAATGCTATGAAGCGCAAAAGTAAGAGAATTAGCAAGAAAAAAAGCAAAAATATATTTAACATTATAAATAAAATTTCTGAAGAGGCAAAAACTATATGCAAAATGCTAATAAAAAATCAAATTCTTACAACAGCGCAGAAAAAGTAATAGCTCAAAACATAAACTTTTATTCAACCCGAACATATGAATATATGCGGGATGTTTTAAATTTAAAACTTCCGTCAAAACGGACGTTGTCTCGATGGGCTCTTTTTAAAAATATGACGCCAGGATTTCAACCTGATTTATTAGAAAACCTTCAGAAAATTGTTGGTGAAATGATTGAGAAAGGTAAAGAAGCAGTTATCCTTTGTGATGAGATAAAAATAAAAAAAGGACTGCAATATAATACCGCACTCGATGAGATTCAAGGATTTGAAAACGATGGCGAGAAAAGAACACGGTTGGGGCAGCAAGTATGCGTAGAAGTTATACTGTTTCGGCTAACGGTATTAAATCCGATGCCCTCATGAGCAAAGTTGAAGCAAACATTGGAGTTTCGCAAACTTTGGGGCTAAACGTACGAACTATAATATGCGATCAAGGCTCAAATAATAGAGCAGCATTCAAAAAATGGGCAGTTAACAAACAAGCCGAGTTTTAATGTAATTGGAAAATAATTATTTACAATATTTTATGCCCCACATCTTATTAAATCATTGAGAAATATATTAATGAAGAAAAATTTAATTACGCCTGATGGCGAAGTATCTTGGGATAAATTAAAAAAATTATACCAACTTGAGTCCAGAAACTCAACGAGGCTTTGTCCTAAATTAACTGCCAATTATATAAATCCGAATTTATTTGAAAGAAATGAAAGTTAAATATGCAACACAAATATTTAGGCACACTGTTGCGGCCGCAATACGAACAGTGCAATCACTTCATCATTCTGGCGGATTTGTGGAACGCCGAAATAGCGCAGAAGCTACGGCAAATTTTATAGAAAAATAAAAAAGCTCTTTGATTGCCTCAATAGCCGTTGTGAGGAGTCTTTAACTCCCCACAAATCCCGATGCAGGAGATCGGCCTAGTAACAGCGGAGGAGGCAGGAAAGCCGGAGAAATGTAGGGCATCCAGGTCAACCGGGAAATATTCGGACCTTGGACTCTCATATGACGAAGGCAACTTCGGACCCGCCTAAAGAGGACACACCGTGAATAAACGGTACCTCGATGGACCTTGGACCCGCGCCCGGCAAGGGCAACGAGGTCATACGGTGAATTGGCGGACTTCGGACCCGGATAAAGAGGACACACCGAGAATGAACGGTCATAGAGTAAGAAACTATATAGAGGTTTCATTTGCTCTGCCCGCGCTCTCCAGTGACTTTGTCAGTGATTTAATAAGATGTGGGGCATAAAATATTGTAAATAATTATTTTCCAATTACATTAAAACTCGGCTTGTTTATGTTAACTGCCCATTTTTTGAATGCTGCTCTATTATTTGAGCCTTGTTCGCATATTATAGTTCGTACGTTTAGCCCCAAAGTTTGCGAAACTCCAATGTTTGCTTCAACTTTGCTCATGAGGGCATCGGATTTAATACCGTTAGCCGAAACAGTATAACTTATAACGTACTTCCAATTTTCAAATAAGCCTCTAGCCATAAAAACGCATACTTGCTGCCCCAAAAACCGTGTTCTTTTCTCGCCATCGTTTTCAAATCCTTGAATCTCATCGAGTGCGGTAATATTGCAGTCCTTTTTTTATTTTTATTTCATCACAAAGGATAACTGCTTCTTTACCTTTCTCAATCATTTCACCAACAATTTTCTGAAGGTTTTCTAATAAATCAGGTTGAAATCCTGGCGTCATATTTTTAAAAAGAGCCCATCGAGACAACGTCCGTTTTGACGGAAGTTTTAAATTTAAAACATCCCGCATATATTCATATGTTCGGGTTGAATAAAAGTTTATGTTTTGAGCTATTACTTTTTCTGCGCTGTTGTAAGAATTTGATTTTTATTAGCATTTTGCATATAGTTTTTGCCTCTTCAGAAATTTTATTTATAATGTTAAATATATTTTTGCTTTTTTTCTTGCTAATTCTCTTACTTTTGCGCTTCATAGCATTTTTCATTAAAACATTAGCTCTTCTCAATTTCTCTATTTTTTGTTTATAGGTTTTAATCTCGTAATTTTTATTTCTATAAAACATCTCATTTTCTTCCCTTTTTTGGCAATAACAACAATTTCCTAACTGCGGTACACTAGGAGTTACTAAATCAGAAGGGCTAACATATAACTGCACTGCACTAGAAGTTATTAAATTAGCATCTGACTTTGGTGCCTCAAAATTTAAATGGCTAACATCTAAACTATCGGAAAAATTTTGTGACCTAATTGGGTTTATATACATAAATGACAATTGGTTCTTCTGCCCCATCATCATTGAATTCAAATTGTTCACAAGGAGCAGAACTGTCCGGACGCAAAAGGAAGTTGTCAGATAAATTTAAAGTGGGTACGGCATTGCTTCTAAGCCTATTTATCCCAATATATTTACTTTCGAAATGTCTATTACAAATACGCGATGTTCGTCTATTAAAATTGTCATCCAAATGGCATAACTCAAGCCATTTCTTAAGTCTCCTATCATCTGATGGAAATGAAAACAACTTAACTGGGAAGGAGTCTGATGAATCCCTATAACTTACCTATAACAAGATTTTACAACCACTGACACTCGGAACAGCAAGACAGGCGTTTTGTAAAAACACGCTGTATTGTAAATTAAATTTTTTAACTTTTTTAATTTCTATCTGCTTTGCACTGTAAAAATCACCGCACAGAAGCACAATCAAAAGCCAATTGAAAGATGCTTGACTTTTTCTACCAAATGGCAACATTTTACGCGCGCAAATGAAGCTATTTACTAATGCGTAAAAAAAAACGCGTGCCAAGTTCATAATCAAAACAAACCAAACAAAAACAATACATGCAATTACATGCATTGCCAAAAACAACATCTCTCATAGAAATACCAAAGGAAAAAGACAAGTAAAATTGCACTGCGAACCTAAAAGCCTAGTATCCAGATCGACGAAAACCGTACGCCAGTCATGAGAGAGAGCGAGAGGCAAACAGCTGGCGTTCACTTTTCGTCGGGCCTTTTTTTTCACGTCGGTCCCCTGATCGACGAAAAAAATACCAGAAAATTCCATAGCGTTGCCAGTCTGCGGAAATGAACTTTGGGTGAACCCTAGCGAAAAGATTAAAAAATTACATATTTTGGCATGCGCTTCTCAGTGAACATTATAAGAAATGGAGGAAAAAACTCAAAAAACTCACAAAAGTCGATTGCAGGTGTTTACATGTGAGGACAAAATAACATTAATACTATGGGGTGCCTCTTGTCAGAGCAAAATGTTTTTTAGGTCCAAATTGTACGAAAAAACACAATAAAAGTGCAGCAATGAACTTTAAATTAGCAAATAACTATCAGTAAATTAAAAAAAACAACTGTTAAATTTAAATTGTATTGTTTTTTAATTTCTTTGTACAGCGGCAGACTTGTCTTGCCAAGGTATTTGATAATATCTTTTAAAGACTCTTTCCCGTAAATACGATATTTGAATTTTAACTGCTTGTCAACAAACCCAGCTGATTGACAGTACGACCCTAGCACGCTTAAATCTGATGAACTCTCTAAACTTTGGTCACACTGGAAAGATTAAAGTTTTTACGCTAGCGTAATCGTTTGTCGATCTGGACCGCGTGACCGCGCCGGACCAAACGAGAAATACCAATTTGGTCTCAAAAATATACTATACAATACTATTTCATATTTTACAAAATACCACTATAAATACCATAACAAATAAATCGCCTGGAAATTTCAATTATAATATGTAATATGTAAAAATAATAATTGACCAATTATATATAGAAAAAAAGGTTTTTCCCATTGCAAAAAATGTGTGATTTTTATTTCATTTTACAAGATTAATAATATTTCAGTCTAACATAAAACTAAAACAATATGCATTCGTATTCAATTCCATATTCCAATATATATTTAAAGTCTTAAAACTAATTAAATGCTTAAAATTAATTTTGTAACATTTTCTTAAAATAAAATAATAGAGGAACTTCTTTGTCCAGTCTTGTAAGTTTCTTTTAAGAATATTACATTTAATTATATTTACTAGCCTTCTTCGGCAGAGCTTCTTAAATTAAATTTGTTGAGATCTTTACATAATATTTGTTCATTGGGCTTAAAATTATTGCACCCATTTTCGCGCAATGATTGTTTTACATGTAATATATGTGATTTCGATTTTTCGTTTTGATTAAATTAATTTGAGAGAATATGCGTTCGCACGACTCATTAGAAACTGGCAAAATTAACATAGATTGAGCAAATTTCGAAATATTCGAATATTTAAGCAATTATTTATATCTTTTAACTCAATTCGTACCGGAATGTATCGCAATTGAGATTTTTAGTCAAAAGCATTTTAACCATGTCGTCAGTTTTCATTGTTCGATCATTGTCAATTATTTGTGGATCATTGACAAAATCGGGAAAGCGTTCATACAGCTTGAACAACGATTTACAATTTTGATTATTAAAATCATAGAAAATACCATATAATACCATAAAATCTAAGAAAAATGCTACTAAATACCTATATACCATTTAAATACTTTTGAGAAAAATCAGAGATGATAAAATACCAAAAAGTATTTAAAATACCATATTCGGTCACGCTGTATTGGAGGCCAATTCACAGGTCCAAAACGTGAAATTAGGTGGTCACCAAACGTGTCTTTCAGTAAATCGATTGTGGCACAAGCTGTGTGACATGTTGCGCCGTATTGTTGGAAGTACAGCCTCTGGAAATCATGGCTGTTCAATTCAGGAATGAAAAAGTTAGTAATCATGGCTCTATACCGATCACCATTGACTGTAACGTTCATCGTTTTTGAAGAGTAACGGACAAATGATTCCACCAGCCCATAAAGCGCACCAAACAGTCAGTTTTTCTGGATGTAATCGAATAATCTGCTCTGATGGACGATTTTGTCGACGATAAAATGGACGTAGTGCGCGATACGTATTCCGCACAGAACCATTATTTTTGAAATAAAATTGCACTATTTGCAAGCGTCGTTCAGGCGTGAGTCTATTCATGATAAATTGGCAAACCAAACTGAAAATAAATCACTTGACAGATATTAAATCGGTCGCCATCTTGAACAGTAATGCCAACTTAAAGTTCTATACCTTTAAAAAAAACACCCTTTATATACATATGGCAATGAAGCTTGATGTAAAACATGTTTATACACCTTAAAAACGAATATCTGCATATTTAATTCATAGTTTCGTTTTACTTTTAATACAAAACAAACAAATAAATAAAACATATGTCTTTATCCGGTTCATGTTATGTTTAGGGTCATTATCTTGGTTTGTCCGCACTTTGCCTCAAATTTGTTTTGAGAATGGAGAGATATTGCTCAGCATTCATTGTGTTTTCAATAAACGCAAGCACTTCCTTGCTGCTAATGCATCCCCAAACCATCACCGACAATTTGCCGAACCTTACTGTCGGAATGTTGCGCTGAACTAAAGCTGTTAGCGGCTTGCGCCATACAGAATATGAAATCATCCCAATAGTTGTCCGGCTAGATGCACATGTTGACAGCAAAAGCTAAGCGCTTTTTATACCCTTGCAGAGGGTATTATAATTTTGGTCAGAAGTTTCTAACGCAGTGAAGGAGACGTTTCCGACCCTATAAAGTATATATATTCTTGATCAGGATCAATAGGGGAGTCGATATAGCCATGTCCGTCTGTCCGTCTGTTTCAATACCGTTTGCGAGATCAGCTTAAAAGCTAGCGATCTGAAACTTTTACACTCGTCCTAAAACATGTGTACGCAGATCAAGTTTGAAAATCGCCCCGATCCGACGTCTATATCCTATAGCTCCCATAGGAACAATCGGATATATCTAGCAAGAATTGATGATATTTCGCGCAGTGTAAAAGCTATTGACATGAATCTTTCCAAATCGTATTTTTTTATGCAAACCTTGATCAGGGTAAAAGCGCGTGCCGATCGGACGTCTATATCCTATAGCTCCCATAGGAACAATAGGGTAAAATCGGTCCAAATTTGATGTTTTTCAGAATATTTCGCGCAGTGTAAAAGCTATTGCCATAAATTTTTTCAAATCGTATTTTGTTATGCATTCCTTCATCAAGGTAAAAGCGCGTGCTGATCGGACGTCTATATTCTATAGCTCCCATAGGAACAATAGGGTGGAATCGGTCAAAATTTGATGTTTTTTAGAATATTTCGCGCAGTGTATAAGCTATTGTCATACATTTTTCAAGTCTTATTTATTTACGCATACCTTGATCAGGGTAAAAGCGCTTGCCGATCGGACGACTATATCATATAGCTGCCATATAACTGAACGATCGGAAAAGCCATAACGTTGGTGTTTTTAAAGTTAGGAAGTCCATATGGTTTTGCCGTTCCGAAAATTCTGGCAGTTAGTTCCCCATCCAAATTTGACGGACTTTTTTATGCGATAGTTAGGCGATGTTTTTTTCGGTGCAACTCTGAGTTCTTCTTCTAGACAGTGAAAATTTAAACATTCACTACGAAAATTTTAAAAAATAATGGCGGGTAATTTTTGGAAAAGGAAGGCTGCAATTCGATAAATGCTGTTTATACTTGTAATAATTAATTATTTACTGCTCCATCCGTGTGGCAGCAGTAGGTGTTGCTCCACTCTTTTCTAGGCGCATACCGTACTCACAACATGGAGCAGAACATTTAAAATGAAATAAAATATGAAATTATTATAAAACAAAAAAAGAACTTGATTTGTTACCATTTGGACAATATTGGGCAAAAGCGGTTCATATTTTTCTGCAGGCTGGCAAAAATTTGCAGACAGATTAGTTCGATTTGGTTGTTCGCGTAGATCACTTGCAGTCTGTTACCAAGTATCATTTATAACGCTGTTAACTCTCTACTATAAAGTTTTGATCATAATTACTGCAGAAAAAATCGTTTGCCCGCCCTTTGACAATCTTTTTTTCCTTATCTTTGCCAATCTCTTAAAAATTAAGAACTTAAAAAAATCGTTTACGCACTTCTTAAAAATAGTTAATTTTGACAAAAAACGTTTCCCTACCTCTTAAAAATTTAATTTTTTAACTTAAATTAGTTATTTAAAAAAAATAAAATTAAGAAATTAAAAAAAAAGTAGCACCTAAAAAAACACTTAATTAAAAAAAAACTTAAATATATTCGTTTATAATATTTATATTATTATTATACCGTATTCCTGTGAGCCTATTCGGTCTGCGTGTATACAACTACATATATGGATCTGCATTTTTGTACCCAATGCAGGGCTGCCAGTTTAGCTATTTAGTTGCTATTTCTAGCAACTTTTAAAAAAATTTGCAACTTTTGTTTTCGATTTGCTATTAGCAACAAATCTAGCAACTTTTCAATTTTTGTTTTAGAAATTTAAGCAACTTTTTACAAAACTAAACATTTTTTTATTTTTCTTCATCATTTTGAACTTTTTTATACCTATTCCAATTTACTGAACCAATTACGATCGAAAATGGTTCACAAAGATATCGGAACTAATTTTTAACTCAGTGGTTCAAAGTGTTTGTTTCTGTTTATTATATGGTTTTTCTTTAAAGATATATGTTTGAAAAAAATTGTAAGACGTCATAAATTGGCCGAGTTGCTGGATCTCTTGAGTAACTCTAGTGGTGACGATAACTTGGATTTGGCAGAAGCACTCAACACATCATTGGGGGACGACGAAACTATTTCATTTATAGACAACACCGCTGATAATTTGAAAGTTAATGTCCAGGAGCTGAAAATTACCCAAAACCCTGTAAAGAGACCTAGTTTACCACTGCCGACAAATGAGCATTCAGTGGGCACATATGTATGAGCCTTCTTTTTGAGGTTTCAATTGTGCCGGTAAGAAAACTATATTATAAAATGGTACTCAAATAACAAAATAAATTTATGAACACGTGTTGAATCAATAAGCAAGGTGCCGACTACGATAACAAGGCGGCAGCAATCGATGCGGTTGCATGTCAACGACGTACATAGCTTTTCGGGGAGATTCTTCACTACCAGATTGTATAAAGGAACTTGAAACACCGTTTCAGATTTTCCGTTACTTCTTCGATTCAGAGATTATGAATAAGATTGTAGAAGAAACCATTCTGTCACCACTAAGGGAATACATCGCTACTCAGTTCAAATCGGCATTCACGATATCCATCACTATATTGGAATTTTGATCTACACGCCAATTTATTGGTACCCGAGTATAAAAAGCTACTGCGGTATAAATGCATTTGGACCTTGTGGGGGCCAGAAATAAATAGGAGACTAAATTAGAATAAATTTGGTCAAAAGTATGTTCTACATACAAATTCGAGTATGCCTCGAAGCTAAAGTGAGAGTATAGGGCATCGATGTTTTTGAAATTTTCTAAATTCATCGATGTTTTTTTCAACCATCGATGTTTCTGTGCCGTCACTATCAAGAGAAAAAGGCAAAGAAAAGTACGTAAAACGGCAGATTTTTTGTATTTTTCTATTAAATTATTAAAGTTATTCATTGGTGGTGCAGGTGACGGCGTTAAGATGGACAAATTCTTGATGCGTAAGTATTTTTAAAAGCGACTTACAATTAGTGCAAATGCAGTCACATGTAGGACATATGTATGTGTGTATGTATATGTATACATGTATATATGTACATATGTATTGGAAGGTACGTTTCTAAATTGTTTTAAGTCATTATTTTAGTAATTAATTATGCTTTCAGGAGTCGTCGAACAGTATGGCGCCTTCAAAGAAGTTGTCAAAAAAAAATTTCTATGTGTCCCTGCCACTTCCTGCGAGTCAGAAAGAGCCTTCAGCAAGGCGGGGCAAATTATTTCTGACCGCAGGACGCGCCTAAAGCCTGATATTGTTGACAAACTTGTTCATAACAAAAATCACATTTTGAAATGATCTCCGTTTTCTAAACCAAGTGAATAAATGTTTTGTTTTTCTATTTTTAATACGATGTTTCATCGATGTTTCATCGATGTTTTGGGTGAAAAACATCTCCATACATCGATGTTTCTGCACCTCTAGCAGGCATGTCGCAAAGGCGCTCTTTTTCGTTCAGTCAACCAAGCGGGAGTAGGCAGAAAGAAGAATCAAAACTTTGACAACGTCGCGTTACCCATGCAGACGAGTATCAGCTACACTCACTCGCATATCTCTGCGTACACCCCAAAAAAATTTCAAAATCGAACTTTAAGCCCTAGCTGTTCGGCCATTTATGCATATATTCAACACATTCTTTTTTTAAACTTAATTATAATTTATTGTCTTCATTGACGTATTTTTTTTTAAATTATTTAACAGTGTCTTATATTTTATTTTTAATTTTAAACTTAACACTACCAAAAAATGTACCCGCAAAAGTCTGCGTACAGCTGATTTCAACTTCGTGGAATGCAGGATTGTGCGATTACCGTTAATTTTTTTGTCGCCGATCTACTTTAGAATGTCTAAAATAGACATTAGGCAGTTAAAACGAAACTTTTTCATTACAATAACGAGCAAATTGCAATATGGAACAAAAAGGCAAGGAAATTTCTGTTGAGGAGCGGAAAATTATATTAAAAGGTTTTTTGGATGGAAAATCTTATAGAGAAATTGGTGCTTTAATTGGTAGAACCCACTCATCCATCCAAAGAGTGATAAATAACTACAACTTGACTGGAAGTATCTTGCCAAAGGCTCGTTCTGGCCGTCCGCCTTTGCTTACAAACCGCGAGCAGAGGAATATTATCAAATCTATTCAGCTCAACCCAAGGACGACAGCTCATCAGGCAAAGCTCCAGGTCGAGGATAGATTTTCCAAAACAGTTTCCGAGGATACTGTACGCCGGACCATAAAAAAGGCTGACTACCATAGCAGAGTCGCCCGCAAAAAACCTCTCATATCGGAAGTCAATAGACAAAAGCGCCTAACCTTTGCTAATGAGTATATTTCCAAACACCATGACTTCTAGAATAAGGTTATAATTTCCGACGAGAGTAAATTTTGTATATTTGGAATCACGGGAAAGGTTTTGGTATGGAGGAAAGGCGGAGAAGCCTTTAATAAAGAAAATGTGATTGGCACAGTAAAGCACGGAGAAAAGCGGAATAATGGTGTGGGGGTGTATGGCAGCTAGTGGCGTTGGAAAATTGGTATTTATCGAGTTAATAATGGATCAGAAAATCTATATTGACATATTAAAAAACAATTTAAAAGAAAGTGCTGAAAAATAGGGGCTCGAAAGTGAATATTGGTTCCAACAAGACAACGACCCGAAGCACACGGCACAGAATACCAAGCTTTGGCTGCTGTACAACGTAAAAAATCAGCTGCGAACACCTCCCCAGAGTCCTGATCTAAACCCAATTGAGCATTTGTGGGATCTTCTTGAGAGGAAAATCCGAGGACACACGATAACATCTAAAAAAAATGCTCAAGAATGCTCTGGAGGTGTGGGGGAAAATTACTGCAGATGAGACAAAAAAACTTGTGTATTCCATGCCGAGACGCCTTACGGAAATTTTGCAGAGAAAAGGATACCCGACCAGTTATTAAAAATAATATTATTTATGTTTAAAATAGGTGTACGCAGACTTTTGCGGGTACATTTTTTGGTAGTGTTAAGTTTAAAATAAAAAATAAAATATAAGACACTGTTGAATAATTTAAAAAAAAATACGTCAATAAAGACAATAAATTATAATTAAGTTTAAAAAAAGAATGTGTTGAATATATGCATAAATGGCCGAACAGCTAGGGCTTAAAGTTAGATTTTGAAATTTTTTTTGGGTGTACGCAGAGATATGCGAGTGAGTGTAGTTAGATCTCTTACTCTAACGGTCGTACTCGCGCAATACCGAAAGCGCGTAAAGACAGAAATGAAAATGAGAACCTAGAAGGATTTCGTTATTCGAAGTTCAGCAACGTTCAACGTCGGCAGAGAGTAAGCATAGAGTAAGAAACTATGTACATATGTATAGTTTCTTACTCTATGATAATATTCATCTCCCTCTCTTACTCTGTCCCATAAGATAAAAAAAAAAAAAATCACAACGTCTGTTGCACACCCTTAAAATTGAAATAACAACATTTTTATTTTTGTAATAAATCGATACTTAGTCGATATTTATTAATTATATTATTTTATGGATATACGTTTTAAAATAACATACGTTATGATCGTTTTGAAATAAATAAATAAATTTATGAGGTAAATTTAAATAATGTAATTATTTTGATGCGAATCGAAACATGTTAACGGTGCCTTTGTTATACCCTTTCAGAGGGTATTATAATTTTGGTCAAAAGTGTGCAACGCAATGAAGGAGACATCTCAGACCCTATAAAGTATATACATATATTCTTGATCAGGATCACCTCCTGAGTTGATATAAGCATGTCCGTCTGTCTGTCCGTCTGTCTGTTTCTACGCGAACTAGTCTCTCAGTTTTAAAGATATCGAATTAAAACTTTGCACACAGCCTTCGATCCTTCGCACGCAGTATATAAGTCGGAACGGCCGGGATCGGCCGACTATATCCTATAGCTGCCATATAACTGAACGATCGGAAATGGCATAACTTTGGTGTTTGTAAAGATAGGAACTTGGGATTTTCTATGGGTTTTATTTTTGGCCAATCAATCCGAACTACCAAATTTTAGAAGGATCGGCCGACTATATCCTATATATAACTGATTGATCGGAAATGCCATAACTTTGGTGCTTGTAAAGTTACGAAGTTGGAATTTTCTATGGGTTTTATATTTGGCCAATCAATTTGACCTACCAAATTTCATAAGGATCGGCCGACTATATCCTAAAGCTTCCATAGAACTGAACGATTGAAAATGCCATAACTTTGGTGTTTTTAAAGTTAGGAAGTTGGGATTTTTTATGAGTATTAAGAATGCATCATATAAATAGTTTTGAAGAATATAATTTACAGAATATTCTGCAAGGGTATATTAACTTCGGCTCCGCCCGAAGTTAGCTTTTTTTTCTTGTTCTTAACTGAAGTTGTCTTCGCGGTTATTACATGATCCTGCATTTTAGAGAACGGAGAGAACAGATCGAAGCTAAGATTTTTTTTATCAGGAATTTAGGTGATTAGGTTATTATACCCTTGCAGAGGGTATTATAATTTTGGTCAAAAGTGTGCAACGCAGTGAAGGAGACATCTCCGACCCTATAAAGTATATATATTCTTGATCAGGATCACCTCCTGAGTTGATATAAGCATGTCCGTCTGTCCGTCTGTCCGTCTGTCTGTCCGTCTGTCTGTTTCTACGCAAACTAGTCTCTCAGTTTTAAAGATATCGAGTTGAAACTTTGCACACACCCTTCTTTCCTTTGCACGCAGTATATAAGTCGGAACGGCCGTGATCGGCCGACTATATCCTATAGCTGCCATATAACTGATTGATCGGAAATGCCATAACTTTGGTGTTTGTTAAGTTAGGAAGTTGGGATTTTCTATGGGATTTATCTTTGGCCAATTAATCTGACCTACCAAATTTCATAAGGATCGGCCGACTATATCCTATAGCTGCCATATAACTGAACGATTGGAAATGCCATAACTTTGGTGTTTTATAAAGTTAGGAAGTTGGGACTTTTTATGAGTATTAAGAATGCATCATATGAATAATTTTGAAGAATATAATTTACAGAATATTCTGCAAGGGTATATCAACTTCGGCTCCGGCCGAAGTTAGCTTTTCTTTCTTGTTAATTATACCCGTTACTCGTAGAGTAAAAGGGTATATTGTATTCGTGCAAAAGTATGTAACAGGTAGAAGGAAGCGTTTCCGACCCTATAAAGTATATATATTCTTGTTCAGGATCACTAGCCGAGTCGATCTAGCCATGTCCGTCTGTCCGTCTGTCCGTCTGTCCGTCCGTATGAACGCTGAGATCTCGGAAACTATAAAAGCTAGAAGATTGGCATTTTGCATGCAGATTCTAGGAGTTCCTACGCAGCGCAAGTTTATTTCAAAAGGGTGCCACGCCCCCTTTAACGCCCACAATCGCTCATATACGATTTTAAAAATTTAAATATTTCGGAAAAGTAAAAATGCAGTTTTATTGTGTTTATCAATACCTATCGAAATGTAGAAGAAAATTTTCAAATCGGACCATTCGTTAAAAAGTTATGCGTGATCAAAGTTTCTATCTCCATCTCCCTCGCACTCCCTTTACCTGAGTAACGGGTATCTGATAGTCTGGGCACCCGACTATAGCGTTCTCTCTTGTTTTAAACTTAACACCACGAAAAAGTGTACGCGCAAAAGTCTGCGTACAGTTTAGTATAACGAAAAAGAAGATCCTTTTCAGTAACTTGTTGGGTATCCTTTCCTCTGGAGTACCTCCGTAAGACGTTTCGGAATGGAGTTGACCAGTTTTTTGGTCTCCTCCGTAGTGATTTTGCCCCATTCCTCCATAATTACCTCCTTGATTGAATTTTTATACCCTTGCAGAGGGTATTATAATTTTGGTCAAAAGTGTGCAACGCAGTGAAGGAGACATCTCCGACCCTATAAAGTATATATATTCTTGATCAGGATCACCTCCTGAGTTGATATAAGCATGTCCGTCTGTCCGTCTGTCCGTCTGTCTGTCCGTCTGTCCGTCTGTCCGTCTGTCTGTTTCTACGCAAACTAGTCTCTCAGTTTTAAAGATATCGAGTTGAAACTTTGCACACACCCTTCTTTCCTTTGCACGCAGTATATAAGTCGGAACGGCCGGGATCGGCCGACTATATCCTATAGCTGCCATATAACTGATTGATCGGAAATGCCATAACTTTGGTGTTTGTAAAGTTAGGAAGTTGGGATTTTCTATGGGTTTTATATTTGGCCAATCAATCCGACCTACCAAATTTCATCACGATCGGCGGACTATATCCTATAGCCGCCATATTACTGATTGATCGGAAATGCCATAACTTTGGTGTTTGTAAAGTGATTTTTATGAGTGTTAAGAATGCATCATATGAATAATTTTGGAGAATATAATTACAGAATATTCTGCAAGGGTATTTCAACTTCGGCTCCGCCCGAAGTTAGCTTTCCTTTCTTGTTAATAAATTATTTATAAAAGATAAATTAATGAAGTCACTTGTATTTAACAAAAAATTAATGATTCTATCTTAAAATATTTTGCTTTATTTTAATATCAGCATACGTTCATTTCCGCAGACTAGCAACGCTATGGAATTTTCTGTTATTTTTTTCGTCGATCTGAGGACCGACGTGCAAAAAGCAGTTTGCCTCTCGCTCTCTCTCATGACTGGCGTACGGTTTTCGTCGATCTGAATACTAGGCTAAACCATAGCGAAAAGAATAAAAAATGTAATATTTTGGCGTGCGCTTCTCACTGAACATTTTAGAAAATGCAGGGGAAAAATGCAAAAGTCGATTACAGGTGTTTACATGTGAGGACAAAATAACATTAATACCATCTGGGGTGTCTTTTGTCAGAGCAAAGTGTTTCTTGGGTCAAAATTGTATTTTAACTGCTTGTCAACAAACCCAGCTGATTAACAGTACGACCGTAGCCCGCTTAATTCTGATGAACTCTCAACATTTTGGTCACACTGGAAAGATTAAAGTTTTTACGCTAGCGTACTCGTTTGTCGATCTGAGTACTAGGCTTTAATCTTTTCGCCAGGGCCTGACGAACGTTCAACCAAAGTTAATTTCATCAGACTAGCAATGCTATGTAATTCTCTGGTATTTTTTCGTCGATCTGAGTACCGGGGTGAAAAAAGAACCTTACGAAAAGCGTTCGCCTGCTGTTTGCCTCTCGCTCTCTCTCTCATACCTCATGAACAGATTTCGTCGATCTGAGTTCTAGCACTAACCATACAACATATAGACTGGTCAATTCATACAACGAAAATGGACACAAAAATTGTTTTGCGGCAAGCTCCCGGGCTAGTAGCGGCAGGCCCCGGACACTTCGTGTGCCTTCGGGTTTTTTGCGCTCTCATTATACCATTGCAGAGGGTATTATAATTTTGGTCAGAAGTTTGTCACGCAGCGAAGGAGACGTTTCCGACCCCATAAAGTATATATATTCTTGATCAGGATCAATAGGGGAGTCGATATAGCCATGTCCGTCTGTCCGTCCGTCCGTCTGTCCGTCTGATTCAATACCGTTTGCGAGATCAGCTTAAAAGCTAGCGATCTGAAACTTTCACAGTTGTCCTAAATGTGTACGCAGATCAAGTTTGGAAAACCGTCCCGATCCGATGTCTATATCCTATAGCTCCCATAGGAACAATCGGATATATCTGGCAAGAATTGATGATATTTCGCGCAGTGTAAAAGCTATTGACATGTTTCACCTCCTGAGTCTGTTTCACCTCCTGAGTTGATATAAGCATGTCCGTCTGTCTGTTTCTACGCAAACTAGTCTCTCAGTTTTAAAGATATCATATTGAAACTTTGCACACACCCTTCTTTCCTTTGCACGCAGTATATAAGTCGGAATAACTGATTGATCGGAAATGCCATAACTTTGGTGTTTGCAAAGTTGGGAAGCTGGGATTTTCTATGGGCTTTCTACTAGGCCGTTTCTGGTATAAAGATAACGGGAATTTTGCAGAAAAAAGCAGACAGATCGATGAAATTTTGTTCAGGAAAAAACAGCTGCCATATAACTGAGCGATCGGAAAGGCCATAACTTTGGTGTTTGTAAAGTTAGGAAGTTAGGATTTTTTATGAGTATTAAGAATGCATCATATGAATAATTTTGGAGAATATAATTTAGAGAATATTCTGCAAGGGTATATCAACTTCGGCTCCCCCCGAAGTTAGCTTTCCTTTCTTGTTACAAATCGACTACAAATTGATTTCTATGCATAAAAACAATAAAGCTATGCCGATTTTGAGCTGCATTTTGCCATCGTTTCTATGACAGCTTTATGATATTGTTCTCTGATTTTAATTTAATTAAAACCGTAATTCCTTAATATTTAACTGTTACCAAATCCCAAAGAACAAAAAGAAAAAACAACAAAGTTATAATATCTTTGAATTGTTGTTTCCGATTGTTCCTATGGGAGCAATATGATATAGTCGCCCGATCAGGCTCGTTCCGACTTATATACTACCTGCAATAGAAAGACAACTTTTGGGAAAGTTTCAAGCACATAAAGCCTAGTACTCAGATCGACGAAAACTGTACGCCAGTCATGAGAGAGAGCGAGAGGCAAACAGCTGGCGTTCACTTTTCGTCAACTTTTTTTTTCACCGCAGTCCTCAGATCGACGAAAAAATACCAGAAAATTGCATAGCGTTGCCAGTCTGCGGAAATTAACTTTGGGTGAACCCTAGCGAAAAGAATAAAAAATTTAATCTTTTGGCGTGCGCTTCTCACTGAACATTTTTAAAAATAAAGGGAAAAAGGCGATTGCAGGAGTTTACATGTGAGGACAAAATAACATTATTACTATCTGGGGTGCCTCTTGTCAGGGCAAAATGTTTCTTTGGTCAAAAATGTACGAAAAAAACAATAAAAGTGCAGCTCTGAACTCTAATTTATCAAAACTGTATCAGTAAATTAAAAAAAACAATGTTCAATTTAAATTGTATTGTTATTTAATTTCATTGTACAGCAGACTTGTCTTGCCAAGGTAGTTGATAATATATTTTAAAGACTCTTTCCCGCAAATACGATATTTAAATTTTAACTGCTTGTCAACAAACCCAGCTGATTGACAGTACGACCGTAGCAGGCTAAGTTCTGATGAACTCTCAAAATGTTGGTCACACTGGAAAGAATAAAGTTTTTACGCTAGCGTACTCGTTTGTCTATCTGTGGACTAGGCTTAACTCATTATTTTATTTAACGAAACGTTAGTTTATTGTCTTCAATGACGTATTTTTATACTCTTGCAGCGGGAATTATAATTTTGGTCAAAAGTGTGCAACGCAGTGAAGGAGACATCTCTGACCCCATAAAGTATATATATTCTTGATCAGGATCACGTCCTGAGTTGATATAACCATGTCCGTCTGTTCGTCAGTCTGACTGTCTGTCTGTTTCTACGCGAACTAGTCTCTCAGCTTAAAAGATATCGAATTGAAACTAGGGATGTCGGAAATATATCAAAATATCAATATATCGATATTTTTCCTCTTAAGAAAAGTATTATCATCGCGATATTTTTTGGACAAAAATAGGCGATATTAATATTTTTAGATGATATTTCCGATATTTTATGTTTGGTCGCCCTTAAGCCAGAAGGTGAAAAAAAATTGTAATTGTGAAAATGAGTTTGGCAAATGAGTAAAACACAGGACTAAAAGCTACTTTGTGCCTAAAAGTGCTTAAAACCAGTGGAAACACGACAAATTTGTTAACCCACCTTAAAAATAAGCACCAAGTGTGTCGTTTGTGACTCCCGTAGTCGTATGACAAACCAACATGTAACGGAACGAGTATTTCTAAAATCATGAAATACAGATTTGTTCTCATTATATTTAATAAATTAAATTATACTATACTATATCCTTCATAATTTTGTTATTATTTTTTATATCAAAGAACGTAAATAAGAGATGTTCCAGTTCCAGTTTTAAATATAAAATGGTTTATTGCTCTTATTTGCAATTCATGGTTGATGAAATCAAATACCTCAGGGAAAGAAGTATATGTGCATTGAAATTATTAAAAAAAAACAAAGTAATAATATTAGGTTAATTAAATTTTTTTATATTGCTTGAATAAATATTAACAAAAAAATAACAATATATTTTTCGTAAACGTTTAGAATAACTTTAAATTAAATAAAGAACTTTAATTTCATATGAAAGAAGTATATGTGCACACTGCACACGGTTGCCACTTCAAAAATTTTTTATGAGCCAAAAAAAGATTAAAAATGAGCCAATTTGAATAAAAAAGAGCCAAATTTTTATTTATTATTTGTTTTGATTTTATTTAACTTTAATCATAAGAGAGTAATAAAAACATAAACAAAAACATAACAAAACATTTTTCTGAAATGAAACAGCTTAAGCCTAGTATCCAGATCGACAAACGATTACGCTAGCGTAAAAACTTTAATCGTTCCAGTGTGACCAAAATTTTGAGAGTTCATCAGACTTAAGCGTGCTACGGTCGTACTGTCAATCAGCTGGGTTTGTTGACAAGCAGTTAAAATTCAAATATCGTATTTGCGGGAAAGAGCCTTTAAAAGATATTATCAAATACCTTGGCAAGACAAGTCTGCCGGTGTATAAAGAAATTAATAAACAATACAATTTAAATTTAACAGTTGTTTTTTTTAATTTACTGATAATTATTTGCTAATTTAAAGTTCATAGCTGCACTTTGATTGTGCTTTTTCGTACATTCTGGACCTAAAAAACATTTTGCTCTGACAAGAGGCACCCCAGATAGTATTAATGTTATTTTGTCCTCACATGTAAACACCTGCAATCGACTTTTGTGAGTTTTTTGAGTTTTTCCCTCCATTTCGTATAATGTTCAGTGAGAAGCGCACGCCAAAAGATTAAATTTTTTAATCTTTTCGCTAGGGTTCACCCAAAGTTCATTTCCGCAGACTGGCAACGCTATGCAATTTTCTGGTATTTTTTCGTCGATCTGTGGACCGACGTGAAAAAAAGGCCCGACGAAAAGTGAACGCCAGCTGTTTGCCTCTCGCTCTCTCTCATGACTGGCGTACGGTTTTCGTCGATCTGGATACTAGGCTTTAACAGCTAAGTCTTACTGGTAATTAAACTTTAATTACACTTGTTTAGAGCTACAATACCAGCGGAACAATTTAGTTTCGATCTGGCACTTTTGTGTTTCAGACATTAATCACTTTTAAAATTGCAAAAAAAAAATGCAATGATAAAAAAGAGAATTATTTTTTCAAGTTTAAAATATTTTGTATCGCTATTAGAAAAAAAGAGCCAAATTCAATAAAAATGGGCCAAGGAGCCAACGCGAAAAAAAGAGACAGATTTGGCTCAAAAGAGCCAAACCTGGCAACCGTGATACTGCACGAAAATTCGAAATACAAGTTGAACAATTTTTTAACAATTTTAAATATAATATTTATGTTCTTAATAATTTATGTGATTTCCTTTCTTTATACAAATTTGATTAATCCGATTGGGCATTACCAAGTTTTGCAGAGTTGTCGGATTAATTTAATCCCTTTCCTTGATCAAAGCCTTTTTGAGGTCATTAACTGTGTCGAACTGGCGGCCATTCTTGTAAACCATATTAGAAAGTATTCCCTAAAGATCTTATATTGGGTTTAGGTCCGGGCTGATCGCTGGCCATTGCAATAGCGGTATTTTTCTAGCTGCCAGAAAGTCTTTAATTTTACGAGCTGTGTGGATTGGTGCGTTGCCTTGCTGAAATATCCACTCATCCCCATAAATGTCTCCAGCAAATTCGATGAGCACTGTTTCTAGTAACTCTATATAAATTTGTGCATTTGTTCTAGTGGGTATAAAACAAAGTGGAGACTTCCCAGCACACCCAAATCCGGCCCCTAGTTTTGTTTATGGCAGACCTGTCGTGGTTGCCTTTTGTCGCGCCAGAACTTTTGACAGGAGTCAGGACCGTCTAAATTCAATTATATATATATATATACCTCCTCCCACCAAAATTTGTATTGCTCAGGAAATTGTAGACGAGCGGTTATGTGACGCTTTAATAGCCATGGTACAGCGTCGCGTCAACCACATGTAACCATTTTGTTCTGGTTCAAAATTTGATTTATACGTCTTTTGGAAACGTCAAGATTCAGTTGACCTTTTATCTCCAGCTAGACGCCGAATTTGTCTCTTGCACCGCTCGTCTATTTCAGTGGGCCTGCCGCTTCGCTTAATTTTTCCTTAACTTTCCGGATTTTTAAGGAAGTTACTAATTGTATTCCTGTGCCTATTTAATCTGGCAGCAATATAAGAAACGGTCTGGCAAGTTTCAGCCAGTCCTTTGATCATGCCGCGATCTTCCTCTGACAAATGTAAACCACATGGCATTCTACCGTAAAATCAAACTTAATATTAATTATTTTATTCTACAAGGATAAACAATCTATTTTACTTACGTTCCGCTGATTAAAAAATATTTTTAGATCACACTTCTTATCTTACTCGCTATTAATAACACAATAATCTCAATTTGCACATACACTTATTTCCTATTAAAATCACAAGTTTCAGCACATGTTATTAACAACCGAACAACGAATGAATCCCAAAGAGGACCATTGAATTAGGAGAAAATAAAAGCAAATTAAAAAGTGCACATATACTTCTTTCCCTGAGGTATTATAAAGTTTTTTTGATTATACACATTCTTAGGCCTATAAAAAAACCTAAATTTACAGCAACAGGAAACCTTTATTAAAATTTAGCTGAACATTCAAAATTATCAAAAATACTCGATATATCGATATTTTTGTACGATATTTTTATACCCTTGCAGAGGGTATTATAATTTTTGTCAAAAGTGTGCACCAAGTGGAACACCTCCTGAGTTGATATAAGCATGTCCGTCTGTCTGTCCGTCTGTCTGTTTCTACGCAAACTAGTCTCTCAGTTTTAAAGATATCAAGTTGAAACTTTGCACACACCCTTATTTCCTTTGCACGCAGTATACAGGGTGCGCCATCTAGACAGGGCCAATTGAAATGTTTAATAACTCCGACATTTTTCAGCCTATTTTGACAAGCCAGCCAGATTCTGAAACGTCAGCCTATGCCATTTTAGACATGGATCAACTCACAGCAAAAAATCGGGCTGAAATTGTAGCGCTGTACATCGAAAGCAATCGTTCAATTGTGAAAAGTCTGTCACAGAGCAAGTTCCCGGGACGCGTTGTGTCAAAAAAGGGTGATTTGGAGTGGCCTCCTCGTTCGCCGGATTTGACGGCACCGGACTTTTTTTTGTGGGGCTACTTGAAAAGTAAGGTGTATGTCAGCAAACCGAAGACTATTGAACAACTAAAAGCTTATATCAAAGCGGAAATTGCTGCTATTACGCCCGAAATGTTGTCAAATACAATGCGAAATGCCCAAAAAAGGGCCGCTTTTTGTGTTTCTAATGAAGGCGGTCATTTGATCGATATTGTATTCTGAGTGAATTGTCAATAAATGGCATTCTATACCCTAAATGAATCTTGTTTAATTTCCAAAATGGGCTAAAAAATGGAGGAGTTATTCAACATTTCATTAGGTCCTGTCTAAATGGCGCACCCTGTATAAGTCGGAACGGCCGGAATCGGCCGACTATATCGTATAGCTGCCATATACCTGATTGATCGGAAATGCCATAACTTCGGTGTTTTTAAAGTTGGGATTTTCTATAGGTTTCACATTTGGTGTTTTTAAAGTTAGGAAGTTGGGATTTTTTATGAGTGTTAAGAATGCATCATATGAATAATTTTGGAGAATATTCTGCAAGGGTATTTCAACTTCGGCTCCGCCCGAAGTTAGATTTCCTTTCTTGTTTTGATACGATTCGTCAAAATGGAAGGAGTTAAAAATTTGTCACTAGATTTGCGAAAATCTTTCCTAAATTTATTTTTGGATTATCGTAGTTATCGGTCGTATTAATGGAAAATCACCTTCCACAATACATAGTGTAATCCAAAAATACTTAAAAACGGAACAATGAGCTGCAAATCACAAGAAAGCTAGAAGGTCTAAGATTCTGTATTCACGTGAGGGACGGAAATTTATGTCTCACTCCTGAAAAATCCGAAAACAACATCTACAACAATTCGAAAAAATGTAGAGCAAGCGAAAATAAAAAAGTTTGGCCCCAAACCATCCGGAACTACCTGTACAAGGCTGGTTTACATGGTAGAGTTGCTCGTCGAAAGCAATTAATTTCTGCCATCAACAAAAAAAAGCGTTTGGAGTTTGGAAAACTGCATATAAACCAGCCGGATTCGTTTTGGGAGAACGCAGTTTTTAGCGACGAATCCAAATTTTACATATTTGGACACTATTGGCCCTCGAAAGTGTGGAGGAAACCAAATGAACCCATGAAAGAGAAGAACTTAATTCCAACTGTTAAGCTTGGTGGCGGGAATGTAATGATTTGGGGGTGTGTATCGGCAGGAGGAGTCGGTCGAATGGTCTTTATTGACGACAAAATGAATAAGAATATGTACAAAAATTTGATTTTAAGCGAAAATTTGATTCCCAGTGATAAAACTTGGTCTAGATCCGAAGACATTGTTGTTTCAACAAGACAACATTCTTCGTCTTTGGTGCAAGAGTGGCTTTTATATCACTGCAAGCAGCTGAAAACACCACCCCAGTCACCGGATTTAAATCCCATATTGGGATATTCTTGAGAAAGGGATTCGGAAGCACGTCATTTTGTCCAGGGAGTCCTTAAAAACTACATTGATGGCTGAATGGGATCAAATTAGCGCTAATAAGACAAGCAACTTGGTAAAAAGCATGGGTCGACGCTTAAAAGCTGTCATTGATGCTAAGGGAGGACCCAGCAAATATTAAAAATATTAAAACATCAAGAAATATGTTTTTCTTTTAATATTTTATGAAGTGTACGAATAATTTCTGTGCGTAAAATTATGACTTTTTAAGTTCATTTAAGAAAATATCTAATTTTACTGTTGAAAAATGCTTATTTTTTTGTTAAAATATGTTCTAAGAATGTTAACCTTTATGATGAAATATAAATTGTTTGTTTAACATATCGATTTTTGTTGAGTTATTAATGAATCAAGTTGAAAATCACGGGTGACCGAATAAATATTGTGTTGACTGTATATAACTTTCTAAGGAACAAAATAAATCAAAATCGTTTTTCGGTTCCCTGAGCTCAGACCTGGGCTGAACTGAATTACATTATTGACACTCAATATACATATAATAATGTGTGTTTATTTAAATATTTGCAGATCAATCAGAAAGTGTGCGGAGATGCTACCAATATCTCACGTTGAGCATGACAAAAATTTAACAGCGTTACATAAATATAAACGCATTTTGGATGTATTTATATAATACAATACAGTTCTGCATAGAATTTCGCCAGTTGAAAGATTATTTAGTTGTGGAGGTCAAATTCTAACCCCAAAACTAAACAGGCTGGGAGACGAGTTTTTCGAAACATTAGTTATTTTAAAAAAGACAACATTTAAATTATGATTGTTATAAGAAAATGAAAAGAAAATGTTCCATATTTTTAAGAGGACTAAAACCTTAAACCTAGTCTTATTTTAAGTCGAATTGATTTGCCAATGTAAAAACAATAGTTTTACCGTGTACCTTTACCTAGGTACTGGGAAAATGAAGTACCTTTACCTTACCTAGGTATTTATTTTTGCCCAAAAAACAGTACCTTTCCCAAAACTGCTTATAGGGTGTTTTCGGTGGTGAATATAATTGCCGGGGGCATAATTCAGCAGGCAATCCTTCACTATCTGTATGCTTAGGATCAGTGTCCTGTTGGGAGATCGAGCTGGGGCCAAGGCATAGTTTTTCCACCGATGACTTCAAATTGTTTTCCAATATGGTCTTATATTGGAAACGATCCTTGTTACCCTCAAAAAAGACCAAGTTTCCTACCCCCGAAGCTGCAACTGCTATCCAAACCATGACACTCCCACCGCCATGCTTTACTGTTGGAATAAGATGCGTTGGATCCATTGCAGTGTTGGGTTTCCTCCAAACCTTGGTTCTGCCATCATATCCAAAGATGTTGTATTTGGACTCATCAGTAAACAAAACCTTTTTTCCAGAACTAATAATCCTTGTTTGGATGCTCTTTTGCGAACTCCAAACGAAGGGCACGATTTTTCTCACTTATGAGAGGTTTCTTGCGAGAAGTCCTGCTGCGGAATCCTTCATTGTTTAGAGCCCTTGTTATTGTGCGGGGGTGCACATCAATTTTGGATCTGTCAGCTAGTTCCTGGACCAAATTTGTGGCATGTACCTTAGGGTTTTGGCCAACATCACTGCCGATGAAGGATATGTCCCTTCGAGAAAGCTTTTTTGGACAGCCACTGCGCGGCTTACTCTCGAATGAGCTCCAATTTTTTTTTAATTGTTTGCACCGTCGCTTTGCTTAAGCCTAGTACTCAGATATACAAACGAGTACGCTAGCGTAAAAACTTTAATCTTTTCAGTGTGACCAAAATTTCGAGAGTTCATCAGAATTAAGCGTGCTACGGTCGTACTATCAATTAGCTGGGTTTGTTGACAAGCAGTTAAAATTCAAATATCGTATTTGCGGGAAAGAGCCTTTACAAGATATTATCAAATACCTTGGCAAGACAAGTCTGCCGCTGTACAAAGAAATTAATAAACAATACAATTTAAATTTAACAGTTCTTTTAATTTACTGATAATTATTTGCTAATTTAAAGTTCATAGCTGTACTTTTATTGTGTTTTTTCGTACATTCTTGACCTAAATAAACATTTTGCTCTGACAAGAGGCACCCCAGATAGTATTAATGTTATTTTGCCCTCGCATGTAAACACCTGCAATCGACTTTTGTGAGTTTTTTGAGTTTTTCCCTCCATTTCTTATAATGTTCAGTGAGAAGCGCACGCCAAAAGATTAAATTTTTTAATCTTTTCGCTAGGGTTCACCCAAAGTTAATTTCCTCAGACTGGCAACGCTATGCAATTTTCTGTTATTTTTGTCGTCGATCTGAGGACCGACGTGAAAAAAAGGCCCAACGAAAAGTGAACGCCAGCTGTTTGCCTCTCGCTCTCTCTCATGACTGGCGTACGGTTTTCGTCGATCTGAATACTAGGCTAAACCCTAGCGAAAAGAATAAAAAATTTAATCTTTTGGCGTGCGCTTCTCACTGAATATTTTAGAAAATGCAGGGGAAAATTAAAAACCTGCAAAAGTCGATTACAGGTGTTTACATGTGAGGACAAAATAACATTAATACCATCTGGGGTGCCTTTTGTCAGAGCAAAGTGTTTCTTGGGTCAAAATTGTATTTTAACTGCTTGTCAACAAACCCAGCTGATTCACAGTACGACCGTAGCACGCTTAATTCTGATGAACTCTCAAAATTTTGGTCACACTGGAAAGGTTAAAGTTTTTACGCTAGCGTACTCGTTTGTCGATCTGAGTGCTTGGCTTAAGGGGTTACACCACTTTTTTCTAGGTCGAAAAAAAATTGTTTTGAGCCATAATTCGAATTGCTTAGGGAGAGCGCCCGGTATGATGATATGACATGTCAAAACTTTGAAAGCGTTTTTCTCGAAAACACGTATTTGGAATTGGCACGCGGCATAACTCGAACAATTTTCAAAATTTTCACTTCAAATTTTGACGACTTCTACAGAAAGCAAATACGCAGAGAAACACGTATGGATTTTCCGATAAATAAATGACGCGATCAACAAAAAAATGCCCTTTTTATACCCTTGCAGAGGGTATTATAATTTTGGTCAAAAGTGAAGGAGACATCTAACTGATTGATCGGAAATGCCCTAACATTCGTGTTTTTATAGTTAGGAAGTTGGGATTTTCTATGGGCTTTATATTTGGCCAATCAATCCGACCTACCAAATTTCATAAGGATCGGCCGACTATATTCTATAGCCGCCATATAACTGATTGATCGGAAATGCCATAACTTTGGAGTTTGTAAAGTTAGGAAGTTGGAGAATATAATTTACAGAATATTCTGCAAGGGTATATCAACTTCGGCTCCGCCCGAAGTTAGCTTTCCTTTCTTGTTTTTACATACCTTGATCAGGGTAAAAGCGCGTGCCGATCGGACGTCTATATCCTATAGCTTTCATAGAAACAATAGGGTGAAATCCGTTAAAATTTTATGATTTTCAGGATATTTCGCACAGTATATAAGCTATTGACATGAAAATTTTCAAATCGTATTTTTTTATACAAACCTTTATCAAGGTAAAATCGCGTGCCGATCGGACATCTATATCATATAGCTCCCATAGGAAATCGTATTTTTATACCCTTGCAGAGGGTATTATAATTTTGGTCAAAAGTGTGCAACGCAGTGAAGGAGACATCTCCGACCCTATAAAGTATATATATTCTTGATCAGGATCACCTCCTGAGTTGATATAAGCATGTCCGTCTGTCCGTCTGTCTGTCCGTCTGTCTGTTTCTACGCAAACTAGTCTCTCAGTTTTAAAGATATCGAGTTGAAACTTTGCACACACCCTTCTTTCCTTTGCACGCAGTATATAAGTTGGAACGGCCGGGATCGGCCGACTATATCCTATAGCTGCCATATAACTGATTGATCGAAAATGCCATAACTTTGGTGTTTGTAAAGTTAGGAAGTTGGGATTTTCTATGGGTTTTATATTTGACCAATCAATCCGACCTACCAAATTTCATAAGGATCGGCCGACTGTATCCCATAGCTGCCATATAACTGAACGATCGGAAATGACATAACTTTGGTGTTTGTTTAGTTAGGAAGTTGGGATTTCCTATGGGTTCTATATTAGGCCAATCAATCCGACCTACCAAATTTCATAAGGATCGGCGGACTATATCCTATAGCCGCCATATTACTGATTGATCGGAAATGTCATAACTTTGGTGTTTGTAAAGTTAGGAAGTTGGGATTTTTTTCCCTTTCTTGTTTATGCATACCTTGATCAAGGTAAAAGCGCGTGCCGATCGGACGTCAATATCGTATAGCTCCCATAGGAACAATAGGGTGAAATCGGTCCAAATTTGATGTTTTTCAGAATATTTCGCGCAGTGACTACGCTATTGACATACATTTTTCCAAGTCTAATTTATTTACGCATATCTTGATCAGGGTATAAGCGCTTGCCGATCGGACGTCTATATCTTATAGCTTCCGTATGATAAATTGTTAAAGGCTCTGAAAATATCCCTTTTTATACCCTTGCAGAGGGTGTTATAATTTTGGTCAAAAGTGCGCAACGCAGTGAAGGAGACATCTCCGACCCCACTTGCCGCCATACTCCCCCACACCATAATACCGCTTCCTCCATTTTTCACTGTGCCTACTAAATTTTCTTTTGAAGGCTTCTCCGCTTTTCCGCCACACCAAGACTTTTCCCTTGATTCCGAATATGCTGAATTTACTTTCGTCGGAAAATATTACTTTGTTCCAGAAGTCTTGAAGCTTTGAAATGTACTCGTTGGCGAACGTTAAACGTTTTTGTCGGTTGACCTCAGAAATCAAACGAATTGCTCCTAGAAAAAATCCATCGGCTTGAAAAGGGTACTAACATAAGCTCTATGCTTAGGGAATGGATTATTAAATCATACGGGAAGGTTGAAAGGACCCTAAAAGGTTGTTTTTGACTTTTAGAATCTATTGATTTTTTCTAGGTTCAATTCGTTTGTAGAAACCATCAAGCAGGGCCTGAAAAAAGGCTGTTGGGTGAATTTCCTTACCAAAGTCCTTCTTATCATTAACTTTGATACGTGTTGATGAGATCTGGGGCTTGACATTGTCCTTTTATACGATCCTTACGCTTTTCTGGCCACTCAAAGACATGGATTTGCCAGTGTGCCCTGCATTTTGCAACTGCGTGAGTCCTTTAAAATGTCGCAAAAGACTCCGAATGGGAAAAAATGGCTTCTGGGCATCCTTTCCCCAATGTTAACATTGGATTTGCATTGATCCAGCTTATTAAATTTTAATTTTTGGACACATGCGGTTGATTTTATTTTTACCTTGTAAAGTCAAACAACTTTTCCTTTATTTTAAGGCACTAAAACAATTTAAGCTATAAAATTAATAATTTTACTATTAAGATTATAGAGACAAATGTGATAATTAAAAAAAAAAGGGGACAAATCGAAAAAGTTGTAACAAAATAGTTAATTAAAACACAAGTGTGCCAAAAATTTTGTTCATGGAAATTTGGTTCATTGTTTTGTTTTTTATTTTTAATAAATTATTTATAAAAGAAAAATTAATGAAGTCACTTGTATTTAACAAAAAATTAATGATTCTATCTTAAACAAGAGAGAACGCTATAGTCGAGTGCCTCGACTATTAGATACCCGTTACTCAGCTAAACAACTTTAGATTTTGCATGACATAATGTGAATTAGAGTGACCACAGGAAAAAAGGACAAAAAGTTCAAATTATCAATTTGAATTAGGCGATCTGTTAGAGCTGGCAGCTTTACAGCACGAGCATCAGCACCAGCGCTGCTTTAGCGCAGGCAGCTTTTGTCCTGCACCAGCATACACACATACGCCATTGTTTGACTCAGACCTCCAATTTGGCTAACTTGATTTGATTTGCATAGTTCTTGGGATATAGTTCGGTATTGACAAATGAAAACCATCGCAATTTCCTTTAATAGAAATCCTTATCGGGAATTAAAGTTGACTCTGTTGAGCACCTTGGCCAGCTGTTCCAAAATCATCCGTTAGATGGCGCCATGAAAGGCGGAAATGTAGGCGCTAGCCAGGCTTAAGCGTTTAATGGGTTTTTGGGCGTTAAAGTGGGCGTGGCAAACTTTTATTAGGCCAATCGATAGGTATTGACGAAACAAATATATATCAATTAAAATTTTCATAATAGCATCAAAACTGTGGCCACAGCTTGTGGCTTGTGGGCGTCAGAGGGGGCGTGGCACCATTTTTAAACAAACTTGCGCTGCGTAGGAACTCCTAAAATCTACATGCAAAATGCCAATCTTCTAGCTTTTAAAGTTTCCGAGATCTCAGCGTTCATACGGACATACAGACAGACGGACAGACGGACATGGCTAGATCGACCCGGCTAGTGATCCTGAACAAGAATATATATACTTTATAGGGTCGGAAACGCTTCCTTCTACCTGTTACATACTTTTGCACGAATACAATATACCCTTTTACTCTACGAGTAACGGGTATAAATATTTTGCTTTATTTTAATATCAGCATATTAGAAGAAGAACAAGAAAGGAAAGCTAACTTCGGGCGGAGCCGAAGTTGAAATACCCTTGCAGAATATTCTGCTATAGGATATAGTTGGCCGATCCTTATGAAATTTGGTAGGTCACATTGATTGGACAAATATAAAACCCATAGAAAATCCCAACTTTCAACTTTACAAACACCAAAGTTATGGCATTTCCGATCAATCAGTTATATGGCAGCTATGGGATATAGTTTTCCGATCCCGGCCGTTCCGACTTATATACTGCGTGCAAAGGAAAGAAGGGTGTGTGCAAAGTTTCAATTCGATATCTTTAAAACTGAGAGACTAGTTCGCGTAGAAACAGACAGACGGACAGACGGACATGCTTATATCAACTCAGGAGGTGATCCTGATCAAGAATATATATATTTTATAGGGTCGGAGATGTCTCCTTCACTGCGTTGCACACTTTTGACCAAAACTATAATACCCTCTGCAAGGGTATAAAGATGGTCGAATCCATGGGAAGCAGATTAAAAGCCGTTAATTAGCAGAAGGGAGGCGCAACAAATAATACATTTTAGCCCCTTGAACGAAATAAGCTTTGGGGTACGAATTATCCTATTTTTTTTTATTGGAATAATAGGTTTACTTTAATATTTAAGAATATGGTTTTTTGTTCCTTTAAAAAATTAAGAAAATTTTTTGGTAATTTGGAGATCATAGCCGCCCTACAGTTCTTGGAGAAGATTTTTCTTGTTGTGTTTTTCCGTCCATTTTTGACCTAAGAAACGCTCTGCTTTGACAACAGACACTCCAAAAGATTAATGTTTTAAGCCTAGTACTAAGAACGACGAAAACTGTACGCCAGTCATGAGAGAGAGCGAGAGGCAAACAGCTGGCGTTCACTTTATGTCAGGCCTTTTTTTCACCTCTGTACTCAGATCGACGAAAAAAATACGAGAAAATTTGCCAGTCTGCTGAAATGAACTTTGGGTAAACAAACGATAACGTAAACGATAGCGTAAAAACTTTAATCTTTCCAGTGTGACCAACATTTGGAGAGTTCATCAGATTTAAGCGTGCTACGGTCGTACTGTCAATCAGCTGGGTTTGTTGAGAAGCAGTTAAAATTCAAATATCGTATTTGCGGGAAAGAGCCTTTAAAAGATATTATCAACTACCTTGGCAAAACAAGTCTGCCGCTGAACAAAGAAATTAATAAACAATACAATTTAAATTTAACAGTTCTTTTAATTTACTGATAATTATTTGCCAATTTAGAGTTCATAGCTGCACTTTTATTGTGTTTTTCGTACATTTTTGACCTAAGAAACATTTTGCTCTGACAAGAGGCACCCCAGATAGTATTAACGTTATTTTGTCCTCAAATGTAAACTCCTGCAATCGACTTTTGCAGACTGGCAACGCTATGCATTTTTCTGGTATTTCTTTCGTCGATCTGAGGACCGAGGTGAAAAAAAAAGTTGACGAAAAGTGAACGCCAGCTGTTTGCCTCTCCCTCTCTCTCATGACTGGCGTACAGTTTTCGTCGATCTGAGTACTAGGCTTTAAATCTAAAAATATAGCAATTTCTTTTCTGTGTTTTATCACCAACATTCCGCACATCCACAGGAATTTCCTTTCGAGGACACATTTTGTTCCAAGTAATAAAATACAAATAAAGCAAAGCCAAACACCGCGAATTCCAAAGGACTATAACCAGAAAGTTCGGGATGCGTGGCTCAAAAGCGATGAGTTAAAGCCTTAGGCACGTTGAGACGACACAGGCGACACCGACGACAGAAGAGTTTTGTGCAGTTACTACAAGTCCATTCTCGTTTTGGGCCCATTCGACGAATCTACGCCTTGCTTGATGATCGTTTGGCTTCAATTCTGGCACGAGTTGGATTTTGTAAGGACGCAAACCAAGATCCTTCCGCAAAATCTTCCATGAATTGATGGACACAGATTCAATTCCTGTGCTCGGTGGCGGATGGTCTCATTCGGGTCATAGCTTCTTCTGTACGCACGGTACGGCGTTTCTGGGGATGCAAATTATCAATAAGAGTAAGCCTGGTGCGAAAACGTTCCATGGTTAATCGAATTATCTGCTCTGATGGACGATTTTGTCGACGATAAAATGGACGTAGTGCGCGATACGTATTCAGCACAGAACATTATTTTCGAAATAAAATTGCTCTATTTGCAAGCGTTGTTCAGGCGTGAGTCTATTCATTATGAATTGCCAAAGTTTCTTAAGAAACTAGTTTCTTACTCTATGACTTGACAGTTGTTAAATCGGTCGCCATCTTGAACAGTAATGCCAACTTAAAGTTCTATACCTTTAAAAAAAAACCCTTTACAAAAAAAATAAACTCCTTTTTCTTAATTTTTTAAACTTTGCTTTTGAAATATTATATAAGTATTAGCAAAAGGGATGAATAAAATAAAAATGTGCTTTTCAAAGCAGTTTTTGCCTTTTGTAAAAAATTTATTGACATTTCTCACGCTTTTGACGCTGTCAATAAATTTTTTACAAAAGGCAAAGACTGCTTTGAAAAGCACTAAAGTAAATCTAACGGGACCGAAAGCTTAATAACATCCGATCGCTCTTTTCTAGTGTTTCTTGACCTCATTCTTGTTCAAATTTTTTTCGAATCAAGTCAAGTTTTAGTTTAACTTTTTTTTTACTATAGCTGAAAAAGAAGAAACATCGAAAAAATGGGCTGAAACCGTGCGGTAAAAGAAAACATCGGGATTACATACAGTCCCGCACTAAAGTGTTGGGACACTTGCATTTTTTTACTTTTAATGTTATTTTAGGCTTGTGTAGAATTTTTAATGATTCCATTTTTTTTTAATTGGTTAAATAAAAGATTTTTTATTTGAAAGGCACTATTAATTTTTAATTTTCTATATCGTTATTAAAGCTATTTTAATTTTAAATGAAAAGGAATTTTTTTCGTGACACAAAAGTCTTGGCACAGTTTTTTGTCTGTACTATTTCTATATTAACCCGATTCTGGTAATACTTTATTATGAAATTTATAACGGGCTTCCCGTTAAATAACATGTGATCAAAGTTTCAAAGAATTTTTGCTGTGTTGGGTTTTTTTATGCATTTTGTTTTGAATTTTTGAAAATTGGAGAATAAGCGCAAGGAATCCAACGAAGCTCAAAGAAAAATTGTGCTGCATCTCTACAACGAAGGAAAATCCTATGGCGAAATAGCCATCATAATGTAGATGAGCCGATTTTCCATCCAATGCATCGTGCAACGATTTAAGTGAGCTTCCAGTTTGGCGAATGCACCTAGATCTGGCCGGCCGAGGATTTTGACTGACCGGGAACGCAGCCAACTGATTCGAAAAGTGAAGGTGGATCCGAAAATAACCTCTTCCCAGATTGCCGCAGAGGTTAAGAATGAGTTTGGGAAGGAAGTTCACCCCATGACTGTGCGAAGGGCCCTGCACGAAGCCAACTACCTCATTCGCACAGCTAGAAGAAAGCCATTGATTTCAGATGTCAAAAAAAAAAAAAGCGCTGAGTCTATTTCAAGGACTTTTTGGGCAAGCCAATTGAATATTGGGATCAGGTGTTGTTTTCCGATGAAAGCAAATTTAATAATTTTCGATCCAAAGGCCGTCAGCAGGTGTGGAGAAAGACAACCATGCATTGGATAAAAAAAATTTGGCGCCAACAGTGAAACACGGCGGCGGAGGAGTCATGGTGTGGGGATGCATGTCATCTGCGGTTGTTCGGAAGTTGGTATTTATCGAGGTAATCATGGACAAGGCTTATTACCTCAATATTTTGAAGGACAACCTTAAAAAAGTGCCTCAAACCTAAGCATGCTGAACTTATTCACATTTATGCATTGTAATGATCCAAAGCATACGGCCACAGATGTTCGCATGTGGCTATCGTACAATACCGCACACGTTCTGCCACATCCCCCACAATCACCTGATCTCAACCCTATTGAGCACCTGTGGGAGGAATTGGATAGAAATATAAGAAAGCATGACATTTCATCGAAAAATGATTTCAAAAAAGCTTTGATGGGGGAATGGGTGAAAATTTCCCAAGGGGTGACCAAAAAACTGGTAAATTCCATGCCCAGACGTCTCAAAGATGTCATAAAACAAAAAGGACCACCATCCAAATATTAAATTATAAGTTAAATGTAAAAAATAGTATAATTAGGTTAAGTGTGCCAAGACTTTTGAGTCACGAAAAAAGTTCCTTTTCATTTAAAATTAAAATAGATTTAATAACGTTATAGAAAATTTAAAATTAATGGTGCATTTCAAATAGAAAATCTTTTACTTAACCAATTAAAAAAAAATGGAACCATTAAAATGCTACACAAGCCTGAAAATAACATTTAAAGTCAAAAATTGCAAGTGTGCCAACACTTTAGTGCGGGACTGTATGTAGCTCAAAGGGCAGACCTGAAAACGTTTCTCGACGAGACTGCAAAATTGTTAAAAGCAATTGAAAATAAAGCCTAGTACCACTAACCATACAACATATAGACTGGTCATTTCATACAAGCATAGAGTAAGAAACTATATCATAGAGCATAGAGTAAGAAACTACATATATAGAGGTTTCATTTGCTCTGCCCGGGCCTCTGCCAAAGCTCTGCTGAGAGCCATGTTCGAAGCTAACTTCTTCTAACTTCGGTTTCTCACCACTTCTAACATGTGCGAAGTTATCCTTAGCCATCACCATGGGCATCGATTCAAGCTCGATTCGAACAAATGAAAAACTCTCTTTTTTTCCGTTTTTCCCCTACGTGGCATAACTGGCAAAGTCACTCGAGAGCGCGGGCAGAGCAAATGAAACCTCTATATAGTTTTTTACTCTATGCTGCGACTGAACGACAGCACTCTAGTAATGAGCGTGCGAGCGTCAAAATGAGAATAAGAATGAGAGCGAAAAAAACCCGAAGGCACACGAAGTGTCCGGGGCCTCCCGCAAAGTTTTTTGAGTGTCCATATTGCTTGTATGAGACATAGAGTAAGAAACTATATAGAGGTTTCATTTGCTCTGCCCGGGCCTCTGCCAAAGATCTGCTGAGAGCCATGTTCGAAGCAAACTTCTAATAACTTATGTTTCTCACCACCCCTAACATGTGCGAAGCACAAGCAATAGTATGGGGAGTTCTCGCACCTATCCTTAGGAATAAGAGCGAGCAGTGCAGCAATAAGAATTATCCATGGGCATCGATTCAAGCTCGATTCGAACAAATGCAAAACTCTCTTTTTTTCCGTTTTTCCCCTACGTGGCATCACTGGCAAAGTCACTCGAGAGCGCGGGCAGAGCAAATGAAACCTCTATATAGTTTCTTACTCTATGATATGTTGTATGGTTAGTGCTACGACCCAAAACAATTGAATACTAGAAATGTTTAATTTATTAATCAAAATGGAAAACAGCTGATTTGTGCCCTTGGCCATCTATTTACTGACTTAAAATGCACAAATGCTGGTAAATGTAAAAGTGTATTATTATATTTGCCGTGGTCTGGAAGCAAGGACTACATGATCTCGCTGCAGTTCCTAGAATACTTGCAAGTACCACAGAGAAAGCCAAGAAAGTCAGGAAAGCCTTAAAAAGACCAGTGAGTCACCCATACGTGCCTCCAAAGATGAAGCATTGACATTAATTTTGGATCAAGGGTTTACCAAGGAGCAATATTGTGCTTTCCGGGATGACGTTCGAAAAAGAAAAATGGATATCTACCCACCATACGAAGATGTAGCAGGTCAAAAGCAAAAGTGCAGACTAGACAACAGTGATGTTTCGGAGACTGAAGCTAAAGTCTTTCTGCAAGACCTTTTAGTGCATACAGCTTTTCGCATTGTGGCATTGTTTTTGGTCAATCAAAACACCTATGGATTAGCTATGGATTCGATGGGAGTACTGGACAGGGGAATTATAACCAGGCTTACGCAGATCGTCTGATGTAGATTCATGTCTTTTTGCCACTACTGTAATGCCTCTTCCACTGATCGTCCGGTCATCCGGAAATTTGTTGTGGAACAATCGCACCCCACAGTCTAAAAGGTTCTGTCGCCCACTTAAGTTGGAGTTTCTTAACGAATCCAAGGAAGTAGAAATTGAAGAGCTACTGTCAAGCAAGATGTCAAATTCAGTCCATATCTTACTGCTGTTGATAGTAAAGTACTGAATGCTTTGACAGATACGAAATCATTTCAGCAATGCCCAATGTGCCAGTTAAACCAAAAAGATTTCCTAGGAAACAAAAATTTAAAGTGCTTTAAGTTTTTGCCAATCATGCGTAATTTAAAATATGGCATGGGCCCCTTGCATTGCTGGCTACGATTTTTTGAGTTTGTCTTACATGCTGGATATAAAATGACCATCAAAAAATGGCAAATTGCTAATCCATGCCAAAAGAAAGCGATGTTGGAACATAAGGCAAATATGTATACAGCAAATCTTTTGGGAGAAGCTCTCTCTGAAAGTGGATAAGCCTAAACAGGGAAATACAAATACGGGTAACACCGCACGTCACGCATTTGCAAATTTTGAAAGTTTTTCTGAAATTAATGGCGTTGATCAACAAATTATCTTTAATGTAAGGATATTTTAAAATGTTTGTCTTGTCAGATGCCAATCAATTTATACAAATTTGAAAGGTATTGTCATCAAACTGGTGAATTGATTGTGTATAAATGTCCGTGGCTGCCGATGACACCAACAGTCCACAAAATAATCGTGCACTCTGGGCAGATCATTTAAAATACGGTCCTTCCAGTCGGATGTTTTGGCGAAAAAGCATCTGAATCCCGCAACAAAGTTTATGCGAGGGTGGTCCGATAAGTACTTAGCCTCTAAAAGAAAAACGAAAATTTTGTAAAAGTGGCGATTTATTTCTCAACATAATCTCCTTTTAGCTCAATACACTTGACCCAGCGATGCTCCAACTTGTTTAGCCCGTCTGAAAAATAAGTTTTCTCGAGGTCTGCAAAATAGGCCTCTGTGGTAAACATTTACGCCGCCGAGCCACGCCGCCGCCGCCGATTTTTGTCTTTTTTAAGGCGCCGCCGCTGTATCACGAAAATATCGGCGCGACGTCAGCGGCGTTCGGCGCCATAGCATTTTGTTTGATGCTTTTAAAGGCTAGTATCCAGATCGACAAACGATTACGCTAGCGTAAAAACTTTAATCTTTCCAGTGTGACCAAAGTTTCGAGAGTTTCCGAACTGAGCTTACTACGGTCTTACTGTCAATCAGCTGGGTTTGTTGACAAACAAAAAACCAAACAAAGTTAAATTAAACGAAAATGTCGAGTTCAAAAAACACAATAGTGATTTTGGTTGTCAGCATGGCGGCATGTATTGTAGCATTAGAGCACTAACCATACAACATATAGACTGGCCATAGAGTAAGAAACTATATAGAGGTTTCATTTGCTCTGCCCGGGCCTCTGCCAAAGCTCTGCTGAGAGCTAGGGATGTCGGAAATATATCAAAATATCAATATATCGATATTTTTCCTCTTAAAAAAAATATTATCATCGCAATATTTTTTTGGGAAAAAATAGGTGATATTGATATTTTTTGAGATGATATTTCCGATATTTTATTTTTGGTCACTCTTAAGTTAGAACGAGAAAAACAATTTAAACTGCGAAAATGAGTTCAGCGAAAGGGTTTTACACGGACATAAAAACTTATTCAGCGCAGTGCATATTGTGCCTGAAAGTAATAAGAACTAGTGGTAACACAACAAATTTGGTGTCCCACTTAAAAAATAAGCAACCAGATGCTTTTTTGAAGTGTTCAAAGGTAAGTAAATGGAATATGGCGGAATTACAACTACACATACAGTGTGTGCGTTATTTTCCGCGAAATTTACCGGTGTATGACATGCTTATATGTGTAAAAAGACATCTTTTTTTTGTTATTACGATACAAATTTAAAATGTAATGTGTTTCAGAAAACCACCAAAGGTGAAGGTGACCAACCGAGCATTCAATGAGCTTTTTTGGGTGCAGCAAATAAAAACGGTGAGGAAAATAATGGCTCAATGACTCGAACTAAATTTATGACCAATCTTTTTAAATAATTTTTTGCCAAATTTTAAGCAAAAGACCGAAGAATTACCGATTCGTTGATCCATATGATATGCAAAGATAATATACCCGTTAGATGCGTGGAAAAAGAAGGGATGCAAAACTTTGTCAAAACGTGCGTTCCCCATTACAAATTGCCGAGTCGATGGAAGGTATGTGCTCTCTTTCTGAATTTATAAACTTGTACATTTATTTCTGTATGTATTTTTATATATTCGTTGTCTTGTGTTTTTAGAAATTCCAAGACAATACTTTTAATTATTTATGTATATAAAATTGCAACTTTAAGTATGTATGTATATAAAGGCATGGACCATTTGTCAGTCTAGTTCTAAACATTGATAATGTACATGTTATAGTATATATATTTAAATGTTTTTGTGTTGGTGGATTCTAACTATATAACTTCAAGACAAAAAGTAGTTTGTATAAAAATAGATGAGATAAAGATCTTGCTACCTGAATTCTTCAATAAGATTGAATAAAATATTTGTTTTTAGGTTACAAATTTGATATCCGAAAAATACACAGATAGTGTAGAGAGGGTGAAGAGGGGTTTTAAAGAAGTCGAAAACTTTGCCTTTACTTGTGATGCTGTAACTATCACGAATTCAACTAGATCTTTTTTAACAATAACTGTGCATTTTTTACATGAAAATCAGCTTCAGTTTGTTTGTCTGCAGGCTGCTAGGATGAGCCAGGTTCGATCAATTGTGTATTTGATAGTGACAATTAACATTTAACGTTTGTTTTTCGTCCGTTTTAAACTAAATATTGTCATACTTTTAAATGACTAATGCTTAAATAACCCTTAATTTAGCATTGTATTTGTATTTTGATTTGTAATTGTATTTATGTGTGTGATTTGTGACTTGGGGCTGTCCACATATGCTATAATCTTTGGATTTTTATATACAGATGGACTAATCGGAGCGAAATTAATTTTTGCACAAATACTTGCAAGTTCTTATAAAATGATTACGTATTTATTGTCTAAGACCCCCTTTCCCCACATAATCCAACATAATCATTTTGTTGACCCCCTCCCTTCCCCTAGGTGATTACGTAATATATGGACAGCCCCCTTTGTGTTTCAGCCAGTGCGACTGGTTATATCCTTGCATAATAATAATAATACTTTATAATTTTTTCTTCAAATAATTTCCCATTTAGTCTCATATATTTCTAAACTGTTGGAAGATGCTTGCAATGAGTTTGGTATTGGAAAAAATAAAATGAGGGCGTTAACTACAGACAATGCCAACAATATGGTAGCAGCGTCGAGATTGTTCCTTGGATTGCGTAGCCACGTTCCGTGCTTTGCACACACAATTCATTTGGTTTTGGACGATTCTGTGAAGACCATTCAGTCCTTTTCTTTTGTTTTAGACAAAGTTAAGCGTATCGTCATGCACTTCAAACACAGCACAGCTGCTATGGACGCACTACGCAGATGTCAAATGGGCAAAGGAGTGCCAGAAGGAAGAATCAAAACACTAATTCAAAGCGTGGACACTCGATGGAACTCCTGCTTGGATATGCTAAACGCGTTCGTTGCGCTGGCTGACGAAGTGGCAATTGTTATTTTGAGAAGACGAACATCAGGAAACTCACCAGAAATGCTCTCAGTGGAGGAGCTTAATATTTGTCGCGATTTTTGCCATGTTCTCCAACCTTTTAAAGAAGCCACTGATAATGTTTGCGGAGATTCTTACGTGACCGTCAGTTTAGTGATTTCAATGATTTCTATGATTAACACAAAACTAAAAGAAGCTAACGTGGTTACCGCTGAGGGCATCCTAAGAAAAGATACCCTTCAAAATATATCAGAAAAGCGATTGAGTGGTTTGCTGCAGAATAATATACTGATGAAAGCTACTATGCTTGATCCTCGATTTAAAAAAATGTACTTCAATATGCCTCTCCACGTCAAAAATGTAACAGATGATATCGTAAGGCAGATGATTGAAAATAAAGAAACAAAAATACATACTGAAGGAGAAATGGATTTCGGAGACATGGTAGTACAGGACATGGACGTACAGGAAAGTTTTTGGATCTCCACAACAGGACCATAGAACTCCGAGACTCTGTAGTCCAGAGTTCGGAAAGAAAAGAAATGCAACTGTTCTTTAGTATGCCATTCTGTAATTGGGAGACCAATCCCTTCGAATTTTGGATATCGCAAACACAAACAATGCCCATGCTAGCGAAGGTGGCATTAAGTTGCGTCATCACGCCGGGTAGTTCCGTTTCTTTTGAACGGTTGGCTTCTGCCATTAAGTGTGTCGTATGTGACTCCCGTAGTCGTATGACAGACCAACATATTACGGAAAGAGTATTTTTAAAATCACTGAATACCCATTTGTTTTCATTACAATAAATAAGTTTAATTATATCCATATAAGACGAGCGAAAGGCCTCAGCTGCTAATGCTCTTATTAGTTCATAGTTTTAAAACTTAAGCTAGCTTTATATAAATAAATAAATTATATCCATATCCTTCATAATTTTGTTATTATTTTTTTAATCGAAGAACGTAAATAAGAGTTTTTTGAGAGTGGGTATAATATATATTTTTTTAAGTTCGATGACTACTATTCACTTTTAAAATACAAAATAGTTTATTTTGTCTCAAATTGCTCTTATTTGCAGTTCATGGTTGATGAAATCAAATATTATAACGTTTTTTTGATTATAAACATTCTTAGGCCTATAAAAGACCCAAATGTACAGCAACAGGAAACCTTTATTTAAATTTAGCTGAACATTAAAAAATATCAAAAATACTCGATATATCGATATTTTTTTACGATATTTTTAAATATCATCGAGTGATATTTTTTTAACAGCAAATATCATCGATACGATATTTTTTCAAAATCCAACAACCCTACTGAGAGCCATGTTCGAAGCAAACTTCTACTAACTTCTGTTTCGCACCACCCCTAACATGTGCGAAACACAAACAATAGTATGGGGAGTTCTCGCACCTATCCTTAGGAATAAGAGCGAGCAGTGCAAACTTTTGACAGAAATTATAATACCATCTGCAAGGGTATAGAGTGACACAAAAAAAATATATGGAAAAACTATCAGTGTGACCAAAGGATACGTCATAGAGTAAGAAACTATATAGAGGTTTCAGTTGCTCTGCCCGGGCCTCTGCCAAAGCTCTGCTGAGAGCCTGGTTCTTCTAACTTCGGTTTCTCACCACTTCTAACATGTGTGAAGCACAAGCAATAGTATGGGGAGTTCTCACACCTATCCTTAGGAATAAGAGCGAGCAGTGCAGCAATAAGAATAAGAGCGGGCCCGCGCTCTCGAGTGACTGCCAGTGATGCCACGTAGGGGAAAAACGGAAAAAAAGAGAGTTTCAAATGAAGAAAATGAATTTGAAGACTCCTATTTTTTGGACAACATTGAAGTATAAAACGAAAATTACGAATAATAAACATAATAATTTTTTCCTATCAACATAAAAATTGCTCACAATATTATATTTTACATAATTTTGCGGGCAGAAAAGGAGTGGAAAAATTCTAAGATTGTAATTTCTAAGAACAAAATTGGTGCGCTTGAGTGTGTGCGACATGTCATTTTAAACACTTCGCAGCCTCAGATTGTCCACCGTCGAAATGCATTGCAGCGAAACCCGAATTGCGGATGCTTTACCACATTTCAGTGACGTTTTCGGCCGAATTTGTAAAATTAATTAAATTTAAATAATTAATGCTTACCAATGCAACTGTTTGGTACTAAGAACGCAATAGCTTGGGCTGGGATCCCAATTTTTTTCTGCTTTAAACGCAAGTTTGTGCTTACTTTAGGACAGCTAAGAGATAAACGCAAATGACAAATGCAAAAAAAAAACAAAAGTAAACTTAACATCGTTAGGATAGAATTTTTATAATTGTTTATTAATTCCAAAAGTGGACTTATGCCCTCTTCCCACAGAGATCCATCCACCATCCACCATCCGTTGAACGGATGGTCCATAAGGTTTTGCCGTTCCGAAAATTTCCAGTTAGTTCCCCATCCAAATTTGACGGACTTTTTTATGCGATAGTTAGGCGATGTTTTTTCGGTACAACTCTGAGTTCTTCTTCTAGACAGTGAAAATTGAAACATTCACTACGAAAATTTAAAAAAAATTGGCGGGTAACTTTGGAAAAAGGAAGGCGCCAATTCAAAAATGCTGTTTTTACTTTTAATAATTAATAAATTACTGATCCATCCGTGGGGCAGCATTAGGTGTTGCTCCACTCTTTCCTAGGCGCATACCGTACTCACAACATGGATCAGAACAATAAAAATGAAATAAAATATATAAATATTATAAACCAAAAAACAAACATTTATATATAATGAACTTGATTTGTTACCAGTTAGACAATATTAGGCAAAAGCGGTTCATATTTTTTCTGCAGGCTGGCAAAAAACTGCAGACAGATTAGTTCGATTTGGTTGTTCGCGTAGATCACTTGCATTCTGTTACCAACTATCATTTATAAAGCTGTTGTACTCATTTAAAATGTTGTGCAAAATGCAACGGGCTAAAATGATGAGCCACAGCTGTTCAGATCAGCTGTTATTGGATGGTGGATGGTGGATGTGCTCTGTGGGAATCGGTGTTTCACATTTGTCAAAAATCCCAACCGTTTCGAACGGATGGACTCTATGTGAAGAGGGCATTATAAATGGCTCGTTCCGATTTTTGTGAATTTCGATTAATCGATCTCTAAGTTCACTACAAAACTCTTCTTGGCTTGTCTTTTAAACCCATTAATCGCACAGTGAAGGGTATATTGTATATATTGTATTATTTTACCATGATGCCCCTTGTGATGTTGCGGCTTAAGCTTGTTTATCGTAATTTGTATTATCTTTATTTCTTTCATATAGTATTCTTCTGTAATGGTAAAAGTCCTTTTTAAAGTGGCACTATTTGTCACTGTGCTGACATCTAACCCCATTCCTAGAATTTCACTTAAATGATTTAGTTTAGTTTAAATACGCGATTTTTAAATGAATTGTTTTTATAGGTGGTTTTTATTTTCACAATCTTATGATCCTTTTTTAATTTGAATTTCCTGATCTAGCAATTTATTCTTAACAAACGCTTATGTGAAATTATCCTCTGATAATGTCTCTGTTGCGGTGATGACACCATCGTAATCAACAAATGAGACACTTTATCCATCTCTTCTATTTTTGCACCAAAAATAGTAAAGTGGGACAATTGGGACATCTCACTCGATAGCTTAAGGGGCTACACCACTGTAACCTTTGTTTTTTTAAGCGTTTGTTCGCGATTTTTGTTGGACCAGAAGGAGGGGGAGTATATGAATGAAACTTGAGGATGTTGGTAATCATGTATTGAAGTACAAATTAATTTTTATACAAAAACAAATTCAAAATGGCTGCGATATGGCCGGCGCCCTGAGACGTATTTCGGGGGAGGGCCTCCGCGACACGCAGGATAAATGGTGTACATTTGAACCTGCAACAAAAGAAATATAGTCCTGGTAATGTACATTAGAAAAACTAAAGAAACACGTACGGATTTTTAAAAATATTGATTCTTGTGAATTTGGCGAAGGTTTGAAAAAAACATTTGAAATTTCACCTGAAACAAGAAAGGAAAGCTAACATCGGGCGGAGCCGAAGTTTATATACCCTTGCAGAATACTCTGGTATTTATATTCTCCAAAATTATTCATATGATACATTCTTAATACTCATAAAAAATCCCAACTTCCTAACTTTACAAACACCAAAGTTATGGCATTTCCGATTAATCAGTTATGTGGCGGCTATAGGATATAGTCGTCCGGTCCTTATGAAATATAAATATAAAATATAAAACTCATAGAAAATCCCAACTTTCAAACTTTACAAACAGCAAAGTTATGGCATTTCCGATCAATCAGTTATATGGCAGCTATAGGATATAGTCGGCCGATCCTTATGAAATTCGGTAGGTCGGATTGATTGGCCAAATTTAAAACCCATAGAAAATCCCAACTTCCTAACTATACAAACACGAAAGTTATGGCATTTCCGATCAATCAGTTAGATGTCTCCTTCACTTTTGATCAAAATTATAATACCCTCTGCAAGGTTATAAAAAGGGCATTTTTTTGTTGATAAAAAATCGCGTCATTTTTTTTATCGGAAAATCCATACGTGTTTCTCTGCGTATTTGCTTTCTGTAGATGTCGTCAAAATTTCAAGTGAAAATTTTGAAAATTGTTTGAGATATGCCGCGTGCCAATTCCAAATACGTGTTTTCGAGAAAAACGCTTTCAAAGTTTTGACATGTCATATCATCATACCGGGCGCTCTCCCTGAGCAATTCGAATTATGGGTCAAAACAATTTTTTTTCGACCTAGAAAAAAGTGGTGTAACCCCTTAAGCCAAGCACTCAGATCGACAAACGAGTAAGCTAGCGTAAAAACTTTAATCTTTCCAGTGTGACCAAAATTTTGAGAGTTCATCAGAACTAAGCGTGCTACGGTCGTACTGTCCATCAGTTGGGTTTGTTGACAAGCAGTTAAAATTCAAATATCGTATTTGCGGGAAGGCTCTTAAGAGATATTATCAACTACCTTGGCAAGACAAGTCTGCCGCTGTACAAAGAAATGAATAAACAATACAATATAAATTTAACAGTTTTTTTTTTTATTTACTTATAATTATTTGCCAATTTAATGTTCATAGCTGCACTCTTATTATGTTTTTTCGTACAATTTTGATCTAAGAAACACTTTGCTCTGACAAAAGGAACCCAAAATAGTATTAATATTATTTTGTCCTCACATGTAAACTCCTGTACTCGACTTTTGAAGGTTTTTAAATTTTTCCCCTGCATTTTCTAAAATGTTCAGTGAGAAGCGCACGCCAAAAGATTAAGCCTAGTATCCTGATCGACGAAAACCGTACGCCAGTCATGAGAGAGAGCGAGAGGCAAACAGCTGGCGTTCACTTTTCGTCGGGCCTTTTTCACGTCGGTCCCCTGATTGACGAAAAAAATACCAGAAAATTCCATAGCGTTGCCAGTCTGCGGAAATTAACTTTGGGTGAACCCTAGCGAAAAGATTAAAAAATTTAGTCTTTTGGCGTGCGCTTCTCACTGAACATTATAAGAAATGGAGGTAAAAACTCAAAAAACTCACAAAAGTCGATTGCAGGTGTTTACATGCGAGGGCAAAATAACATTAATACTATCTGGGGTGCCTCTTGTCAGAGCAAAATGTTTTTTAGGTCCAGAATGTACGAAAAAACACAATAAAAGTGCAGCTATGAACTTTAAATTAGCAAATAATTATCAGTAAATTAAAAAAAACAACTGTTAAATTTAAATTGTATTGTTTATTAATTTCTTTGTACAGCGGCAGACTTGTCTTGCCAAGGTAGTTGATAATATCTCTTAAAGGCTCTTTCCCGCAAATACGATATTTGAATTTTAACTGCTTGTCAACAAACCCAGCTGATTGACAGTACGACCGTAACACGCTTAAATCTGATGAACTGTCGAAACTTTGGTCACACTGGAAAGATTAAAGTTTTTACGCTAGCGTAATCGTTTGTCGATCTGAGTACTAGGCTTTTACCCAAAGTTCCTTTCAGAAGACTGGCAACGCTATGAAATTTTCTGGTATTTTTTCGTCGATCTGAGTACAGAGGTGAAAAAAAGGCCTGACGTAAAGTGAACGCCAGCTGTTTGCCTCTCGCTCTCTCTCATGACTGGCGTACAGTTTTCGTCGATCTGAGTACTAGGCTTTATGAACAAAAACAAGAAAGAAAAGCTATGTAACTTCGGGCGGAGCCGAAGTTGATATACCCTTGCAGAATTTTCTGTAAATTATATTGGTCGGCCAATAATAAAACCCATAGAAAATCCCCACTTCCTTATTTTAAGAACACCAAAGTTATGGCATTACTGATCGTTCAGTTATATGGCACCTATATGATAAAGTCACCCGATCTGGCTCGTTTCGAACAAAAAGAACAAAAAGACTACTTTTGGGAAAGTTTCAAGCAGATAGCTTTAAAACTGAGGGACTAGTTTGCGTGGAAACGGACGGACGGACAGACGGACATGGCTAGATCGACTCTCCTGGTGATCCTGATCAAGAATATATATACTTTATAGGGTCGTATATGTCTCCTTCACTGCGTTGCAAACTTTTGACTGAAATTATAAAGCCTCTGCAAGGGTATAATAACAAATTTCTTCAGTTAACTTTCTTAAAAAATAAAACAAAACAAATAACATTCAGTTTTCATACTGTCAAGAAAGTGTTTTGACAAAATTTTATTGTTCTTATTTTTTTAAGAGACGCATGTTAATTTTTGGTATTGCCACCTTTGGCAACGCAAACATCCTTCAATCGCGACTTCATCGAATATAAAGCTTTTTCCATGTCCAATTTCTCCGGAATCTTCGCCAATTCCTCCAGTATGGCAGTTTGGAGTTAATTTTTGTTGTTGGGGCTTCGTTTTGCCACTTTCTTTTTCAAATATGCCCAAACATTTTTGATTGGATTTAGGTCTGGACTCTGCGCTGCTGTGTCCCAGCACTTCTCCCCAATTATATAGTAACCACATTCTCACCGTATTCGCCTTATGCTTATTATCTTGATAAAATTGTAATTTCGGTTGGTTTCCATCAAAAAATCAAAATTTCTTTGCACTGCTCCAATGATTTTTTTTGTCTTTCAAATGTCCAAATACTGCTTAGCATCCATTGTATTTTCAATGAAAGCCAACTCTCCCCTACCTTTGCTCGAAATGCAGCCCCACACCATGATCGGCAGTTTTCCAAACTTAACTGTCGGAATAATATTTTGAGTCTGTAAGGCTTCCGCCAGACTCGGGTTGGTCCGTCATTGTAATAAAACATAATTTTTTGTTTCAAAAATCCATTTGCTTCTCTTCGTGCATTTTGGCAAAAAGTCTCCTTTCGATGTTAACTTTCAAGAGCAATGGTTTTTTACGGGCTACGCGGGATGTGTAATCGTTCCGTTTAAGCAGCTTTCGGACGGTTTCGTGGGAAACATCGACAATAATAGCCTCCTTGAAACCGCTTGCAATAGATCTAAGTGAAACTTGATTGTTATTGGCCACCTGCCCCAATAATTTTCGCTCATCTCTGTCCGAAATTTTGCGAGGCCGTCCTGTTGCTGGCTTGGGACCAAGTCTATCTTCCTTGTTCGATCTATTTATTACGTTGTAAATAGTTTGTCTAGACACTGAAAACATTTCAGATAGTTCCTAGACGATTTTGCCGATCTGGTGGTTAAAATAAATCAGCTGAACGACATCGAGAGAAATTCTTTTGCCCAGGCATTTTCTGTTAATCGGTTAAAACTGGTCGCTCCGAAAATTTAAAGCGATCTAAAACTTTATTTTCCGTCGATGTCAAAACACTTTCTTGACAGTGTGTAAATTGAGTGGTATTTCTTTTTGGTTTTTTGTTAATACTACATAAATAAACTAAAGATTTGTATACCCTTGCGGAGGGTATTATAATTTTGGTCCAAAGTGTGCAACGCAGTGAAGGAGACACCTCCGACCCTATAAAGTATATATATTCTTGATCAGGATCACCTCCTGAGTTGATATAAGCATTTCCGTCTGTCTGTTTCTACGCAAACTAGTCTCTCAGTTTTAAAGATATCGAATTGAAACTTTGCACAAATCCTTCTTTCCTTTGCACGCAGTATATAAGTCGGAACGGCCGACTATATTCTATAGCTGCCATATAACTGAACGATCGGAAAAGCCATAACTTTGGCTTTTTAAAGTTAGGAAGATGGGATTTTCTATGGGATTTACTTTTTACCAATCAATCCGACCTACCAAATTTTATAAGGATCGGCCGACTATATCCTATAGCCGCCATATAACTAATTGATCGGAAATGCCATAACTTTGGTGTTTTTAAAGTTAGGAAGTTGGGATTTTTTACAAAGACAACTTTTGGGAAAGTTTTAAGCAGATAGCTTGTAAACTGAGGGACTAGTTTGCGTAGAAACGGACGGACGGACAGACGGACATGGCTAGATCGACTCTCCTGGTGATGCTGATCAAGAATATATATACTTTATAGGGTCGGAAATGTCTCCTTCACTGCGTTGCAAACTTTTGACTGAAATTATAATACCCTCTGCAAGGGTATAATAATTTTGGAGAATATAATTTACAGAATATTCTGCAAGGGTATATCAACTTCGGTTCCGCCCGAAGTTAGCTTTTCTTTCTTGCTTTTTATACCCTTGCAGAGGGTATTATAATTTTGGTCAAAAGTTTGCAACGCAGTGAAGGAGACATCTCCGACCCTATAAAGTATATACATTCTTGATCAGGATCACCTCCTGAGTTGATATAGCCATGTCCGTCTGTCCGTCTGTCTGTTTCTACGCGAACTAGTCTCTCAGTTTTAAAGATATCGAATTGAAACTTTGCACACAGCCTTCGATCTTTTGCACGCAGTATATAAGTCGGAACGGCCGGGATCGGCCGACTATATCCTATAGCTGCCATATAACTGATTGATCGGAAATGCCATAACTTTGGTGTTTGTTAAGTTAGGAAGTTGGGATTTCCTATGGGTTTTATATTTGGCCAATCAATTCGACCTACCAAATTTCATAAGGATCGGCCGACTATATCCTATAGCTGCCATATAACTGAACGATTGGAAATGCCATAACTTTGGTGTTTTTAAAGTTAGGATGTTGTGATTTTTTATGAGTATTAAGAATGCATCACATGAATAATTTTGGAGAATATAATTTACAGACTATTCTGCAAGGGTATATCAACTTCGGCTCCGCCCGAAGTTAGCTTTCCTTTCTTGTTTATATATTAGTTCGTAGATAACATCATAATAAAATTTTAAAAAAAATTTAAAAACGCGGGTAACCTACTTTTTATGGCATAGAAACATGAAATATAGCATTTTTTTCCATTGCCTAAACACTTTATTGACATACTAAATATTAAGACTTACAGTAGTCTTAATGTTTAGTATGACCCCCTTTATAAACAACCATTTTAAACCTTTTTGGCATTGAATGATTCAACTTTTGGGTGACTTCTGGGGTAATCTTTGACCACTCCTCGATTAAAGCCGCTTAAAAGTCTGATTTGTTAGATATTTTCCGTTTGCGGACAATTCCAGTAAAGCCAGGCCTGAACAATGCCCACACCATAACGCTTCCCCCGCCGTGTTTTACTGTGGCTTTTAAATTTTTTGTTTGCAGCTTTTTTGTTTGAAGTGCTCTTCGGCAAACTTCAACCTGCTCTTGATGTTTTTAGCGCTAAAGCCTAGTATCCAGATCGACGAAAACCGTACGCCAGTCATGAGAGAGAGCGAGAGGCAAACAGCTTGCATTCACTTTTTGTCGAGCCTTTTTTTCACGTCGGTCCACAGATCGACGAAAAAAATACCAGAAAATTGCATAGCGTTGCCAGTCTGTGGAAATTAACTTGGGTGAACCCTAGCGAAAAGATTAAAAAATTTAATCTTTTGGCGTGCGCTTCTCACTGAACATTATAAGAAATGGAGGGAAAAACTCAAAAAACTCACAAAAGTCGATTGCAGGAGTTTACATGTGAAGACAAAATAACATTAATACTATCTGGGGTGCCTCTTGTCAGAGCAAAATGTTTTTTAGGTCCAGAATGTACGAAAAAACAAAATAAAAGTGCAGCTATGAACTTTAAATTAGCAAATAATTATCAGTAAATTAAAAAGACAACTGTTAAATTTAAATTGTATTGTTTGTCTTGTCCGGCAGACTTGTCTTGCCAAGGTATTTGATAATATCTTTTAAAGGATCTTTCCCGCAAATACGATATTTGAATTTTAAATGCTTGTCAACAAACCCAGCTGATTGACAGTACGACCATAGCACGCTTAAATCTTATGAACTCTCAAAACTTTGGTCACACTGGAAAGATTAAAGTTTTTACGCTAGCATAACCGTTTGTCGATCTGGATACTAGGCTATAAGAAACACTTTGCTCTGACAAGAGGCACCCCAGATAGTATTAATGTTATTTTGTCCTCACATGTAAACTCCTGCAATCGACTTTTGCGGGTGTTTGATTTGTTCCCTCCATTTTTTTAAATTTTCAGTGAGAAGCGCACGCCAAAAGATTCAATTTTTTAATCTTTGCTATAGGGGGCACCAAAAGTTCATTTCAGGATGTTGGCAACGCGAAGTAATTTTCTGGTATTTTTAAAAACAAGCCCGTCGTAAAATGAACGCCAGCTGCTCTCCGGGAGCAGAATAGCTCGAATGAAACCGTTCATTAGCGCTAAAAACATCAAGAGCAGGTTGAAGTTTGCCGAAGAGCACTTGGAAAAAATTCTTCGTCTTGGAACACCGTTATATTTGCTGACGAGTCGAAGTTCAATATTTTCGGTTCAGATGTGGCGTAAGCCCAATTCTGAGCTGCAAACAAAAAATTTAGAAGCCACAGTAAAACACGGCGGGGGAAGCGTTATGGTGTGGGCATTGTTCAGGCCTGGGTTTACTGGAATTGTCCGCAAACGGAAAATATCTAACAAATCAGACTTTTAAGCGGCTTTAATCGAGGAGTGGTCAAAGATTACCCCAAAAGTCACCCAAAAGTTGAATCATTCAATGCCAAAAAGGTTTAAAATGGTTGTTTATAAAGGGGGTCATACTAAATATTAAGACTACTGTAAGTCTTAATATTTAGAATGTCAATAAAGTGTTTAGGCAATGGAAAAAATGCCATATTTCATGTTTCTATGCCACAAAAAGTAGGTTACCCGCGTTTTTAAATTTTTTTAAAATTTTATTATGATGTTATCTACGAACTAATATATAAACAAGAAAGTAAAGCTAACTTCGGGCGGAGCCGAAGTTGATATACCCTTGCAGAATAGTCTGTAAATTATATTCTCCAAAATTATTCATATGATGCATTCTTAATACTCATAAAAAATCCCAACTTTCTAACTTTAAATCACCAAAGTTATGGCATTTCCAATCGTTCAGTTATATGGCAGCTATAGGATATAGTCGGCCGTTCCGACTTATATACTGCGTGCAAAGGAAAGAAGGATTTGTGCAAAGTTTCAATTCGATATCTTTAAAACTGAGAGACTAGTTTGCGTAGAAACAGACAGACGGAAATGCTTATATCAACTCAGGAGGTGATCCTGATCAAGAATATATATACTTTATAGGGTCGGAGGTGTCTCCTTCACTGCGTTGCACACTTTGGACCAAAATTATAATACCCTCCGCAAGGGTATACAAATCTTTAGTTTATTTATGTAGTATTAACAAAAAACCAAAAAGAAATACCACTCAATTTACACACTGTCAAGAAAGTGTTTTGACATCGACGGAAAATAAAGTTTTAGATCGCTTTAAATTTTCGGAGCGACCAGTTTTAACCGATTAACAGAAAATGCCTGGGCAAAAGAATTTCTCTCGATGTCGTTCAGCTGATTTATTTTAACCACCAGATCGGCAAAATCGTCTAGGAACTATCTGAAATGTTTTCAGTGTCTAGACAAAATATTTACAACGTAATAAATAGATCGAACAAGGAAGATAGACTTGGTCCCAAGCCAGCAACAGGACGGCCTCGCAAAATTTCGGACAGAGATGAGCGAAAATTATTGGGGCAGGTGGCCAATAACAATCAAGTTTCACTTAGATCTATTGCAAGCGGTTTCAAGGAGGCTATTATTGTCGATGTTTCCCACGAAACCGTCCGAAAGCTGCTTAAACGGAACGATTACACATCCCGCGTAGCCCGTAAAAAACCATTGCTCTTGAAAGTTAACATCGAAAGGAGACTTTTTGCCAAAATGCACGAAGAGAAGCAAATGGATTTTTGAAACAAAAAATTATGTTTTATTACAATGACGGACCAACCCGAGTCTGGCGGAAGCCTTACAGACTCAAAATATTATTCCGACAGTTAAGTTTGGAAAACTGCCGATCATGGTGTGGGGCTGCATTTCGAGCAAAGGTAGGGGAGAGTTGGCTTTCATTGAAAATACAATGGATGCTAAGCAGTATTTGGACATTTGAAAGACAAAAAAAATCATTGGAGCAGTGCAAAGAAATTTTGATTTTTTGATGGAAACCAACCGAAATTACAATTTTATCAAGATAATAAGCATAAGGCGAATACGGTGAGAATGTGGTTACTATATAATTGGGGAGAAGTGCTGGGACACAGCAGCGCAGAGTCCAGACCTAAATCCAATCAAAAATGTTTGGGCATATTTGAAAAAGAAAGTGGCAAAACGAAGCCCCAACAACAAAAATTAACTCCAAACTGCCATACTGGAGGAATTGGCGAAGATTCCGGAGAAATTGGACATGGAAAAAGCTTTATATTCGATGAAGTCGCGATTGAAGGATGTTTGCGTTGCCAAAGGTGGCAATACCAAAAATTAACATGCGTCTCTTAAAAAAATAAGAACAATAAATTTTTGTCAAAACACTTTCTTGACAGTATGAAAACTGAATGTTATTTGTTTTGTTTTATTTTTAAGAAAGTTAACTGAAGAAATTTGTTATTATACCCTTGCAGAGGCTATTATAATTTCAGTCAAAAGTTTGCAACGCAGTGAAGGAGACATATACGACCCTATAAAGTATATATATTCTTGACCAGCATCACCAGGAGAGTCGATCTAGCCATGTCCGTCTGTCCGTCCGTCTGTCCGTCCGTCCGTTTCTACGCAAACTAGTCCCTCAGTTTTAAAGCTATCTGCTTAAAACTTTTCCAAAAGTTGTCTATCTATTGCAGGTAGTATATAAGTCGGAACGAGCCGGATCGGCCGACTATATCCTATAGCTGCCATATAACTGAACGATTGGAAATGCCACAACTTTGGTGTTTTTAAAGTTAGGAAGTTAGGATTTTTTATTAGTGTTAAGAATGCATCCTATGAATAATTTTGGAGAATATAATTTACAGAATATTCTGCAAGGGTATTTCAACTTCGGCTCCGCCCGAAGTTAGCTTTCTTTTCTTGTTTTTAATGTGGTATTAAAGTTGGTAATGTTACCTTCTCATAGGTATATATATATTGAGACTTTATTTAAAATTTACAGAAGAAACATACATAAACAAAAATAATGCTCATATTTTGCGTTTCTTTAGTATTCGGTATTTTTTGAAAGCCGTCAAAAAAAAAACCCTGTGGCAACTCCAAATACCCAAAAATTAGCCCGCAAAATGGGTTTCCCAGAAAAGCCAACATCTATGTGTCAATAATTGACAGCAAACAGACAGATATACTAAGTTTTTGCTCCAAAATTCAAAATGGGCCGTAAGAGCAAAAATTCGTCCTTGGAGCAGCGAAAACTCGTTCTCCAACTGCATTTAGAGGGCAAAACTTACAAGGAAGCTGCCAAAATCCTGGAGATGAAGCCGAATACGGTTGGTGACATCGTCCGACGGTTTCAGTCGCCTCAATTAAGCAAAAAGGACAACCAAAAAAATTGACTGAGCGCGAAGAAGCGGAAATAGTCCGAAAAGTGAAGAAAAATCCTCGACTCAGTGCGCCAGAATTAAAGGCCGAACTCTTCGCCGACCATGGGAAGACCGTTTCAGCCCAAACCGTTCGTCGTACCATAAAAAGTACAACGGCAGGGTCGCTCGAAAAAAGCCTTTGCTGGCTAAGCGCAACCGGAAGTTAAGGAAAAATTTTGCCCTGGAGTACTCCAAAAAGGACCAAAGCTGGTGGGACGATGTCATTTTCTTAGACGAGAGCAAATTTAACCTTTTCGGCAGTGACGGTAAGACCATGGTTTGGCGGCAACCAAATACGGAGCTGCAGAAAAAACACCTAAGACCAACTGTAAAACACGGCGGCGGAAGTGTGATGGTTTGGGGCTGCATTTCCGCAAAAGGAGTGGGAAATCTGGTTGTTATTAAAGGAATTATGAACCAGGACCAATATTTAAGAATTTTGAAGGAGAATTTGAAGCAGCCGGCGGAAAAAATGGGCATTGGCGAGACTTTTAAGTTGTACCAAGACAATGGCCCGAAACATAAGGCCCATAAGGTTGGGTCCTGGCTGCTTTATAACTGTCGAAAAGTTTTGGAAACGCCTCCTCAATCGCCTGATCTCAATCCGATTGAGAATTTGTGGAGTGAGTTGGACCGCCGTGTCCACAAAATGCCAATTTCTTCCATATCGGCCTTGAAGGAACGTCTTCAGGAAGAGTGGGCTAAAATTGGCCCCGAATACACCAAACAAATTATACAAAATATGCCAAAATGTTTGGACGATTTTTATAAATAAGGCTTTTCAAGCATTCGCCTTTTATATTTGTTTCGGTTACGAAAAAGTTTAATAACCCTTTGGGCGTGTTTAGTAGCACACTTGCGATGGCAACATTTGTAATCAAAATTCTGTCCACCATATAATAGGCGCTGTTCCATCTTGTAGGACATTCTTGCTTTGAACTATAAGGACGTTCGTTTCCTGTAGCCAAACAGTTCTGGACAGTCAAATTGATTGAATGCGCAAAGCAAGGAGTATGTCTTATTTGCAGTATCTTACATGCTTTTATCATATTTTTGGCGTTATCTGTGACTATTGCAGTGACCTTTCCTAAAACGCTCCATTCCTCGAGTACTGTGCGTATAGAGTTAGCAATATTTTCAGAAGAATGGGTCGTTTCGTCGAGGAGCTTTTCAGTGGACAAAACAGCGTTGCGCAATTCGAAATTTTGTTATAAAATGGCACATCACAGTAACGTAGCACTCGTTGGCTCTGGACGTCCAGCAATCTGATGTGAATGCACAGTGCTTTACGTTTTTTAAAAAGGCGGACAACTTGGTCTTTTTTTCATCGTATGGATTTGAAATCGAAAGATTTCTTAAGGTGGTCCGTGAAGGCAATTCATACCTTGGATCAAGGAGGCTTACAAAATTGCGGAAGCCTTTATTTTCCACCATTGAAAAAGGGCGCAAGTCTGAGGTAATGTAGTTGCATAAGGCAATGTCCAATTTTTGTTTGCGATTCGACGACTTTTCGTATTTTTTGTCTATGAATGACAGAATTGAGGGCGTCTGTCTTTGTGGCAATTCGCTTATTGTTAAGACATAGAGTAAGAAACTATAGTTTCTTACTCTATGCTAGTACTCAGATCGACAAACGAGTACGCTAGCGTAAAAACTTTAATCTTTCCAGTGTCACCAAAATTTCGAGAGTTCATCCGAATTAAGCGTGCTACGGTCGTACTGTCAATCAGCTGGGTTTGTTGACAAGCAGTTAAATTTCAAATATCACATTTGCGGGAAAGAGCCTTTAAAAGATATTATCAACAACCTTGGCAAGACAAGTCTGCCGCTGTACAAAGAAATTATTTTGTTTTTTCTTACAATTTTGACCTAAGAAACACTTTGCTCTGACAAGAGGTACCCCAGATAGTATTAATGTTATTTTTTTTGCGGGTGTTTGATTTTATCCCTCCATTTTTTTAAATGTTCAGTGAGAAGCGCACGCCAAAAGATTAAATTTTTAAATCTTTGCGCTATTTTTATCTTCGATCTGAGTACCGAGGTGAAAAAAAGCATGACGAAAAGTGAACGCCAGCATTTTGCCTCTCGCTCTCTCTCATGACATAGAGCAAGAAACTGTATAGAGGTTTCATTTTCTCTGCCGGGCCTCTGCCAAAGCTCAGCCATAGAGTAAGAAACTATATAGAGGTTTCATTTGCTCTGCCCGGGCCTCTGCCAAAGCTCTGCTGAGAGCCATGTTCGAAGCTAACTTCTTCTAACTTCGGTTTCTCACCACTTCTAACATGTGCGAAGCACAAGCAATAGTATGGGGAGTTCTCGCACCTATCCTTAGGAATAAGAGCGACCAGTCCAGCTGCAGAATCTCACCATGGGCATGGAATGAAGCTCGATTCGAACATTTGCAAAACTCTCTTTTTTTCCGTTTTTCGCCTAGGTGGCATCACAGGAAATGTCACTCGGGAGCGCAGGCAGAGCAAATGACGGCTCTATACATTATTACTCTATGGCTCAGCTGAGAGCCATGTTCGAAGCCAACTTCTTCTAACTTCGGTTTCTCACCACTTCTTACATGTGCGAAACACAAGAAATAGTATGGGGAGTTCTCGCACCAATCCTTTGGAATAAGAGCGACCAGTGCAGCTGCAGAAACTCACCGCGGGACTCGGTTCCAGTTCGATCGAACAAATGATCGTTTTTCCCCTACGTGGCATCACTGGCAAAGTCACTCGAGACCGCGGGCAGAGCAAATGAAACCTCTATATAGTTTCTTATGCATAGAGCATAGAGTAAGAAACTATATAGAGGTTTCATTTGCTCTGCCCGTTACCACCACGTAGGGGAAAAACGGAAAAAAAGAGAGTTTTTCATTTGTTCGAATCGAGCTTGAATCGATGCCCATGGTGAATTCTTATTGCTGCACTGCTCGCTCTTATTCCTAAGGATAGGTGCGAGAACTCCCCATACTATTGCTTGTGCTTCGCACATGTTAGGGGTGGTGAGAAACATAAGTTATTAGAAGTTTGCTTCGAACATGGCTCTCAGCAGACTTTGGCAGAGGCCCGGGCAGAGCAAATGAAACCTCTATATAGTTTCTTACTCTATGCCTCTATATAGTTTCTTACTCTATGCCTCTATATAGTTTCTTACTCTATGCCTCTATATAGTTTCTTACTCTATGCCTCTATATAGTTTCTTACTCAATGCCTCTATATAGTTTCTTACTCTATGCCCATACAACAACGTGCTCTCAACACAAATCTCATTTCACTCATGTTATATCGATAACAAAGTTGTGTTTTCTCTTATTTTTTAGCATGTTATTCTCTTCCCCTCATTTTTGGGTTATGTTAACGTGTCTGTAAAGCCATTGAGTGAAAAATAAATGTAGAATTTTGCTTTACCATTAAGCAAAAAACGACTCTTTTTAAAGAATATTAAAAAAGGCATTTTAAAATGTATTGCTTAATTACTGTTACTAAATAATAAAGACAACGATTAAATTCTTATTGTTATGTCATATTTTTATAACAACTAAATAATAAAGACAACGATTAAATTCTTATTGTTATGTCATATTTTTATAACATTTTTAATATTTTACGTATGTCTTATGTTGGATATTATAATTGTAAACCATTATGCAAATAAAATGTAAAAAAATAATGTATATATTTCATGTGATTCTTCTTAAATAATTTTAATTAGGTCTATCAAAATGTAAAAATTTATTTCTAAATAAATGTAAATATTTGTATTTTTTTTCTTGTTTACATTTCGTTGCGCGCGAATTTAATAAGAGAAAAAAATGTTGAAGACTGATTTCAAAATGCAATTACTAAAAATGCAAACGGAATTTAGTTCTTACTATTATTTTTTAATTACTTATTTAATTATTAATCTTTGTATTTATTTATTTATTTTTTTTATTTATTTCAGTTTAAAGAAGTGCATTGTTAACAACTGTGCGGAGCAAATCAATGCCTTTTGTTTCCCGAGGGAGGGAAACAAATCTAAATGGTTGGAAAACCTGCAACGAAGCCACGCATCCAAGCGTGCTCAGGTGTGTCAGGCCGGAATGCTTCTTAAGAGGCATTCTGAGGAAGGGAAGTGTTCCGACCGAAATGTTGGGTGAGTATTTATTCCATTTATTATTATTAAGTTATTTATTCCATTAAGTTAAGTTATATAATTATATTTAATTTATGTAAGTTTACTAATCTTTTTTTATACCCTTGCAGAGGGTATTATTATTTTGGTCAAAAGTGTGCAACGCAGTGAAGGAGACATCTCCGACCCTATAAAGTATATATATTCTTGATCAGGATCACCTCCTGAGTTGATATAGCCATGTCCGTCTGTCCGTCTGTCTGTCCGTCTGTCTGTGTCTACGCGAACTAGTCTCTCAGTTTTAAAGATATCGAATTGAAACTTTGCACACAGCCTTCGATCCTTTGCACGCAGTATATAAGTCGGAACGGCCAGGATCGGACAACTATATCCTATAGCTGCCATATATGGGTATTTTATTTGGCCAGTCAATCCGACCTACCAAATTTCATAAGGATCGGCCGACTATATCCTATAGCTGCTATATAACTGATTGATCGGTAATGCCATAACTTTGGGATTTGTAAAGTTAGGAAGTTGGGATTTTCTATGGCTTTTATATTTGGCCAATCAATCTGACCTACCAAATTTCATAAGGATCGGCTTACTATATCCTATAGCTGCTATATAACTGATTGATCGGTAATGCCATAACTTTGGGATTTGTAAAGTTAGGAAGTTGGGATTTTCTATGGGTTTTATATTTGGCCAATCAATCTGACCTACCAAATTTCATAAGGATCGGCCGACTATATCCTATAGCTGCTATATAACTGATTGATCGGTAATGCCATAACTTTGGGATTTGTAAAGTTGGGAAGTTGGGATTTTCTATGGCTTTTATATTTGGCCAATCAATCTGACCTACCAAATTTCATAAGGATCGGCTGACTATATCCTATAGCTGCTATATAACTGCTTGATCGGTAATGCCATAACTTTGGGATTTGTAAAGTTAGGAAGTTGGGATTTTCTATGGGTTTTATATTTGGCTAATCAATCTGACCTACCAAATTTCATAGGGATCGGCCGACTATATCCTATAGCCGCCACTTAACTGAACGATTGGAAATGCCATAACTTTTGTGTTTTTAAAGTTAGAAAGTTGGGATTTTTTATGAGTGTTAAGAATGCATCAAATGAATAATTTTGGAGAATATAATTCGGAATATTCTGCAAGGGTATTTCAACTTCGGCTCCGCCCGAAGTTAGCTTTCCTTTCTTGTTTTTTATTATTATTATTATTTAGGTTATATGCCAGTGCATAAACCCATGTTCAGCCCTTGGCAAAAAACTAAGCAGTTAATGTGTGGAATTAAGGCTTGTCGTATTGGTAAAGCCCTAATAGGGCTAAATATTCAATCCGTTAGAGAATTCTGTGAAACAAAGAAAATTTATAAAAATGAAAAAGAAAATATTTTGTTGTGCGAGCAGCTCCAAAAACAATTTAAAACAAGAAAGGAAAGCTAACTTCGGGCGGAGCCAAAGTTGATATACCCTTGCAGAATATTCTGTAAATTATATTCTCCAAAATTATTCATATGATGCATTTAAACACTCATAAAAAATTCCAACTTCCAAACTTCAAAAACACCAAAGTTATGGCATTTCCAATCGTTCAGTTACATGGCAGCTATAGGAAACAGTCAGCCGATCCTAATGAAATTTGGTATGTCGGATTGATTGAAAACCCATAGGAAATCCCAACTTTCTAACTTAACAAACACCAAAGTTATGGGATTTCCGATCAATCAGTTATATGGCAGCTATGGGATATAGTCGGCCGATCCGAATGAAATTTGGTAGGTCGAATTGATTGGCTAAGTATAAAACCCAAAGAAAATCCCAACTTCCTAACTTAACAAACACCAAAGTTATGGCATTTCCGATTAATCAGTACTATGGCGGCTATAGGATATAGTCGTCCGATGCTCATGAATTTGTTCAGTTACATGGCAGCTATAGGAAACAGTCAGCCGATCCTAATGAAATTTGGTATGCCGGATTGATTGAAAACCCATAGGAAATCCCAACTTTCTAACTTAACAAACACCAAAGTTATGGGATTTCCGATCAATCAGTTATATGGCAGCTATGGGATATAGTCCGCCGATCCTCATGAAATTTGGAAGGTCGGATTGATTGGCCATATATAAAACTTGTAGAAAATCCCAACTTCCTAACTTTACAAACACCAAAGTTATGGCATTTCAGATCAATCAGTTATTTGACGACTATAGGATATAGTCCGCCGATCCTCATGAAATTTGGAAGGTCGGATTGATTGGCCATATATAAAACTTGTAGAAAATCCCAACTTCCTAACTTTACAAACACCAAAGTTATGGCATTTCAGATCAATCAGTTATATGACGACTATAGGATATAGTCCGCCGATCCTTATGAAATTTGGTTGGTCGGATTGATTGGCCAAATATAAAACCCATAGGAAATCCCAACTTCCCAACTTAACAAACACCAAAGTTTTGGCATTTCCGCTCAATCAGTTATATGGCAGCTATAGGATATAGTCGGCCGATCCCGGCCGTTCCGACTAATATACTGCGTGCAAAGGAAAGAAGGGTGTGTGCAAAGTTTCAACCCGATATCTTTAAGGGGTTATCCGGGTCTTGACACTTCAAAAAATTCATTTTTTTCAAACTTGTTTATATAATAGTAAAAAGTGTCAGGAATGTTATCCGAAAATTTCAAGTTGATTGAAGCAAAACTAGGTCGGATTGATTGGCCAGATATAAAACCCATAGGAAATTCCAACTTCCTATCTTTACAAACACCAAAGTTATGGCATTTCAGATCAATCAGTTATATGACGACTATAGGATATAGTCCGCCGATCCTTATGAAATTTGGTTGGTCGGATTGATTGGCCAAATATAAAACCCATAGGAAATCCCAACTTCCCAACTTAACAAACACCAAAGTTTTGGCATTTCCGCTCAATCAGTTATATGGCAGCTATAGGATATAGTCGGCCGATCCCGGCCGTTCCGACTAATATACTGCGTGCAAAGGAAAGAAGGGTGTGTGCAAAGTTTCAACCCGATATCTTTAAGGGGTTATCCGGGTCTTGACACTTCAAAAAATTCATTTTTTTCAAACTTGTTTATATAATAGTAAAAAGTGTCAGGAATGTTATCCGAAAATTTCAAGTTGATTGAAGCAAAACTGTAGGAATGGGAGAAATTTAAAGCCCAGCGTACGAATGAGTCACAACAGGCAATTCGGGCTCTGTCGTCGAGCAGATGCGGCACTTTAAATGCGTTTTTCCACTTTTTTGAAGTCGGTAGTCACGATTTCTCAAAAACTATTGCACCGATCAACTTCTGCTTTTGCACACTTCTTTAAGACATAATTCTCTTGTCCTTAACGGAGGGATTTTTTAAATTTTTAATTACAACTCATTTTATAAGCCAAAATATGGCCAAAATTTACGTAAAAAATTGAACTTTTTATGAAAAGAGCTATAAAAAATTCAATTTTTAATATAAAAAAAAATGGCTCGTAGAGGACAAGCGATACTCATACACTATCAGAATAATTTTGGTTTTTTAATTTCAGATAAAAATTGACGGAGATTTTCTGCCTACCGCAAGGACACCTTTTTTTAAGAGGTCAAGTTCAAGCCTGCCACAACGGCTCAATTTTAAAAATTGTTGGTTAAAATTTTTACACAATGTTGTTCCAACCTTAAACATTAATGAACAATAAACGAAATTTGTGAAATTGTCGTAAGATCTTTTAAAAAAATTCACGAAAATAGGCTTTTTTTCGTGCTCCAAGACCCGGATAACCCCTTAAAACTGAGAGACTAGTTTGCGTAGAAACAGACAGACGGACAGACAGACGGACAGACAGACAGACGGACAGACAGACGGACATGGCTATATCAACTCAGGAGGTGATTCTGATCAAGAATATATATACTTTATAGGGTCGGAGATGTCTCCTTCACTGCGTTGAACACTTTTGACCAAAATTCTAATACCCTCTGCAAGGGAATAACAAGAAAGGAAAGCTAACTTCGGGCGGAGCCGAAGTTGATATACCCTTGCAGAACATTCTGTAAATTATATTCTCCAAAATTATTCATGTGATGCATTCTTAATACTTCCTAACTTTAAAAACACCAAAGTTATGGCATTTCCAATAGTTCAGTTGTATGGCAGCTAAAGGATGTAGTCGGCCGATCCTTATGAAATTTGATAGGTCAGATTGATTGGCCAATTATAAAACCCATAGAAAATCCCAACTCCCCTAACTTAAAAAACACCAAAGTTATGGCCTTTCCGATCGTTCAGTTATATGGCAGCTATAGGATATAGTCGGCCGATCCGGCTCGTTCCGACTTATATACTACCTGTAATAGAAAGACAACTTTTGGGAAAGTTTCAAGCTTTAAAACTGAGGAACTAGTTTGCGTAGAAACGGACAGACGGACATGGCTAGATCGACTCTCCTGGTGATGCATGGTGAAGAATACATATACTTTATAGGGTCGGAGATGTCTCCTTCACTGCGTTGCACACTTTTGACCAAAATTAGAATATCCTCTGCAAGGGTATAAAAACGGTAGAAAACAATTAAAATGCCACGTGGAACCGAATTGAGTAAAGAAGAGCAGATTAAAATCAAAACTTTGGCTGATTGTGACGTTAAAGTGGGTGTTATTGCTACATCATTAAACAGGCATTGAAATACTAAATTGAATTTTCTAAAGTATCCGCACACATATGCTCAGAACAACCGAAAAGGTGCAGTTCGTAAGGTTGATGGGCGCACTAAACGCCACGTTCGAGCTTTAGCAACTGATAAAATGATGAGTTGCGCGCAAATTAAAGCAGAACTAAAGCTGCCAATAACTCGGCAAAGGGTGCAGCAAATTTGCCGAAAGGAGTTACATCTCCGATATGAAGCTAAGGTACCAAAACCTAAGCTATTACGATTGTGAATTCCATAATGTCGTCTTTAGTGATGGGAACAAATTCAATTTAGACGACCCAGATGAAAACCAAAAGAACTAAGTTAATTCAATGCCTAAACGATTGCAATTAGTGGAGCAACAAAAGGGAGACATTATATCATACTAAAACAAGAAAGGAAAGCTAACTTCGGGCGGAGCTGAAGTTGATATACCCTCGCAGAATATTCTGTAAGTTATGGCATTTCCAATCGTTCAGTTATATGGCAGCTATAGGATATAGTCGGCCGATCCTCATGAAATTTGGTAGGTCGGATTGATTGGCCAAAAATAAAACCCATAAAAATTTCCGACTTCCTAATATTACAAACACCAAAGTTATGGCATTTCCGATCGTTCAGTTATATGGCAGCTATAGGATATAGTCGGCCGATCCTTATGATTTGGTAGATCGAATTGGTTGGCCAAGTATAAAACTCATACAAATTCCCAACTTCCTAACTTAAAAAACACCAAAGTTATGGCCTTTCCGATCGTTCAGTTATATGGCAGCTATAGGATATAGTCGGCCGATCCGGCTCGTTCCGACTTATATACTACCTGTAATAGAAAGAGAACTTTTGGGAAAGTTTCAAGCTTTAAAACTGAGGAACTAGTTTGCGTAGAAACGGACAGACGGACGGACGGACAGACGGACATGGCTAGATCGACTCTCCTGGTGATGCATGGTGAAGAATACTTATACTTTATAGGGTCGGAGATGTCTCCTTCACTGCGTTGCACACTTTTGACCAAAATTAGAATACCCTCTGCAAGGGTATAAAAATTTGATGTTCACAAACTAATTTCCATTTCTGTGACACCCTTACTAAGACCGTATATTAAGTCAAACGTCGTTTTGCTTCATCTTGATCTATACTGTAATTGGTCCATTTAGCCAGTTGGACATGTCGCCTTTGTGTAACCCACACATGCACAAATAGTTTCTGTGCCTTTTAATGCACGATTCAAAGAAGTGCATACCGTGTTTCATTTGACTTAGGCAGCCGTCGTATTGGGACGAGTAGAAAATTTGCTCGGTCTGCCATTGAAAATTCTGCCAAACCTTTAAGTACTCTTGTATGACACCCCCTCCAACGCATCTCTCTGTAGTTTTTATTTTTAAGTTCCCGCCAACTGTCTGTCATATGAATGCGAAAGCCTTGAGCTGAGCACATGTTTTCAATTTGCCGTCAGTCGGATAACGCTACTTCCCTTTTCTGTTAAACATGTTCTGACAGCCTGTCAAACAAGTTTCAAAGCTGACTTTTAAATATTAATGCCACATGGTAAGTATGTCCTGCGGCGCCTGTCTTATGAAAAAATGTTCTTGGTAAACTCAACCAATTTTACAAACAGGCAGTTATTGGTTGAATTAATCGAAAAGAAACAAGAGAGAACGCTATAGTCGAGTGCCTCGACTTTTAGATACCCGTTACTCAGCTAAACAACTTTAGATTTTGCATTAACATAATGTGAATTAGAGCGACCACAGGAAAAACGGACAAAAAGTTCAAATTATCAATTTGAATTAGGCGATCTCTTAGAGCTGGCAGCTTTACAGCACGAGCATCAGCACCAGCGCTGCTTTAGCGCAGGCAGCTTTTGTCCTGCACCAGCATACACACATACGCCATTGCTTGACTCAGACCTCCAATTTGGCTAACTTGATTTGATTTGCATAGTTCTTGGGATATAGTTCGGTATTGACAAATGAAAACCATCGCAATTTCATTTAATAGAAATCCTTATCGAGAATTAACGTTGAGTCTGTTGAGCACCTTGGCCAGCTGTTCCAAAGTCATCCGTTAGATGGCGCTATTGTATTGCGCCATCTACTCCAAGCCATTGGTACCACGGGCCATGAAAGGCGGAAATGTAGGCGCTAGCCAGGCTTAAGCGTTTAATGGGTTTTTGGGCGTTAGAGTGGGCGTGGCAAACTTTTATTAGGCCAATCGATAGATATTGACGAAACAAATAATTATCAATTAAAATTTTCGTAATAGCATCAAAACTGTGGCCACAGCTTGTGGCTTGTGGGCGTCAGAGGGGGCGTGGCACCATTTTGAAACAAACTTGCGCTGCGTAGGAACTCCTAAAATCTACATGCAAAATGCCAATCTTCTAGCTTTTATAGTTTCCGAGATCTCAGCGTTCATACGGACAGACAGACGGACAGAAGGACATGGCTAGATCGACTCGGCTAGTGATCCTGAACAAGAATATATATACTTTATAGGGTCGGAAACGCTTCCTTCTACATGTTACATACTTTTGCACGAATACAATATACCCTTTTACACTACGAGTAACGGGAATAACTATAATCAACAGTAAATGTTATGTTTTACATTAGGAAATGTAAAATAATAAAATGTTTGTAGTTTAATTGCTTTAACCGAAACCAACTTTTACCAATTTTAGCAGTAATGTAAGTGTTTTTATACCCGTGCAGAGGGTATTATAATTTTGGTCAGAAGTTTGTAACGCAGTGAAGGAGACGTTTCCGACCCTATAAAGTATATATATTCTTGATCAGGATCAATAGGGGAGTCGATAAAGCCATGTCCGTCTGTCCGTCTGTTTCAATACCGTTTGCGAGCTTAGCTAGCGATCTGAAACTTTCACACTCGTCCTAAAACATGTGTACGCAGATCAAGTTTGAAAATCGCCCCGATCGGACGTCTATATCCTATAGCTCCCATAGGAACAATCGGATATATCTTGCAAGAATTGATGATATTTCGCACAGTGTAGGAGCTATTGACATGAATCTTTCAAATCGTATTTTTATACCCTTGCAGAGGGTATTATAATTTTGGTCAAAAGTGTGCAACGCAGTGAAGGAGACATCTCCGACCCTATAAAGTATATATATTCTTGATCAGGATCACCTCCTGAGTTGATATAGCCATGTCCGTCTGTCCGTCTGTCCGTCTGTCTGTCCGTCTGTCTGTTTCTACGCAAACTAGTCTCTCAGTTTTAAAGCTATCGAATTAAAACTTTGCACACACCCTTCTTTCCTTTGCACGCAGTATATAAGTCGGAACGGCCGGGATCGGCCGACTATATCCTATAGCTGCCATATAACTGATTAATCGGAAATGCCGTAACTTTCGTGTTTGTAAAGTTAGAAAGTTGGGATTTTCTATGGGTCTTATATTTGGACAATCAATCCGACCTACCAAATTTCATAAGGATCGGACGACTATATTCTATAGCTGCCATTTAACTGAACGATCGGAAATGCCATAACATTGGTGTTTTTAAAGTTAGGAAATTGGGATTTTTTATTGGTTTTTTATATTCAATAACTGAACGATCAGAAATGCCATAACTTTGGTGTTTTTAAAGTTAGGAAGTTGGGATTTTTTATGGGTTCTATATTTGGCCAATCAATCTGACCTACTAAATTTTAAAAGGATCGGTCGACTATATTCTATAGCTGCCATATAACTGAACGATCGGAAATGCCATAACATTGGTGTTTTTAAAGTTAGGAAATTGGGATTTTGTATTGGTTTTTTATTTGGTCAATCTATCAGACATACCAAATTTCATAAGGATCTTTGGTGTGTTTTTCAGATTTAACTTTAAACCTAATTTAGAATTGTTATTGAGCACTGGTACATATAAGAAAATTTGTACTTAGTCATAGAATATGTCATAGAATATGACTATCATAGTTATCATCATAAATAAAATAAATCAATAAAATTCAACCCCCTCGAACTTTTCCTTAATGGTAATGCCAACTTTTGAGAAATAGATTTATTATACCCTTGCAGAGGGTATTATAATTTTGGTCAAAAGTGTGCAACGCAGTGAAGGAGACATCTCCGACCCTATAAAGTATATATATTCTTGATCAGGATCACCTCCTGAGTTGATATAAGCATGTCCGTCTGTCCGTCTGTCTGTCCGTCAGTCTGTTTCTACGCAAACTAGTCTCTCAGTTTTAAAGATATCGAGTTGAAACTTTGCACACACCCTTCTTTCCTTTGCACGCAGTATATAAGTCGGAACGGCCGGGATCGGCCGACTATATCCTATAGCTGCCATATAACTGATTGAAAAAAGGTGCCACGCCCCCTTTAACGCCCACAATCGCTTATATACGATTTCAAAAATGTAAATATTTCGGAAAAATAAAAATGCAGTTTTATTGTGTTTATCAATACCTATCGAAATGTAGAAGAAATTTTTCAAATCGGACCATTCGTTAAAAAGTTATGCGTGATCAAAGTTTCTATATCCATCTCCCTCGCACTCCCTGTACCTGAGTAACGGGTATCTGATAGTCGGGGCACCCGACTATAGCGTTCTCTCTTGTTAAAATTAGAAAGCTGGGATTTTTTATGACTTTTAAGAATGCATCATATGAATAATTTTGGAGAATATAATTTACAGAATATTCTGCAAGGGTATTTCAACTTCGGCTCCGCCCGAAGTTAGTTTTCCTTTCTTGTTATACCCTTGCAGAGGGTATTATAATTTTGGTCAAAAGTGTGCAACGTAGTGAAGGAGACATCTCCGACCCTATAAAGTATATATATTGATCAGAATCACCTCCTGAGTTGATATAAGCATGTCCGTCTGTCTATCTGTCCGTCTGTCTGTTTCTACGCAAACTAGTCTCTCAGTTTTAAATATCGAATTGAAACTTTGCACACACCCTTCTTTCCTTTGCACGCAGTATATAAGTCGGAACGGCCAGGATCGGTCGACTATATCCTATAGCTGCCATATAACTGATTGATCGGAAATGCCATAACTTTGGTGTTTGTAAAGTTAGGAAGTTTGGATTTTTTATGAGTGTTAAGAATGCATCATATGAATAATTTTGGAGAATATAATTAACAGAATATTCTGCAAGGGTATTTCAACTTCGGCTCCTCCCGAAGTTATCTTTCCTTTCTTGTTTTTTTCTGATTGTTCCTATGGGGCTATATGATATAGTCGCCCCATCCGGCTCGTTTACGAAGATTTGTCATCGCAAGATTTATTGAATCGTTGCTGCGGGGATTCACTCAGAACAACAACGCCCCAAAACACGTTTTTGGCGCCTCCAACATTATAACCATTGCAGCATATCTTGCCACCTGCATTTTAACATGCCCACAATTTCGCTTCCATTCGCGACCATGAGCGGATTACAGACGCGGAGCGGCGATCGACATATCAGTCAGTGGAAGAAAGAACTTCCCGAAAAAACGAAAGGTTTGCAACCTTATCATATCATATATAAATTTTGGTAAAGCTGATTAGCTGTAAGTATCCAGATATAAACATTTAAATCGAAAAAAACTTTACATAAAACTTTAAACGCGTTCTCTGAAAAACTACATTTTACGAGCTGGCGACTGTCATATCTCAGTCAATTTTTAATGGATCTCAATGTTTTTTTTTTAAGGCGTAATTAAATTGTGTATGGAAAGAACTATAATTACATACATTGATAGCTTATACATTGAATTTGTTATCGACAAAAAAGTAAAGAAAAACGACACTGAATTTTTTAAACGTTGCCATTTTGTTATTATACCCTTGCAGAGGGTATTATAATTTTGGTCAAAAGTGTGCAACGCAGTGAAGGAGACATCTCCGACCCTATAAAGTATATATATTCTTGATCAGGATCACCTCCTGAGTTGATATAAGCATGTCCGTCTGTCTGTCCGTCTGTATGTCCGTCTGTCTGTTTCTACGCGAACTATTCTCTCAGTTTTAAAGATATCGTATTGAAACTTTGCACACACCCTTCTTTCCTTTGCACGCAATATATAAGTCGGAACGCCCGGGATCGGCCGACTATATCCTATAGCTGCCATATAACTGATTGATCGGAAATGACATAACTTTGGTGTTTGTAAAGTTAGGAAGTTGGGATTTTCTAAGGGTTTTATATTTGGCCAATTAATCTGACCTACCAAATTTCATAAGGATCGGCCGACTACATCCTATAGCTGCCATACAACTGAACGATTGGAAATGCCATAACTTTGGTGTTTTTTAAAGTTAGGAGGTTGGGATTTTTTCTGAGTGTTAAGAATGCATCATATGAATAATTTTGGAGAATATAATTTACAGAATATTCTGCACGGGTATTTCAACTTCGGCTCCGCCAGAAGTTAGCTTTCCTTTCTTGTTATACCCTTGCAGAGGGTATTATAATTTTGGTCAAAAGTGTGCAACGCAGTGAAGGAGACATCTCCGACCCTATAAAGTATATATATTCTTGATCAGGATCACCTCCTGAGTTGATATAAGCATGTCCGTCTGTCCGTCTGTCTGACCGTCTGTCTGTCCGTCTGTCTGTTTCTACGCGAACTAGTCTCTCAGTTTTAAAGATATCGAATTGAAACTTTGCACACACCTTTCTTTCCTTTGCACGCAGTATATAAGTCGGAACGGCCGGGATCGGCCGACTATATCCTATAGCTGCCATATAACTGATTGATCGGAAATGCCATAACTTTGGTGTTTGTTAAGTTAGGAAGTTGGGATTTTCTATGGGTTTTATATTTGGCTAATTTATCCGACCTACCAAATTTCATAAGGATCGGCCGACTATATCCTATAGTCGCCATATAACTGATTGATCGGAAATGCCATAACTTTGGAGTTTGTAAAGTTAGGAAGTTGGGATTTTCTAAGGGTTTTATATTTGACCAATCAATCTGACCTCCAAAATTTCATAAGGATCAGCCGACAATATCCTATAGCTGCCATGTAACTGAACGATTGGAAATGCCATAACTTTGGTGTTTTTGAAGTTAGGAAGTTGGGATTTTTTATGAGTGTTAAAATGCATCATATGAATAATTTTGGAGAATATAATTTACAGAATATTCTGCAAGGGTATATAAACTTCGGCTCCGCCCGAAGTTAGCTTTCCTTTCTTGTTATACCCTTGCAGAGGGTATTATAATTTTGGTCAAAAGTGTGCAACGCAGTGAAGGAGACATCTCCGACCCTACAAAGTATATATATTCTTGATCAGGATCACCTCCTGAGTTGATATAGCCATGTCCGTCTGTCTGTCCGTCTGTCTGTTTCTACGCGAACTAGTCTCTCAGTTTTGAAGATATCGAATTGAAACTTTGCACACACCCTTCTTTCCTTTGCACGCAGTATATAAGTCGGAACGGCCGGGATCGGCCGACTATATCCTATAGCCGCCATATAACTGATTGATCGGAAATGCCATACCTTTCGTGTTTGTAAAGTTAGGAAGTTGGAATTTTCTATGGGTTTTATATTTGGCCAATCAATCCGACCTACCAAATGGGTTATAGTTATAGCATTTCCGATCAATCAGTTATATGGCAGTTATAGGATATAGTCGACCGATCCTTATGAAATTTAATAGGTCGGATTAATTGGGCAAATACAAAACCCATAAAAAATCCCAACTTCCTAACTTTAAAAATACCAAAGTTATGACATTTCCGATCGTTCAATTATATGGCAGCTATAGGATATAGTCGGCTGATCCGGCTTGTTCCGACTTATATACTACCTGCACTAGAAAGACAACCTTTGGGAAAGTTTAAAGCAGATAACTTTAAAACTGAGGGACTAGTTTGCGTAGAAACGGTCAGACGGACGGACAGAAGGACGGACAGACGGACAGACGGACAGTTGCAATCTGTGAATTGTTCTGAGATTGCTAAAATTTACTATATTTTGGAGTATATGGAAATATTTTAGGAAATAACAAAGTTATAGTTACGAAAGGACGCACATAATTCGAATCGGCATAGATCGACTCTACAGGCGATGATGGTCTAGAATATATGTACCTTATAGGATCGGAAATGTCTCCTTTATTGTAATGCAAACTTTTGAAATTATAATACCATCTGCAAGGGTATAATAAAATACAACAAGAAAGGTAAGCTAACTTCGGGCGGAGCCGAAGAATATTCTATAAATTATATTCTCCAAAATTATTCATATAAATCATTCTTAATACTCATAAAAAATTCCAACTTCCTAACTTTAAAAACACCAAAGTTATGGCATTTCCAATCGTTCAGTTATATGGCAGCTATAGGATATAGTCGGCTGATCCTTATGAAAATCCCAACTTCCTAACTTTACAAACTCTAAAGTTATGGCATTTCCAATCGTTCAGTTATATGGCGGCTATAGGATATAGTCGACCGATCCTTATCAATTTTGGTAGGTCGGATTGATTGGCCAAATTTAAAACCCATAGAAAATCACAACTTCTTAACTTTACAAACACCAAAGTTATGGCATTTCCAATAGTTCAGTTATATGGCAGCTATAGGATATAGTCGGCCAATCCTAAAAATTTGGTAGGTCGGATTGATTGTCCATAAATAAAACCCATAGAAAATCCCAACTTCCTAACTTTACAAACACCAAAGTTATGGCCTTTCCGATCTTTCAGTTATATGGCAGCTATAGGATTTAGTCGGCCGATCCGGCTCGTTCCGACTTATATACTACTTGCAATAGAAAGACAACTTTTGGGAAAGTTTTAAGCAGATAGCTTTAAAACTGAGGGACTAGTTTGCGTAGAAACGGACAGACGGACGGACAGACGGACATGGCTAGATCGACTCTCCTGGTGATGCTGATCAAGAATATATATACTTTATAGGGTCGGAAATGTCTCCTTCACTGCGTTGCAAACTTTTGACTGAAATTATAATACCCCCTGCAAGGGTATAAAAACAATAACATTGTTTCAATAAACAATATTTCTTGTTTTAAAGGCGGTTTTCTAAAAAAATATTTCTGAGCCCAGTACTCAGATCAAAAAACGAGTACGCCAGCGAAAAAATGTTCCCAGTGTTTTTGAGAGTTTACAGAATTGAGTATTCTACGGTCGTATTGTCAATCAGCTGGGTTTGCTGACAAACAGTTATATTTCAAAAATCTTTTTTTGACGGGAAGAGCTTTTAAAGGGTGGTCTCAACTACCTTGGCAAGACAAGTTTGCCGAAATACATTCGAAGTAAATAATCCGTTAGGAAGCCATTCAGGCGCTGAAAATTTATGTGTGGTTTATTACACGTTTCCCGTTATTCCCCAGCATATACTTTCTAAATTGGACTTCCTTTTTGTGGCAGCCTACTTTAAAAGCAAATACACAAACAATTTATGGTAGCAATCCTTTCCTGAAACCTGTTGTTTATAGAAAACTTAAAGAAACCGGATTAGATTTAATTAGATTTTAATTACAAAGGTCAGAAAAAAGTATACTTTCTATCGCCTAAAATTCTTTGAGAAAATTTGTGCCAAACGAAATACTCGGTTTTTCAACTCATACTAGTTTGCGTAGAAACGGTCAGACGGACGGACAGAAGGACGGACAGACGGACAGACGGACAGTTGCAATCTGTGAATTGTTCTGAGATTGCTAAAATTTACTATATTTTGGAGTATATGGAAATATTTTAGGAAATAACAAAGTTATAGTTACGAAAGGACGCACATAATTCGAATCGGCATAGATCGACTCTACAGGCGATGATGGTCTAGAATATATGTACCTTATAGGATCGGAAATGTCTCCTTTATTGTAATGCAAACTTTTGAAATTATAATACCATCTGCAAGGGTATAATAAAATACAACAAGAAAGGTAAGCTAACTTCGGGCGGAGCCGAAGAATATTCTATAAATTATATTCTCCAAAATTATTCATATAAATCATTCTTAATACTCATAAAAAATTCCAACTTCCTAACTTTAAAAACACCAAAGTTATGGCATTTCCAATCGTTCAGTTATATGGCAGCTATAGGATATAGTCGGCTGATCCTTATGAAAATCCCAACTTCCTAACTTTACAAACTCTAAAGTTATGGCATTTCCAATCGTTCAGTTATATGGCGGCTATAGGATATAGTCGACCGATCCTTATCAATTTTGGTAGGTCGGATTGATTGGCCAAATTAAAAACCCATAGAAAATCACAACTTCTTAACTTTACAAACACCAAAGTTATGGCATTTCCAATAGTTCAGTTATATGGCAGCTATAGGATATAGTCGGCCAATCCTAAAAATTTGGTAGGTCGGATTGATTGTCCATAAATAAAACCCATAGAAAATCCCAACTTCCTAACTTTACAAACACCAAAGTTATGGCCTTTCCGATCTTTCAGTTATATGGCAGCTATAGGATTTAGTCGGCCGATCCGGCTCGTTCCGACTTATATACTACTTGCAATAGAAAGACAACTTTTGGGAAAGTTTTAAGCAGATAGCTTTAAAACTGAGGGACTAGTTTGCGTAGAAACGGACAGACGGACGGACAGACGGACATGGCTAGATCGACTCTCCTGGTGATGCTGATCAAGAATATATATACTTTATAGGGTCGGAAATGTCTCCTTCACTGCGTTGCAAACTTTTGACTGAAATTATAATACCCCCTGCAAGGGTATAAAAACAATAACATTGTTTCAATAAACATTATTTCTTGTTTTAAAGGCGGTTTTCTAAAAAAATATTTCTGAGCCCAGTACTCAGATCAAAAAACGAGTACGCCAGCGAAAAAATGTTCCCAGTGTTTTTGAGAGTTTACAGAATTGAGTATTCTACGGTCGTATTGTCAATCAGCTGGGTTTGCTGACAAACAGTTATATTTCAAAAAATCTTTTTTTGGCGGGAAGAGCTTTTAAAGGGTGGTCTCAACTACCTTGGCAAGACAAGTTTGCCGAAATACATTCGAAGTAAATAATCCGTTAGGAAGCCATTCAGGCGCTGAAAATTTATGTGTGGTTTATTACACGTTTCCCGTTATTCCCCAGCATATACTTTCTAAATTGGACTTCCTTTTTGTGGCAGCCTACTTTAAAAGCAAATACACAAACAATTTATGGTAGCAATCCTTTCCTGAAACCTGTTGTTTATAGAAAACTTAAAGAAACCGGATTAGATTTAATTAGATTTTAATTACAAAGGTCAGAAAAAAGTATACTTTCTATCGCCTAAAATTCTTTGAGAAAATTTGTGCCAAACGAAATACTCGGTTTTTCAACTCATTTTAAAGCTACATTTTATTGTCGATTTTGTACTCGTTCAAAGGAGAATACAGCCGAAGAAGCTGTTGCTTTACCAGAGCATTTAAGAAACAAGCAAAATTATGATATTAAAGCAACAGGCTTAAAATCAAGTTGTATTTTGAATGATCTAAAATATTATCATGTGACGGAAAATTTTATGTCTTACATCATGCATGATTTATACAAAGGAAAATTTGTTTCCTTTTAATAATTTTAACCATCGAAAAAATCTATTTAATTACGGTGCAACAGACTTGGGAAATAAATCTATAGATTTTGAGCTTCAACTTCAGTAGTTTTTCAGATTTGGATAGCGAGTCAAGTCGGACAACTTGCAACAAATCCTCTTTGTCATATGTTCTAATATTTAACCATTCTATTAAGGGGCGGGTATAGTTAATTTGGTGCAAAATCGGTCATTTTTAAACCATTTTTATTGGTTTTTGTATGTGATAGGGCAACAATTAAACATATATTGTGAATTTTTTCATCCAAAAATATTTAAAATTAAGTCAGATACAGGCAATCTCCGGCAGCGCCTCGGAAGAAAACACGTTTTGCGGTGTACACGATAACTGGTCACAGAATCAATTGAAATAAAAAAATCAAATTGCATTAGTTAAAGGACAAGATTTCTCAGGTAAAGCAGTCGAGTTTTTTAGGCACTTGAGATATTTGTTGCTCTAAAAATAATAAATTAAAAAAAATAAAACTCGACAGCGTTACCTGAGGAATTTAGTAGAGAAATACTATGCAAAATTTCAAAACGATCCGTCCGATAGATTTTGCAGGATCGTGTACACCGACTTTGAAAATGGCAACTTTTCAGGAGAGCGTTTTTATACCCGTTACTCGTGCAAAAGTATGTAACAGGTAGAAGGAAGCGTTTCCGACCCTATAAAGTATATATATTCTTGTTCAGAATCACTAGCCGAGTCGATCTAGCCATGTCCGTCTGTCCGTCTGTCTGTCTGTCCGTATGAACGCTGAGATCTCGGAAACTATAAAAGCTAGAAGATTGGCATTTTGCATGCAGATTCTAGGAGTTCCTACGCAGCGCAAGTTTGTTTCAAATATTTAAATATTTCGGAAAAGTAAAAATGCAGTTTTATTGTGTTTATCAATACCTATCGAAATGTAGAAGAAATTTTTCAAATCGGACCATTCGCTAAAAAGTTATGCGTGATCAAAGTTTCTATCTCCATCTCCCTCGCACTCCCTTTACCTGAGTAACGGGTATCTGATAGTCGGGGCACCTGACTATAGCGGCGGAGCCGAAGAATATTCTATAAATTATATTCTCCAAAATTATTCATATAAAGCATTCTTAATACTCATAAAAAATTCCAACTTCCTAACTTTAAAAACACCAAAGTTATGGCATTTCCAATCGTTCAGTTATATGGCAGCTATAGGATATAGTCGGCTGATCCTTATGAAAATCCCAACTTCCTAACTTTACAAACTCTAAAGTTATGGCATTTCCAATCGTTCAGTTATATGGCGGCTATAGGATATAGTCGACCGATCCTTATCAATTTTGGTAGGCCAAATTTAAAACCCATAGAAAATCACAACTTCTTAACTTTACAAACACCAAAGTTATGGCATTTCCAATAGTTCAGTTATATGGCAGCTATAGGATATAGTCGGCCAATCCTAAAAATTTGGTAGGTCGGATTGATTGTCCATAAATAAAACCCATAGAAAATCCCAACTTCCTAACTTTACAAACACCAAAGTTATGGCATTTTCGACCAATTAGTTATATGGCAGCTATAGGATATAGTCCGCCGATCCTTATGAAATTTGGTAGGTCGGATTGATTGGCCTAATATAGAACCCATAGGAAATCCCAACTTCCCACCTTAACAAACACCAAAGTTATGGCATTTCCGATCAATCAGTTATATGGCAGCTCTAGGATACAGTCTTATTGTGTTTATCAATACCTATCGAAATGTAGAAGAAATTTTTCAAATCGGACCATTCGCTAAAAAGTTATGCGTGATCAAAGTTTCTATCTCCATCTCCCTCGCACTCCCTTTACCTGAGTAACGGGTATCTGATAGTCGGGGCACCTGACTATAGCGTTCTCTCTTGTTAATTAAAGACATTTTATTACGTTAATATACTGTTTGAGTTTGTTATACCCTTGCAGAGGGTATTATAATTTTGGTCAAAAGTGTGCAACGCAGTGAAGGAGACATCTCCGACCCTATAAAGTATATATATTCTTGATCAGGATCACCTCCTGAGTTGATATAGCCATGTCCGTCTGTCCGTCTGTCTGTTTCTACGCAAACTAGTCTCTCAGTTTTAAAGCTATCGAATTGAAACTTTGCACACACCCTTCTTTCCTTTGCACGCAGTATATAAGTCGGAACGGCCGGGATCGGCCGACTATATCCTATAGCTGCCATATAACTGATTGATCGGAAATGCCATAACTTTCGTGTTTGTAAAGTTAGGAAGTTGGGATTTTCTATGGGTTTTATATTTGGCCAATCAATCCGACCTACCAAATTTCATAAGAATCGGACGACTATATCCTATAGCCGCTATATTACTGATTAAACCAGAGAAGCTATTTACATAAATACGTTGGTGCTAACCAATTTTAATGAGTACATTCAGAATGCGAATGCAATTACTTTTCCCACGTCGCATTAAATCGTATAGTTATCGTATACGAAAACAAGAAAGAAAAGCTAACTTCGGGCGGAGCCGAAGTTGATATACCCTTGCAGAATACTCTGTAAATTATATTCTCCAAAATTATTCATATGATGCATTCTTAATACTCATAAAAAATCCCAACTTCCTAACTTTAAAAACACCAAAGTTATGGCATTTCCAATCGTTCAGTTATATGGCAGCTATAGGATATAGTCGGCCGATCCTTATGAAATTTGGTAGGTCGGATTGATTGTCCATAAATAAAACCCATAGAAAATCCCAACTTCCTAACTTTACAAACACCAAAGTTATGGCATTTTCGACCAATTAGTTATATGGCAGCTATAGGATATAGTCCGCCGATCCTTATGAAATTTGGTAGGTCGGATTGATTGGCCTAATATAGAACCCATAGGAAATCCCAACTTCCCACCTTAACAAACACCAAAGTTATGGCATTTCCGATCAATCAGTTATATGGCAGCTCTAGGATACAGTCTTATTGTGTTTATCAATACCTATCGAAATGTAGAAGAAATTTTTCAAATCGGACCATTCGCTAAAAAGTTATGCGTGATCAAAGTTTCTATCTCCATCTCCCTCGCACTCCCTTTACCTGAGTAACGGGTATCTGATAGTCGGGGCACCTGACTATAGCGTTCTCTCTTGTTAATTAAATATCAACGTTAAACTGTCCATATAGTGTGTATGTGTAATTTTTGTGTGTCCAAGCCTGAGCCTTGTAATTATTATCTGGTCTCTACGTGAGACCGATTAGTGAATGTTTTTGGTAATTTGGTGACAGTTGAGTTGGGGATGGTTAATTGCTTGGTACCAGCGTCAAGTTTTGGATATGTTTGATTGCATTTTCAAGAGATATGTATTTTTAATGTATTTTAATATGTCCTGTGTGTTTAAGTTTTCGATGGTTCTAAGTGGTTGTCTTGTAGCGTTTTTTGCTAGGGCGTCTGCAAGTTCGTTTCCAGGTATACCTACGTGACCGGGGATCCAAAGTAATTTAAATTTCTTATTGTTTTTTTGTAGAAGATTGCGGGCCTTTGAGATATAGTGTTCGCTGTTGTTAGTGTTTTTATTGCGTCGATGGCAGAGAGTGAGTCTGAACATATGCAAAATTTGCCTCTTTTAGTTGTATGTATTTGCAGTGCTTCTACTATTGCAAGTAGCTCTGCGGAGAACACTGAAGAGTAGTGTGGTAGGTGATAGAGTTTGATGCATTCAGTTTCGCTTGTGATTGCCATACTAGTGATGCCGTTTGCTTGAGATCCGTCGGTGTAAATGTATGTGTATTTGTGTTCGTCTTTTGTCTTAATTTCTGTAAATTGTAATCTGAAAATTTCAGGAGGGTTACTTTTTTGTCGAATTTATTTGGCGATGTGTTTTTGACATAAGGAACTCTCGTCTGTCTTCTAAGTCGTCTGCATTTGCTTCGGAAAGTATGTTTTTTGTAGGGGTGGTTCTGAAGGCTCCGAGGGCAGTTCTAAAGGATGTGTTGATTGTTGACTTTACTTTGCGCAGTATTGTGTGCGGGCAGTAGCCGTAGATTGGAAGACCGTAGTCTGCTTTTGAGACGATGGTTGCTTTTGTTACGTTTAGGAGTGTAGATGTGTTGCAGTTAAACTTTGCGCTTGAGAGACATTTTATTACGTTAATATACTGTTTGAGTTTGTTATACCCTTGCAGAGGGTATTATAATTTTGGTCAAAAGTGTGCAACGCAGTGAAGGAGACATCTCCGACCCTATAAAGTATATATATTCTTGATCAGGATCACCTCCTGAGTTGATATAGCCATGTCCGTCTGTCCGTCTGTCTGTTTCTACGCAAACTAGTCTCTCAGTTTTAAAGCTATCGAATTGAAACTTTGCACACACCCTTCTTTCCTTTGCACGCAGTATATAAGTCGGAACGGCCGGGATCGGCCGACTATATCCTATAGCTGCCATATAACTGATTGATCGGAAATGCCATAACTTTCGTGTTTGTAAAGTTAGGAAGTTGGGATTTTCTATGGGTTTTATATTTGGCCAATCAATCCGACCTACCAAATTTCATAAGAATCGGACGACTATATCCTATAGCCGCTATATTACTGATTAAACCAGAGAAGCTATTTACATAAATACGTTGGTGCTAACCAATTTTAATGAGTACATTCAGAATGCGAATGCAATTACTTTTCCCACGTCGCATTAAATCGTATAGTTATCGTATACGAAAACAAGAAAGAAAAGCTAACTTCGGGCGGAGCCGAAGTTGATATACCCTTGCAGAATACTCTGTAAATTATATTCTCCAAAATTATTCATATGATGCATTCTTAATACTCATAAAAAATCCCAACTTCCTAACTTTAAAAACACCAAAGTTATGGCATTTCCAATCGTTCAGTTATATGGCAGCTATAGGATATAGTCGGCCGATCCTTATGAAATTTGGTAGGTCGGATTGATTGTCCATAAATAAAACCCATAGAAAATCCCAACTTCCTAACTTTACAAACACCAAAGTTATGGCATTTTCGACCAATTAGTTATATGGCAGCTATAGGATATAGTCCGCCGATCCTTATGAAATTTGGTAGGTCGGATTGATTGGCCTAATATAGAACCCATAGGAAATCCCAACTTCCCACCTTAACAAACACCAAAGTTATGGCATTTCCGATCAATCAGTTATATGGCAGCTCTAGGATACAGTCTTATTGTGTTTATCAATACCTATCGAAATGTAGAAGAAATTTTTCAAATCGGACCATTCGCTAAAAAAGTTATGCGTGATCAAAGTTTCTATCTCCATCTCCCTCGCACTCCCTTTACCTGAGTAACGGGTATCTGATAGTCGGGGCACCTGACTATAGCGTTCTCTCTTGTTAATTAAATATCAACGTTAAACTGTCCATATAGTGTGTATGTGTAATTTTTGTGTGTCCAAGCCTGAGCCTTGTAATTATTATCTGGTCTCTACGTGAGACCGATTAGTGAATGTTTTTGGTAATTTGGTGACAGTTGAGTTGGGGATGGTTAATTGCTTGGTACCAGCGTCAAGTTTTGGATATGTTTGATTGCATTTTCAAGAGATATGTATTTTTAATGTATTTTAATATGTCCTGTGTGTTTAAGTTTTCGATGGTTCTAAGTGGTTGTCTTGTAGCGTTTTTTGCTAGGGCGTCTGCAAGTTCGTTTCCAGGTATACCTACGTGACCGGGGATCCAAAGTAATTTAAATTTCTTATTGTTTTTTTGTAGAAGATTGCGGGCCTTTGAGATATAGTGTTCGCTGTTGTTAGTGTTTTTATTGCGTCGATGGCAGAGAGTGAGTCTGAACATATGCAAAATTTGCCTCTTTTAGTTGTATGTATTTGCAGTGCTTCTACTATTGCAAGTAGCTCTGCGGAGAACACTGAAGAGTAGTGTGGTAGGTGATAGAGTTTGATGCATTCAGTTTCGCTTGTGATTGCCATACTAGTGATGCCGTTTGCTTGAGATCCGTCGGTGTAAATGTATGTGTATTTGTGTTCGTCTTTTGTCTTAATTTCTGTAAATTGTAATCTGAAAATTTCAGGAGGGTTACTTTTTTGTCGAATTTATTTGGCGATGTGTTTTTGACATAAGGAACTCTCGTCTGTCTTCTAAGTCGTCTGCATTTGCTTCGGAAAGTATGTTTTTTGTAGGGGTGGTTCTGAAGGCTCCGAGGGCAGTTCTAAAGGATGTGTTGATTGTTGACTTTACTTTGCGCAGTATTGTGTGCGGGCAGTAGCCGTAGATTGGAAGACCGTAGTCTGCTTTTGAGACGATGGTTGCTTTTGTTACGTTTAGGAGTGTAGATGTGTTGCAGTTAAACTTTGCGCTTGAGAGACATTTTATTACGTTAATATACTGTTTGAGTTTGTTATACCCTTGCAGAGGGTATTATAATTTTGGTCAAAAGTGTGCAACGCAGTGAAGGAGACATCTCCGACCCTATAAAGTATATATATTCTTGATCAGGATCACCTCCTGAGTTGATATAGCCATGTCCGTCTGTCCGTCTGTCTGTCCGTCTGTCCGTCTGTCTGTTTCTACGCAAACTAGTCTCTCAGTTTTAAAGCTATCGAATTGAAACTTTGCACACACCCTTCTTTCCTTTGCACGCAGTATATAAGTCGGAACGGCCGGGATCGGCCGACTATATCCTATAGCTGCCATATAACTGATTGATCGGAAATGCCATAACTTTCGTGTTTGTAAAGTTAGGAAGTTGGGATTTTCTATGGGTTTTATATTTGGCCAATCAATCCGACCTACCAAATTTCATAAGAATCGGACGACTATATCCTATAGCCGCTATATTACTGATTAAACCAGAGAAGCTATTTACATAAATACGTTGGTGCTAACCAATTTTAATGAGTACATTCAGAATGCGAATGCAATTACTTTTCCCACGTCGCATTAAATCGTATAGTTATCGTATACGAAAACAAGAAAGAAAAGCTAACTTCGGGCGGAGCCGAAGTTGATATACCCTTGCAGAATACTCTGTAAATTATATTCTCCAAAATTATTCATATGATGCATTCTTAATACTCATAAAAAATCCCAACTTCCTAACTTTAAAAACACCAAAGTTATGGCATTTCCAATCGTTCAGTTATATGGCAGCTATAGGATATAGTCGGCCGATCCTTATGAAATTTGGTAGGTCGGATTGATTGGCCAAAAATAAAACCCATAGAAAATCCCAACTTCCTAACTTTACAAACACGAAAGTTATGGCATTTCCGATCAATCAGTTATATGGCAGCTATAGGATATAGTCGGCCGATCCCGGCCGTTCCGACTTATATACTGCGTGCAAAGGAAAGAAGGGTGTGTGCAAAGTTTCAATTCGATAGCTTTAAAACTGAGAGACTAGTTTGCGTAGAAACAGACAGACGGACAGACGGACAGACAGACGGACAGACGGACATGGCTATATCAACTCAGGAGGTGATCCTGATCAAGAATATATATACTTTATAGGGTCGGAGATGTCTCCTTCACTGCGTTGCACACTTTTGACCAAAATTATAATACCCTCTGCAAGGGTATAAAAACTAAAGTAAACAAAGAGAAACGAGTGCTTCGACAATAAAATAACCGTTACTTAGATAACCCATTTTAAATTAAATATACTTCCAGATGATGGCGCATTTCGAAAATTTTAGGAAGCGTCATCTGCCGAACTGCAGTGCAAACAGCGGTTTTCTTGCTCTCTCAAATAAATTAACCACGTTTTCATGTTTTGGAGTGTCGTTAGATATGGTATTCCGCAAAATCTAAAGATTGGTTTGCGTTTGAGTGAGCGTAGCATCATTATATCCTTGCAGAGGGTATTATAATTTTGGTCAAAAGTGTGCAACGCAGTGAAGCAGACATCTCCGACCCTACAAAGTATATATATTCTTGATCAGGATCACCTCCTGAGTTGATATAAGCATGTCCGTCTGTCCGTCTGTCCGTCTGTCTGACCGTCTGTCTGTTTCTACGCGAACTAGTCTCTCAGTTTTAAAGATATCGAATTAAAACTTTGCACACACCCTTCTTTCCTTTGCACGCAGTATATAAGTCGGAACGGGACCGAATGCCATAACTTTGGTGTTTGTTAAGTTAGGAAGTTGGGATTTTCTATGGGTTTTATAAGCGTAAGAAAGCTTAGAGAGTTCCCGAGAGCTTGACGTTCATACGGATGGGCAGGCAGACAAGGCTTTACCGACTCGGCTATTAAACCTGATCAAGAATATATATCCCATATAGGATCGAAAAGGCTTCCCTCTACCTGTTACACACTTTCCAACGAATACGATATACCGGGTAACGAATAACGGGTATAAAAATGACCTCCTAAGGCTAATCAGTCAGTAATAATCATACTTGCATGTCCATCCTTACCAACGCATTTGCTAAACAAAAACCAAACATCACAAAATAAACGCAGAGCAGAGCCCATAAACAAGCAAATAAGCATTTAACTAGTGCGAAATTGAAACAAGCTGTCGCTGCATTTGTTTTGTGGGTGAAAATATTGCGCTTGCCGCCGCTCGCTGCAGTTTTTGCAGCTATGTACATATGTATGTATGTACATATGTACATGTGTGCTGGCTTGGCTTGTTTTCGTTTCGCGTAACATACTTTGAGCACTGTTATTTATTTTCGAAATACGCATACGCCGCGTTGCAGGCGGGCAGCGGACATCGGAGATCCCCCAGCCCGTTTCAAATTATTTTGTCTGTACACATTTTGTTTTTTAAATTTTTCTCTTTTATTCGTTTTATTTCGCCTGAAATACGTCCTGCCATATCCACATCCAGCTCTGCTCCATGCGATGGCGCTGCCACGCCCCTTGATGTACGGCTTGGGCAATATCAGCATTTTATTCTGCGCTTTCGTCAGTTTCCGCTGCCACTGCTGCTTGGGGCAGAGGCGCAAGCAGAGGCAGGGCGGCGGCAGCGGTGGCATCCGCCATCATCATTGCTGGCATTTTGTGCGCACTGACCCGCTTTTTGCGCTTTTCCCATTACATTCGGTTTGCCATTCCTGCCCATACCGCTCCCCTGCTTACTTATTTATAGTATAACTGTTTCATTGTTGGCTCGCGGGCATGAACTACATGCCAGTCGTTCTAGGTCCAACTCCAACAAATGTGTGTGTGCGATCTGCTGGGTTCTGCACAAAATCAGTTTTGCCATGTAGTTTTCATGTTAAACGCGCTCAAAATTAATGGTCACACGTACTCACATTCCCACATACACCAGCCGCTGGGTTTCTGAAATAGAAACGAACGTTATCGTTACAAATGTCCTTTCCGCTGTCTGTCAGCATGACTACAACTCGCGGACTGGCCCCTGCCCCTCCCCCTGCCTCGTGCCCCTCAACTAGCCACCCAACCCCCAGTCTCAGTGTCAACGTGGTTGTTGTTGTCGGTACTGTCGCTTCCCATTTGCCGCGGTTCTCGTTTATTTTGATGTGGTCCTACGAAGCAACCCGCTTAAGCACTCAGAGCAGGACTCAGAGAAGGAACGGCCTGCATTAAATATTCGCTTGCAGCTAAATCAAACTCTTTTTTCTGCTTTAATTTCTCTAGTATCTCGTTTGGGGGTAGAATACTTCCCTGGCTGTTTTTGCATAGAATGCAGTGTAAGTTTTGGTAAATATACTTTTTGAGAGGCCCAAAGTCCATCCACACTTTCGTTCTCGCTGGAAAATCATATTTAATATTGATTGCTTTGCACTACACAATCGGAAAATGAATATTTAAAGCTTTAAGCAAGTCAACATTGAGCTGTAGCAACCTTCGAATTGAGAAACAATTTTTGATTGACAAATTATAGATAGATAACAAAAATGTTAAAAAAAAGTGTTCTCGAATAAAAAAACTGTAGTTATTTTTTTTAAGGCGAATGCAAGAAAAACATTTTTCGTGCTTACTTTAAAAAACCAACAAAAACCAAATTAAAAATCTGTTTTTTTTTCAGGCGACTACCAAAGTTTTTTAAAACTTAAGACATTTTAATGTTGGATACATGGAGACAATTTTGTATTACTTTTTAACAAAATTTGCTAACTACTGGTTTTTGTTTCAATCAGCTAAGCCTATTTCATTGAATATTTATAAATGTATATGCATTTTTATTGTTTCTGAATGGCATATGATAATTTGATTTGATTTTATTTAAATGTAAAATTTGTCGAGAAGCCAAAGACTAATGCTCTCCGCACTGTCGTTAGAAAGTTATTAATTTAAAAGTGCCAGATTGGTCTTCTTGGCCACTGTGCAAGGGTTGCAGACAAATCTGCTCATATTTAAATTGCAGAACCACGTAAGCCAATGGAACTGCTGATGCCACTGATGCATAAGCTGATGTTGCTCTTGCTCCTTGGCCAGTCCAAGTACGATTTCATTGCACAAAATATTCACTCATAACTTTTGTCCATGGTCCGACTTGATATGAATAAATGGAAGCAACTTTATCAAAGGATTTTCATGTCATGTACTGGAGGTCAAGAGAGTCCGCTCGAGCGGGGCACACACGATGCATGTGAGCAAGAGTTGGGCAAACAATTGACAAAGGGATGGTTGTAAAGAGGTTTAAGGAACCTGCCTCGTCTTCCTGGCTGCGTATGGAAACTGGCAGCTGCCTGGTCCTCGGATGTACATATATTGCGTATCGTAAATATGTTCAGAGCATCGCATAATTCTTAATAAAGTCATAAAATTGCAAAGTAAATCAGTTTTCTAAGTAAACGCCACGCAGATAAACTCCACTTTTTATTAAGCAAATGCAAATTGCAAATGTACGCTACTTACAGATGTGTGTTTGTGTTGAAACTTTTCTATTCTTACTCATCATCACTCTCCTGATAATTTTGCGTTAATACCCCGGTAGAAAGGAAAATCTCTAAATAAAGGGAGAGAAAATCACACAAGCCGTATCGAAAATAAATAAATATAACAGTGTAATTTCGGTCAAAAGTTTGCAACGAGACTCCCTCAGTTTTAAGGCCATCTGCTTGAAACTTTCCCAAAAGATGTCTTTCTATTGCAGCTAGTATATAAGTCGGGACGAGCCGGCTATTTCATATTGCTCCCATAGGAACAATCGGAAAAACAATTCAATTAAATTAAAATCGGAGAACAATATCATATAGCTGCCATAAAAACGATGGTAAAATGAAGCGCAAAATCGACATTGCAGAGGTTATTATAATTTTGATCAGAAGCTTGTAACGCAGTGAAGGAGACGTTTCCGACCCCATAAAGTAAATATATTCTTGATCAATAGGGGAGTCGATATAGCCATGTCCGTCTGAACAATAGGGTGAAATCGGTCCAAATTTGATGTTTTTCAGAATATTTCGCGCAGAGTGTAAGCTATTGAAATAAATTTTTTCAAGTCTTATTTATTTACGCATATCTTGCCGATCGAACGTTAATATCTTATAGCTTCCGTAGGAAAAATTGTTAAAGGCTGCGAAAATATCCCTTTTTTTCTATTTTTGTATGACATTTTTGCAGTATAAAAGCTTTTGACATGAAACTATGCAAAACAAGAGAGAACGCTATAGTCGGGTGCCCCGACTATCAGATACCCGTTACTCAGGTAAAGGGAGTGAGAGGGAGATGGAGATAGAAACTTTGATAACGCATAACTTTTTAACGAATGGTCCGATTTGAAAACTTTCTTCTACATTTCGATAGGTATTGATAAACACAATAAAACTGCATTTGTACTTTTCCGAAGTATTTAAATTTTTAAAATCGTATATACGCGATTGTGGGCGTTAAAGGGGGCGTGGCACTCCTAGAATCTGCATGCAAAATGCCAATCTTCTAGCTTTTATAGTTTCCGAGATCTCAGCGTTCGGCTTGCCGAAGTTAGCTTCCGTCCTCGTTAGTAATATATAGGCATAAAAATCGAAATGTAGTCGATTTGTGATAACTGCAAGGGTATATAAAATGCGGCTTTTTTTTCGTCAAATAGAATTTGTCTTTATAATTATTAAATTTAACTGATAAATATATATGTATATAGTTTTTTTTTCAACATTCTAAATCTATCAAGTTGGCTTAGACCAAATCTTCAGAATCTTCTTTTTAACTAAAACTCTGATGTCTAAAGGCATTTAAAAATTGAGTGTAAAAGTAATGGTCAAGTGCAAAAAAAATTACAAACTTTTTAAATTTAAATGAATGCCAGCGGACATATCTTAAAGGCCGTATGTAAATACATATTTATGTTAAACATGATCCTGTCTTCAACACCTGCAGTATTTTTGACCTTTTGTAGTACAGCTGTAAGATCGACTAGCTTGAATTGATCTACTTTGTTCATATTTAATATATCAGATGTTATTTAGAAACTGACAGGCTTTCCTAGAGCTTGGTCTTTGTTATACAAGTTCAAATCTGTTTGAAAAGGAGTTTTTTTAAACTTAACTTAACAAGTTTTACTTAATTTTTCCATTAACTTTTCCGATTTTCAGCAAAAATATATCTAGGAAGACTTAAGGGGTCTTCTAGTCTAGAAATTTGAGAAAATCGAAAAAAAATTTTTTTCATAATTCGATAGTTTTTATATTCACAAATACCTCCCTAAAAGGATTTTTCAAAACTCTAATTATTTTCAAAGTAATAGCCGTTTTAGTGACGTGGCAACTATACCGGTTGAGCGAACGACTGGAACTTTAAACGCGTTTTTCTCGAAACTACTTTTTTTGATGCGGTCGCCACTCTAACTCAAGTTCTAATCAGTCGATTTACTTGAAACTTGGCATTAATATTCTTTAAATATATCGCTATCGCATGAACTACCAAAAAATAAAAATTTTAAATTTATAATATTTTTAAAAATTCGACAAAGTGGAACAATTAGTGAAAGAAATCGACTTTTTTCTTTGAGTAGCCGCCATTTCATGAAAAAAATAGATATTTTTTTTTTGGTGGTTCATGCCATAGCGACATTCATACTCATTAAGAATCTATCATTGTTTTATTTTTGAGACAACGACAAGCATAGATATCATGGCGACGCGGACACGGCCTTTTTTTCCCCCTCTTCTTCAAGAAGGAATAACTCAATGAAAACTATTTTTTTTTTTTGAAATTTATTTTATGTACTCCTTTAAGTTTAATAAATAAATGATAAAAAAACGAATAGTAAAAATATCTATTGCTTTTTTTTTATTAATTGTTAAAAAAGGTCGATATTCGAGCCTCTAGACTAGAAGACCCCCTTAAATCAGAGTGGGCAAACATTTGAACATAGAATACAGTATTTGATTATCTTGATTCCACCATCCCCAGGGAAAAGGCCGAAATGCTTTGCTAACGCTATTCTTACTAGAATTTATATATACTTCTAACGGTACAGTTTTAAGTTTGCCCAGCAAAGTAGTTTCTGCATTATAGAAAATATTTATATTTTTTAGGGTAAGTTACTTTTTAAAACAGACTCCCAAGTTTTAACAAAAAAGATTCTGAAAGAAGGTAATTCTTTTATTAAAATATTTGTTTTTATTTTTAGAGCTATTTTAATTTATGGCGACAATATTTGAGAAAATATTTCTTGATAAAATAAATGTTTTATTGTATTTAGAAAAAATTTCATGAAATTAGAAATCTTTTCTTAAATTTGGGGTTAATAAAAAAAAAATTTGAATACTCAAAAGCTTAGAATTTATTTATAAATAATAGTTTCTATGAGTATTTTGTTTATGGGCACGAGCAGTGCATGTGTTGTAAATTTTCGGTGCGACTTCAGCTTGCCGAAGCTACCTTTCGTTCTCGTTTATACTGAAGGTAGAGCTATGTACCTTTTTTGTTTTCCAGAACAACCTAAAATTGTTTGACGATTTGTTTGCCATGGGTGCAGAATGCGTAAATAAAACCTTATTTCCAGTGTGCATTACTGACGTTTAAGTGGCACGGTCGGCTGAAGAAATCCGTTGGGCTGGTGTCAAGACAACCAAACGCTAGATTGCTATTCATAAATCTTTTTGTTTGGACCCTTATTTTCGCATCTGAGTAAGAATTCTCTAACTAATACATATTTTCGTGTCCCTTTTGTTGAGACGGGAAATAGGTGAATTTATATTGTAAATTCCTAGCATACAGTTATCATTTATTACATTGTGACATTGTGCATATTATACTTGGCTTTATTGTTACGCTCCTTATTCTCGTTATATTCGGTTAGAAGAGTTCTCAATATAGCCGGCCCAGGAAATCCAGCTCCATCCTTTGCCCTTAACCCACAGTGATGCGGAAAAGCAAATATATGTCGCACAAAAAGCTGTCCTGAAATAATATATGTTCGTATTAAGAAAGAGCGCATATTTGCATGGAAATTTAACAATAAATGCATTACTTACTCCGCTCTGCCGTATTTTTTCCGTGAACTTCAACAAAATACAACCAATTGTCTATCAAAACAATCATTCGGTCAGTCTAGAAAATATGCGCATAATATTCACTTAAAAGAAAAAGGCCTTTAAAACCACAATGGAATCGCTTAGTAAAGGTGTCTCCGTACCGAAAACTTAGCTTAGGAGCTATTAAACCTGACGAAACGCCTTGATAGGGGTGTTGACGAAGCTGAAAGTGATTTCGTAAATAACTACATGATACCAGTCCCTTTGCTTAATCAGATGCCAACACAACTAAGTGGATTACAAGACCTAACCATACTCCGCTCAAATTAAAAAGCAATTACGAGTGCAATAGAACAATACAAGGCTCAGCACGAACTACACTTTATACCAGAAGCTGACAAACAAGTGAAAGCTAAACTAACACGTAGCTTGATAAATCGCTGGAAAAAAGAGTTCCCGTATAAAAACTAAATTAACCAGAAGATGAACTAAAGTCGGCAAAAGAAAAGCTAAACTTTTCACATTAGGCGCTCGGGAAGGGCTGAGATGCGGTCCATTTAAATGCTTGCCACGTCTCAAATGATGTGAAAACAGGGCCCACAGACAAACAGCCTGGCAGACAGATACTCGTGGCCCCACATACAGCCGATGGGGGCCGGCACTGGGGCTCGACTGCCTGGATCTGTGTGGGTCCCTAAGCTGATGCTAAATACCCCCACAACACGCAGGCAGCAAAATATTTGCTGCACGTGGCAAAAATCTCACCAGCGGCCCAGGGCATGGCAGACTTGGAGCGTTGCTTAATAAAATTATGAAGCACTTGGGCGAAGTTGATGGTTTCGAAAACGCAAAACGCTTAAAGTTTAAGTTTAATTGAAAACGACAAAGTCGGTTCTGCTTGGGCTGCAGATAAGGCCTTAATTTAACTTTATGTCGTCTAGTCCCGGCCAAACTTGCATCTGTGGATTGCGAGTCTGCTGTTGGAGAGCGGTAAGCCCGATGTACTTATGCAAATGCTCAGCCGGATCGGATAGACTGATCATTTCATGTCGGTCGCCTGGAGAAGTCTCGAATAATGACACTTGGATTCGAGGACTAGCTGCAGTTTCCGAGGCGATGGTCAGATGAAGAGGCTCGTCAAGGTCAGCTCGCCCTGCGAAAAGACATGTTGCTTGAACCGCCGCACTGTGGGGTGCCGGGACAAATATCCCCACGCATTGATTTTTAGGAAGTAAGGTACTGAAAAATGTTGAAACAGAACTTTTAGAAAGTTTGAGCTCTGCATGCAAATAAAAGAGATTAAATTTCTATGCTTTTTAAAATCGTTATATAAGCAAATGAGCCTTTAAGTTGTATTTGCTGGGACTTAAACCAAAATAATAAACGGCAGCGTGCTGTTTATTCCGTTCGTTTGCGCGAACGATTTTCCGAACTCGCAAAATTTACTGGAACTTGCAAAATACTTTAGGTCACAAAAAAACATGTCAAGTTTATGTGGGCCACACTAAGAATGATACAGCAGAAATGGAACGAGCCAAAAATGCAAAAAAATAGAACACCAACTAATTTAAAGTTTTTATTCGCTAGGAGGGCATAAAATAAAAACTTAGAAGCTTGATTAGCCTACATTGTATGTATAAAACATTGCATTTTTTAAAAATGTTATGATGACATAATTTCGTAGCACATTCTGAAAGTTGTTTCTACTGATTGCCGTGTTCAATTAAATTTTATTACAACAAAAAAGGAAGCAAACTTCGGCAACCCGAAGTTTCGATTTCTATGCATATATTACTAAAAACAAGAAAGGAAAGCTAATTTCGGGCGGAGCCGAATACCCTTGCAGAATATTCTTTAAATTATATTCTCCAAAATTATTCATATGATGCATTCTTAACACTCATAAAAAATCCCAACTTCCTAACTTAACAAACACCAAAGTTATTGCATTTCCGATCAATCAGTAATATGGCGGCTATAGGATATAGTCGGCCGATCCTTATGAAATTTGGTAGGTCAGATATAAAACCCATAGAAAATCCCAACTTCCTAACTTTACAACCACCAAAGTTATGGCATTTCCGATCAATCAGTTATATTGCAGCTATAGGATATAGTTGGCCGATCCTTATGAAATTTAGTAGGTCGGATTGATTGGCCAAAAATAAAACCCATAGAAAATCGCAACCTCCTAACTTTAAAAACACCAACGTTATGGCTTTTCCGATCGTTCAGTTATATGGCAGCTATATGATATAGTCGCCCGATCCGGCTCGTTCCGACTTATATACTACCTGCAATAGAAAGACAACTTTTGGGAAAGTTTTAAGATAGCTTTAAAACTGAGGGACTAGTTTGCGTAGAAACGGACGGACGGACGGACAGACGGACAGACGGACAGACGGACGGACAGACGGACATGGCTAGATCGACTCTCCTGGTGATGCTGATCAAGAATATATATATACTTTATAGGGTCGGAAATGTCTCCTTCACTGCGTTGCAAACTTTTGACTGAAATTATAATACCCTCTGCAAGGGTATAAAAATTAAATGTCATTATTTAAAGGACGAATTTTCCCAGGTAAAGCTGTCGAGTTTTTATACCCTTGCAGAGGGTATTATAATTTTGGTCAAAAGTGTGCAACGCAGTGAAGGAGACATCTCCGACCCTATAAAGTATATATATTCTTGATCAGGATCACCTCCTGAGTTGATATAGCCATGTCCGTCTGTCCGTCTGTCCGTCTGTCTGTTTCTACGCGAACTAGTCTCTCAGTTTTAAAGATATCGAATTGAAACTTTGCACACACCCTTCTTTCCTTTGCACGCAGTATATAAGTCGGAACGGCCGGGATCGGACGACTATAGCGACTATAGCTGCCATATAACTGATTGATCGGAAATGCTATAACTTTCGTGTTTGTAAAGTTAGGAAGTTGGGATTTTCTATGGGTTTTATATTTGGCCAATCAATCCGACCTACCAAATTTTATAAGGATCGGACGACTATATCCTATAGCCGCCATATAACTGATTAATCGGAAATGCCATAACTTTGGTGTTTGTTTAGTTAGAAAGTTGGGGTTTTCTATGGGTTTTATGTTTGGCCAATCAATCCGACCTACCAAATTTCATAAGGATCGGCCGACTATATCCTAAAGCTGCCATATAACTGAACGATTGGAAATGCCATAACTTTGGTGTTTTTAAAGTTAGGAAGTTGGGATTTTTATGAGTATTAAGAATGCATCATATTAATAATTTTGGAGAATATAATTTACAGAGTATTCTGCAAGGGTATATCAACTTCGGTTCCGCCCTAAGTTAGCTTTCCTTTCTTGTTACGAGTGTTAAGAATGCATCACATGAATAATTTTGGAGAATAAAATTTACAGAGTATTCTGCAAGGGTATATCAACTTCGTCTCCGCCCGAAGTTAGTTTTCCTTTCTTGTTATTTTTATACCCTTGCAGAGGGTATTATAATTTCAGTCAAAAGTTTGCAACGCAGTGATGGAGATATTTCCGACCCTATAAAGTATATATATTCTTGATCAGCATCACCAGGAGAGTCGATCTAGCCATGTCTGTCTGTCCGTCTGTCCGTCCGTCTGTCCGTCTGTCCGTCCGTCCGTCCGTTTCTACGCAAACTAGTCACTCAGTTTTAAAGCTATCTGCTTAAAACTTTCCCAAAAGTTGTCTTTCTATTGCAGGTAGTATATAAGTCGGAACGAGCCGGATCGGACAACTATATCCTATAGCTGCCATATAACTGATTGATCGGAAATGCCATAACTTTAATGTTTGTTAAGTTAAGAAGTTGGGATTACTTATGGGTTTTATATTTGGCCAATCAATCCGACCTACCAAGTTTCATAAGGATCGGCCGACTATATCTTATAGTTGCCATATAACTGATTGATCGGAAATGCCATAACTTTGGTGTTTGTAAAGTTAGGAAGTTGGGATTCTCTATGGGTTTTATATTTGGCCAATCAATCCGACCAACCAAATTTCATAAGGATCGGCTGACTATATCCTATAGCTGCCTTATTACTGATTGATCGGAAATGCATAACTTTGGTGGTTGTAAAGTTAGCAAGGCACAATTCGGCATTATTAGCTTCAATGGCCAGCGAGGTGGAGGAAGAGTTGGCTAAATCTTATAACCCGGAAAGTATTCGTCGTGTCCTGCGAGAGCGCGATTTTAATGGGATAAAAGCTCGTAAAAAGCTCGTAAGGGCAAAAAATCATAAGTGCCGTTTTAAATTAACTTGAATTGAATTAGGATTCAATATTGTGGAACACTTATATTTTGCGACGAGTCCAAATTTAACATTTTAAGAGACCCAAAAAAGACTTGATATTTCCTTAATTTTGAAAGCAATTATATTAAGCTTCCGTGTTTCCTCGGTACGAACTACTAGTACTAGTAATTCAATATTAAGCCTAGTAGTCAGATCAAAAAACGATCAGTGTAACCGCATTTTTGAGAATTCATCAGAATTAGGAGTGCTACGGTCGTACTGCCAATCAGCTGGGTTTGTTGACAGTAAAAATTTCAAAATTTTTTTTTACGGGAAAGAGCCTTTATAGGATATTCTCAACTACTTTGGCAAGATATATTTGCCGTTATACAAAAAAATTAGAAAACAATATAATTTAAATTTAACAACTGTTAATTCGATTAAAAATAATACACTTTATGCGTGAGTGATCTCGCGTACAAAAATGTGAATAAATACATATATTGTGTATAAATAATATATGTATCCACTTTTATTTCGTTGAATGACTGTAATAATAATATATTTATACATATTCATGTATGTTCAATTTAATGAGAAATGTAATTTTTTAAGTTATTCAAATACAAGCTCTCATTTTATGAATAAAATATTTATATTCTAATTATGAACATAGATGTATATAACATTTAATAAAGGAATAAAAATAAAGTAAAATTAAAATTCAGTGTACTTTTACTGTGAGACATTACAATAATATACAAAACTAAATGCTGTAAACTGTATACTACAGCTCTCAGGGAATAGTATAAGTGTTATACAAAATAATATGAACTGTATACAACATGCCGCTAACGTAGTATTTTTGTTATACTTAAACTATTTAGTCAAATACTCACCCGATTAGAAGTTTTTATTACTCAATAGTGTGGCGTGTTCAAAAAAAAACAAGAAAGGAAAGCTAACTTCGGGCGGAGCCGAAGTTGATATACCCTTGCAGAATACTCTGTAAATTATATTCTTCAAAATTATTCATATGATGCATTCTTAATACTCATAAAAAATCCCAACTTCCTAACTTTAAAAACACCAAAGTTATGGCATTTCCGCTCAATCAGTTATATGACGACTATAGGATATAGTCGGCCGATCCTTATGAAATTTGGCAGGTCAGATTGATTGGCCAAATATAAAACCCATAGGAAATCCCAACTTCCTAACTTAACAAACACCAAAGTTATGGCATTTCCGATCAATCAGTTATATGGCAGCTATAGGATATAGTCGGCCGATCCCGGCCGTTCCGACTTATATACTGCGTGCAAAGGAAAGAAGGGTGTGTGCAAAGTTTCAATTCGATATCTTTAAAACTGAGAGACTAGTTCGCGTAGAAAAAGACAGACGGACAGACGGACATGGCTATATCAACTCAGGAGGTGATCCTGATCAAGAATATATATACTTCATGGGGTCGGAGATGTCTCCTTCACTGCGTTGCACACTTTTGACCAAAATTATAATACCCTCTGCAAGGGTATAAAAAGGTAGAAGTTATGTAACAATAGTTTCGTTTCTATGATTCTTTTTTTTTTGTGTATGCCTCGAAGCCTCTAGCACATCGTTTCTCCCGTTTTTGCACCCGAAGAAAACTTCATTTAAGTCATTAATTATTAACTTTCACACATTTAGTGGGAAAACAACTAAAAGCTTTGCTTGAAATAACGCATAAAACAAAAAAATCAAAAAACGTTAAGACAAAAACACTTTAGGAATTTAAAAAGTAATTCCTGGAGTACTACCAGCATTTTAAGCAAATTATTTTCTGCACTTTAGTTAAATGTTTTCCACTCGTTGAAAGCGCTCTCAGAGGACCTGTAAGTGTAGAAAATATTAATTTTTTCACCCAGAGCAGAAGCAAATTATCTTAGTATAAGTATCAGAACAAGGTCCAAGTATTGACGCTTTCATATAATTGAAAATGGGTTTTTCAAAGCACTTATATTCATGTCAAGAAATCGCTTTTTGCAAATGGGCTTCAAAGAGATTCTGACTGCTGCGAACGACTTGACTCTTTGGCGATTCTCTTTTTCTTTTCTTACGAGTAAAATCAAGCACAACCAGTCTGGCTGAAAGCTGGAATAGGAAAGAAAATTCAGGTGGCACCCTCCTAAAAGGTGGAGATAGGTGAGATTTGCCCCAGAAAAGGTTGAGATTTAGGTCAGTTACTCTTCTCATTATTATTTCACTGCCCCCTTCCCAGTTCGGCCAATAATTCCTACATGAGGCTAGTGTGTATACAATCTTCGATTTTCTTCGTACTACCAGCGCTACAGACTAAGTTATCGAGGTAAGACTCAAGTAACCTATGAGTATATTGGAGCAATAGCAATTTTGATTTAATGCATGAAACCATCAAGTCAGTCTTGATCGAATGCTTGAGAGACAACGACGAATATAGTACTACAATAATCCCCGTGTTCAAAAGCTGTACGTACTTCTGATGTGGATAAATAAAGTAATAGAGTATTTGTGTATTCTTTTTAGGTGGAAAAATTGATGGTGGCTGTGTTGCGCAGAAGAAGTCGGACGATTTCGATTAAAAGTTGCAGGATCCACGTAAAACCGAAAGATTCAGCACATTGTTTATCCGTAGAGCATTTCCACAGCCGATTTCTCTTTACGCACGTTCGAAGTCATTACAAGTCGATGGGTAGCAGTTCTGGCCAAGAAATTATTAAGTGGCATATAGATGCGTTGATCAACTGATCTGTGCCATCTGTTAACCATTCCGTTGGACTGCGGGTCGTAGGCAAAATAATGGGTGTGTTTATGTGCCTATGAGGCATCTCCTTAACTTTAAATTGAGTGCCTTGGTTGTAAGGAAAAGCCTGCGGCCATCGAGTGAGTCTGTCAACCGTTGTAAGGCAGTATCAAACGTTTTGATGGCATGGCATAATAACGGCGATTCGAACTTTTTACCTGGTGTGACAGAACGAAAGCGGAAATTCGAACACAAAACTTTGCCAGTTTTGAGCGCTCTTCGTCGCGTTAGTGCTTTATTGCGTGGATTGATTTTTATACCCTTGCAGAGGGTATTATAATTTTGGTCAAAAGTGTGCAACGCAGTGAAGGAGACATCTCCGACCCTATAAAGTATATATATTCTTGATCAGGATCACCTCCTGAGTTGATATAGATATGTCCGTCTGTCCGTCTGTCTGTTTCTACGCAAACTAGTCTCTCAGTTTTAAAGCTATCGAATTGAAACTTTGTACACACCCTTCGTTCCTTTGCACGCAGTATATAAGTCAGCACGGCCGGGATCGGTCGACTATATCCCATTGCCGCCATATAACTGAACAATCGGAAATGCCAGAACTTTAGTGTTTTTAAAGTTAGGAAGTAAGGATTTCCTATGAGTTTTCTATTTGGCCAATTTATCCGACCTACCAAATTTCATAAGGTTTGGCCGACTATATCCTATAGCTGCCATATAACTGAACGATCGGAAATGCCATAACTTTGGTGTTTGTTAAGTTAGGAAGGGGATTTTCTATGGGTTTTATTTTTGGCTAATCAATCCGACCTACTAAATTTCATAAGGATCGGCCGATTATATCCTATAGCTGCCATATAACTGAACGATTGGAAATGCCATAACTTTGGTGTTTTTAAAGTTAGGGATTTTTTATGAGTATTAAGAATGCATCACATGAATAATTTTGGAGAATATAATTTACAGAGTATTCTGCAAGGGTATATCAACTTCGGCTCCGCCCGAAGTTAGCATTCTTTTCTTGTTATACCCGTTACTCGTAGAGTAAAAGGGTATATTGTATTCGTGCAAAAGTATGTAACAGGTAGAAGGAAGCGTTTCCGACCCTATAAAGTATATATATTCTTGTTCAGGATCACTAGCCGAGTCGATCTGGCCATGTCCGTCTGTCCGTCTGTCTGTCCGTCTGTCCGTCTGTCTGTCCGTCTGTCTGTCCGTATGAACGCAGAGATCTCGGAAACTATAAAAGCTAGAAGATTGGCGTTTTGCATGTAGATTTTAGGAGTTCCTACGCAGCGCAAGTTTGTTTCAAAATGGTGCCACGCCCCCTTTAACGCCCACAATCGCGTATATACGATTTTAAAAATTTAAATATTTCGGAAAAGTAAAAATGCAGTTTTATTGTGTTTATCAATACCTATCGAAATGTAGAAGAAATTTTTCAAATCGGACCATTAGTTAAAAAGTTATGCGTGATCAAAGTTTCTATCTCCATCTCCCTCGCACTCCCTTTACCTGAGTAACGGGTATCTGATAGTCGGGGCACCCGACTATAGCGTTCTCTCTTGTTTTATATTATTTTCTGTAATAAAATTCCACAGGAAACCTCACGGAAGCGCTTTCGTCGATGGACATCCAACACGGTGGTGAGTGATATTTCACTATTATTTGAGCATATAACATTTTTCGGAAATAATAATTTTATGCAAAATCCACTGATATCCAAACTTTGCTACACTGTCCCAAATTAGTCGAATGTGAAAAAGAAGAAAAAGGGAATGCAAGAACCAAAAGAAATAGAATTTCACGGCCACGGCCAGCAATACGAATGATCGGGAGTAGGGATTCAAAATTCAATGCCCTTCGCGAAATACTTTGGAGCGGATTTTTTTTGATTTTTGAGTGAAAAAAGAAACAGCAGTGTAAAGTCACTCACTAATTGCATTTGCATATAAATTTCGGCCGCTCAATATTCGCATATATTTTTTTTTTGTAATTCTGTGAAGTTGATTTTGGAATTCTTTTTATTTAAATATTTTTCGTGATTTTGTATTTGTATGCATTTCTCAATAATGTCTGTTAATTGTAAGAATTTTCTGTAGTGTGTAAATATATTTTATAATGTTTTAAAACTTTTTGAAGTTGCCTCTAAATAGGATGATCTCCAGGTGAAGGCCGTTGGCGACCCAAAGGGGTTTCAAATAAAATATGACTAAATTAGGTGTGGAATGGCCAAGGCAGGGAGGGCATCAAAAATTCCTCAATATCAGCAGAGGGTCTTAGGGCTGATGTTTGTGTAGTAGTGGTCGATTATTCTCCCCCCAATTTTCTTGTCGTAGCACGCAAAATTTGATATTCTAGAAATGACTGAAGGCTAAAAGGTTGAGGACAAGACCACCACCCCATATAGCCGACAAGGAGCAGCTGGACACTTGCGCGTGCGTCCTTTATACCTTTTTTTTGTTAACACCGTAGCCGAACGAATCGTTACATTAATAATTATATTCAATTCATAAATTATGTGGCGCCCAACGTAGTGGCGAAAAATCGTTTTTTATTGTTATAAAAAAAAAAATGTTCACTAAAACACAAACACAGTTAGACAAAATACCTTTCTCTTAAAATTGGGCTAAAATATTGGTGGGCTAAAATATGTGTTAACGGTTCCCGCGCTACTGAGCCTAGCATCTATCTTTCTTTCTCACTTCAAATAAAACAGGTGAATAGGATCTATAGCTGATGAACTTGTCCGCAAGTAATCAAATAGCCACAGCTGAGATAGAAAAAGTGAGGCAAATCTTTTCTATTTACATTGTTTTTCGGGATCGATAGCAAGGACTAGCTAGACGCTTGGATTGACAGATGGAAGAATTATTATTAGTTTTTCCACTGGCCACGGATAGGTAGTCGGCGCTGAGAACCCATGTTTTCTGTAAACTTATTGGCATCGCCTGTAAGTCATTGGACTTACAGTTGCATTGGTTTTAACAAAATAATCATCTGGCCTCGTCTCACAACGAACACGAAAAGCCAATTCGTAATTGTAGGATATTTGTAGGTTTTGATTCTGAGTGTGGCGGAGCACAGACTGCTAACTGGCCATTTAGCTCTGCATAACCAAACATCTTAAATTTTTCCATCTTTATTATTCTCAAGAAACTCAGAAGAAAATCGCTGATTAGAGTCTCGCAGGGAGAGAACCTATGTTAGAAGGTAACCTATTTATGTACGTAAATTTTATAGAATTTGTTTTAATTTTTAATCCAAACCAGATATCTGTTCTTTTTGTTTAAATTTGGTAGGTAGAGTATGAAAAACGACTTGCTTACTCAGCTGACGCAGGAAATGGCTCAAATCATAGAGAAAAACCTATCAGTACTTGAACAGTTGGAAATTCGTTTCAATGGCAGTTCAGAGGGAATTAGTGTTGACAATTTTATTTACCGGGTGGAAGCATTAACACATCAGACCTTAGAAGGGAATTTTGCTGTTTTGTGCGGAAACGCAAGTCTGCTATTTGATGGCAAGGCTAGGGAGTTTTATTGGCGATTCCACAAAACTTCCAGAGACCTCCGTTTTTTTTTTTTTTTTTTTTCGGACGTTGATGCAGCGCAAACAAGTGGCCCTTACGACACCAAGCAGTGCTTGTTACGCGCGGAGTCTAATAGGCGTAAAAACGAGATCGCGAGAAGTTAAAAAGCGCAATGTAGAAGCGGACAGACTAAGATTAGAAATACGTACGAGACTAATACTAATACTAATTTTGTGCTAAGTAAGACAAAATTGATGCTTTTAATCTTGGCAAAGAGTCGGTAGTAGAAATAATATGGTATAGTCTATTATAGTCGTTACACAGTACTCTAAACGGTTCATGCATATTAAAGTTAGATCTACAAATATTTAATGTAAGAGGAACATAGTTCCTGGTAATTCTATTAGGCACGGAGAAGCTTATGCGACCCAGTAACTCGGGACTCTCCACATCCCCGTGAATAAGTTTATAGATAAAAGTTGTGCCAAGCATCGTTCTACGCTTTACTAAGGATGGTAGATTAATTAGCAGAAGTCTACTAGAGTAGGATGGTGAAATAAGGCTTGCATTCCAGTTAAGGCCCCGTAGAGCAAATAATAAAAAGTTCTTTTGCACAGACTCTATCCGGTCTATATGTACTCCATACTGAGGACTCCAAACTGCTCAACAGTACTCCAGGATTGGACGGACTAGTGAAATGAACAGAGTATTTGTAACATAGGGATCATCGAATTCCTTTCACCACCTTTTAATAAATCCAAGTTCTCCCCTGGCTTTATTCACCATAGAAGTAATATGGTCACAAAACTTAAGTTTTCGGTCAAGGAGGACGCCAACGTCATCAACATGCGTAATTCTAGACAACGTGCAACCACCCAGCGTATACGTTGCATATTGTGTGTTCACCCGAAAAAATGACATTACTTTGCACTTAGCGCTATTTAAATCCAAAAGATTTTCACAACACCATGTTTGAAAAGCATTTAGGTCAGATTGTAAGTCTGAACTGCTAGAAATTTCGTTATATTGCAGGCATAACTTAACGTCATCTGCGTACATAAGGACACGCGACTTTGTCAAGACTAGAGGGAGATCGTTTATAAATAAAGTAAAAAGAAGTGGGCCAAGGTGGCTTCCTTGTGGGACGCCTGAAGTAACTCGGATCAAATCAGAGATCGAGTTTTTAAAGAGGACTCTTTGAGTCCTACCACTCGGATAACTTGAGATCCATGTTAGAAGATCACTTGGAAACCCTAATAAGTCTAGCTTTAATACAAGAAGCGAGTGATTTACTTAATCAAACGCTTTACTAAAATCAGTGTAAACTACGTCAGTCTGCATGTTCTTTCTAAAGCCATTTATTACAAAAGACGTTAGCTCTAAGAGGTTTGTCGTCGTAGATCTTCGCCTTATAAATCCATGTTGACATGGAGATATAATCGATCTACAAAGATGTTGCAAATGGGGTGTAATAGTGTTTTCGAAAAGCCTTGGGATGGCGGATAATTTGGATATGCCTCTGTAATTACTTGTATTGCATTTATTTCCTTTCTTATGAAGGGGAATGACAAATGACTCCTTCCAAATAAGTGGGAAATGAGATGTTTTTAAAGACAAGGTTGTAGGGTCCAATTTTGACAAGATCCAATTTGTACAGAGGTCTACACAGAGTTTCAGCACAGTATTTAAGCACGCAGCCTGGAACTCCGTCCGGACCCGGTGAATAGACTGGCTTAACTTTATGGAGATCCAAAAAGAAGGAGCTTTCGCTTAACCTCGGACAAAAAATCAAGTTCGACTTGGGTATGGCATTTGAATAAGACGGATTTGGACGGGATGAAACAGAATAAGTTGTCTGGAAAAACTGGGCAAATAGATCGGCAATTGCCTGATCAGAGTTTGCCGTAGAGTTTTCGAATGATAGTGATGCAGGGTAACAGGCTGATTTACGCTTAGTGTTAACAAAATTATAAAACTGTTTTGGATCTTGTGAAAATTGGACCCTACAACGAGTCAAATAGCTTTTATAACACCGGGCGTTAAGCACGATAAAATTTGACCGAGCCCTCAGGTACAGAGAGAAGGCAGATTGTGAACCGCACATTTTAAATTTATTGAAAAGTCTGGACTTATTATTTTTTGGGTGTGACAACTCTTTATTAAACCACGGAGGTTTATTTGAAATTGACGGATAGTATAACGGAACACACAGATAAAAGAAGGAATTCAATGCATTATAAAAGATGTTAACGGCCTAAGCCACGTTAGTGCATGAATAATATTCGGACCAGTCATAGCCGGATATAAAAGTATTTAAAAGATGAAAGTTTGCCTTACGAAAGCAGCGGATTCGTTTAACCGACTTTTCGGATTTTTTATTCAGCTCTGTTCTTGCGTCTACAGTCAGCTCTTACTGCTTACTGTGCTGGAACTGTCATCAAGAGGGGCATCGATACCAAGACTGTACAGGAAAACGAAGACTTTTTTGCTGTATGTCCGCTGCTGGTCCGGGAAAACTGGCCTTTTATTGAGTCTTCAATAGACAAAATTAAATATCTCAATATTCTCAAGGACTATTTGTTGCAAAGTGCGGAGGATCTGGGAATAAGGTCAAATTTCCGTTTTTATCATTACAATGATCAAAAGCACAAAGCGGGTATTGTGCAGTCTTGACTGAGCTACAACTGTCCCCATGTGATGATTCCGCCGTCTCAATCTCCAGATCTAAACGTGATCGAAAATTTGTGAGCAATTTTGAAGAATAATATTCGAAAATACTCCATTTCGAACAAAAACCAGCTGAAGGATGCTCTTGTCAAAGAGTGGAGCATTATATCAGCCGATCTGACAAAAAAATTAGTGGATTCGATGCCAAAAAGGCTTCAAGCGGTAATAGACAATAAAGGCTACCACACTAAATACTAAAAAAACAAAAAAAATAAATACTTTCCAAATATTTTTATATTTTTGGTGCTGCATAAAATAAGCTGTGAGGTAGAAATAAGCAGTATTTTATTATTTTGTTATGTTTTGGTTATAAAATGAAAAAGTAGACAATAAATGATGTCACTAATTAAATCTAAACAATATCATCTTTAATTTGACACCACATTTGTTGCAGTACGCCTAATAGTTTCAACACTATGGCATAGAGTAAGAAACCAAAGACTAATATAAGATTATATTGGTCTTTGCTTATATCAACTCAGGAGGTGATCCTGATCAAGAATATATATACTTTATAGGGTCGGAGATGTCTCCTTCACTGCGTTGCACACTTTTGACCAAAATTATAATACCCTCTGCAAGGGTATAAAAATACAATTAGAACGGAGATAAGGCTATTTGTCAGTTACGACGCCTTTATTCATTATCGCCGAAAATATATCAATACAAAAATTTTTGTTAAACTTCATTACTCATCCTCTTCTGGCTTTGCAAGTTTTTCAGCAATATTCATTTGCTTCACCAGAGTAAACACGGAGAACGAAAACTTAGTGACCTGCAATAATACCATTTAATAATCACGCTTTTTTTTGTCTCAAGTGTATAACTTCTTACACTGATGTTGGTGCCCACAGATATCGGGAACACGTTCATGGCCATGAAGATAATCGGCTGCTGTAGTTTTTGCAGAAAGTACATGAGTGTCTTCTGGTAGCGCTTCTCCGCTCCGATCCACTTGGACTGGAACAGGGCATCTGCCAATTTGTAGCAGTCCTCCGTGAGGTAGTTGCACAGTATACAGAAGGGCGTCGTCTCCAGGAGAACGGCGGCCATGAAGGACAGCGCTGCGATAGCCGATGCCAAGTTAGCAAACAGAACAATGTTGATCAGAGTGAAGCCCAGCACCAAACCCACAACCAGGAACTGCACAAAGATCGTGCCAGAAATCACCGGGCGCAGGGAGTCGACAAATCTGGAATATAACAACATCGAAAATGTAGGTAGATAATAATCAGTAAAAGCATCTATTCTTCCAACAGTTGAAGGCAGCATTTGTAAAGTCCTCTGATTGGAGATGTTCACATTGCTACTCGTAATTGAAATCTATCCCACCATGAAATCGATACTGAAAGTCACCAAGCAGCTTTACTTTTTTGAACTCACTAATCCACGTGACTTTCAGTATACTGCAGTTCCGAAATTCATCACAGCTCAAATTCATCGCCCTTTCATCAGTATGCCGACTGCGACGCCGACAGAGCCAAGCGCAACGCCGGCAGAGCAAAAGGCAACTACGGCAGAGCCGGTCGATGATCGTAGGAAATGTTTAGAAAACTCCTAAACTCTCTCTCCCCATAAGAAGAGATGTGAGGAGGAGGACAATCTACTTAAATTACAACGACTGTTGCATACCCTTGAAATTGAAATAATATCATTTGTATACTCTAGCAGAGGGTATTATAATTTCAGTCAACGCAGTGAAAAATACATTAACGACCCTATATATGCTTAAAAAAGTCGTAAATGTCTTCTTCACTGCGTTGACTGAAATTATATTATATTATTCTTGATCAGCAGGTAGTATTTAAGTGGGGGGCCGGCGACTTTATCATATAGCTCCCATAGGAACAATCGAAAAAAAAAATTTTAAGAAGTACAACTTGGTTGTTTTTGTTTTTTTTGTTCTTTGATAACGGTTTTAATTTTAAAAAATAAAAATCAAAAAAGTTGTATTTTGCTGTTTTTCCATTTATCAAAATATTTCTTTGAGATATAGTCATTTTTTATACCCTTGCAGAGGGTATTATAATTTCAGTCAAAAGTTTGCAACGCAGTGAAGGAGACATTTCCGACCCTATAAAGTATATATAATCTTGATCAGCATCACCAGGAGAGTCGATCTAGCCATGTCCGTCTGTCCGTCCGTCTGTCCGTCCGTCTGTCCGTCTGTCCGTCTGTCCGTCTGTCCGTCCGTTTCTACGCAAACTAGTCCCTCAGTTTTAAAGCTATCTGCTTGAAACTTTCGCAAAACTTGTCTTTCTATTGCAGGTAGTATATAAGTCGGAACGAGCCGGATCGGGCGACTATATCATATAGCTGCCATATAACTGAACGATCGGAAAAGCCATAACTTTGGTGTTTTTAAAATAAGAAGTTGGGATTTTCTATGGGTTTTATTTTTGGCCAATCAATCCGACATACCGAATTTCAAAGGGATCGGCCGACTATTACTTATAGCTGCCATATAACTGATTGATCGGAAGTGCCATAACTTTGGTGTTTGTAAAGTTAAGAAGTTGGGATTTTCTATGGGTTTTATTTTTGGCCAATCAATCCGACATACCAAATTTCATAAGGATCGGCCGACTATATCTTATAGCTGCCATATAGATGAACGATTGAAAATGCCATAACTTTGGTGTTTTTAAAGTTAGGAAGTTTGGATTTTTTATGAGTATTAAGAATGCATCACATGAATAATTTTGGAGAATATAATTTACAGAGTATTCTGCAAGGGTATATCAACTTCGGCTCCGCCCGAAGTTAGCTTTCCTTTCTTGTTATTAAATCAGAATTAAACTTTTAGTTTTGTCAAAATCGGACAACAATATCATATAGCTGCCATAGAAAAGATTGCAAAATGCAGCGAAAAGTCGACATAGCTTCATTGTTTTTATTGTTATAGGCATAGAAATCGAAATGTAGTCTTTCGTAATAACTGCAACGGTATAGGCTTGGATGTACAAAGTGCTTGCAGGCAGCCAAAAAATTAATTCGGTTATTAAAGTGTTAGAATAGATTTTCGCAAAGTAAGGTAAATACTGAACTGTTAAGTCCGCTTTTGAGAACCTTGGGGTTTTAATATTATTACAAGCTTCCCTTGATTGCATGCATCTGATAGAATTGGGTATCATGCGAATTCTTGCAAAGATTTTATAATAATAAAGTAGTAAAAATAGTCCAACATTGAAAAGGGAAATATATCAAGAATGTTATATTGGATATATATTTGTTGAGAAGTTCACTTTTGTTTTTTGTGATAACAGTGTTTTATACAATGTTCACGACTTGCTTCAAGTAGGCGATTGGAGGTTCGTATTATAATATTGAAAATTATTTGCAAACTCTTCAGCATTTTGTCCGATAGCCCACCCAAATACGTCAATAAATTTATAGAACAATTTTGGAAGATACATTTAATGTCAAGGGAAGAGATAATATTAAAATAGTAGGGAATATCTTAAAATGTAATAACTGTATGTTAACCATTAACAGTCCAGACAATTTTTGTTTTGTACAGGAATCTATTCCAATAATAATAGATTCCTTTATAGAAGAGTTAGCAAAAATATTTATATTAGGTAGGAGATATTTAGAACTTTTTAGTTTTTATGAAGAGCCTATTAGTTCAGTTGGTGGGGAAATTTTTATAGGCATTTTTGTAGAGAATACAATATTGGAATAGTTTTGTAGGAAAGCAATAGCAGTACCATAGAAAAACCATATTGTTACCATATTGGTACCCTTTTTACATTTTCCGTAGATTTGTTCATTTTCTTTTAGGCATGGGTGGTGTTTTGAAAAAAAAACGAATCGGGCATGTTTAAAAGGAACTGAACTTTAGGTATCTCTAGAAGATTCACCTATCTTGGTTCGAAAACCTACAAATAAAAAATGAAGCACCTATCTTTATATTTATTTTATGTAATTCGATTAAAGAAATATATTCCAATTTTTATACCCGTTACTCGTAGAGTAAAAGGGTATATTGTATTCGTGCAAAAGTATGTAACAGGTAGAAGGAAGCGTTTCCGACCCTATAAAGTATATATATTCTTGTTCAGGATCACTAGCCGAGTCGATCTAGCCATGTCCGTCTGTCCGTCTGTCCGTCTGTCCGTCCGTCCGTCTGTCCGTCTGTCTGTCCGTCTGTCTGTCTGTCTGTCCGTATGAACGCTGAGATCTCGGAAACTATAAAAGCTAGAAGATTGGCATTTTGCATGTAGGTTTTAGGAGTTCCTACGCAGCGCAAGTTTGTTTCAAAATCATGCCACGCCCCCTCTGACGCCCACAAGACACAAGCTGTGGCCACAGTTTTGATGCTATTATGAAAATTTTAATTGATATGTATTTGTTTCGTCAATACCTATCGATTGGCCTAATAAAAGTTTGCCACGCCCACTCTAACGCCCAAAAACCCATTAAACGCTTAAGCCTGGCTAGCGCCTACATTTCGCAATACAATAGCGCCATCTAACGGATGACTTTGGAACAGCTGGCCAAGGTGCTAATTCGAGCGGCGAAAAACATACAAGAAGGCATATTTATATTAGGTTGTTTAGCTGAGTAACGGGTATCTAATAGTCGAGGCACTCGACTATAGCGTTTTCTCTTGTTTTATAGTATGGTTGCGCCAGGTCTAAAATGTTTTTGCGTTGATAATACAATACTATATGAATATTCGTAAGCATTTTCTTAATTTTTCTAGTAAATCATTCTATTCACTTTTTTGAGCTAACAGAAAATAATAAGTTGGCGGAGAGGATCAATGGTAAGTTTTGAAAAAGTTATTTAATATATATAATATATGTTTAAACGAATTTAGAACTAGAGAGGAACATTAGAGGTGATTTCCGAGCCTTGGCAGATGAAATATTACATATATTAGTTTAGGATAAATGAATTATTTTTTTAATGGAATATATATAGCGAAATTTACTTCAATTTAAATGAATTACTGATGAAAATGTAAAAACTGAGTGATTAAAACACGATGAATTACTGATGAAAATGTTATGAATTGCTGATACCAATTCGATGAACTACTGATTTAAATATGATGAATTGATGATTAAAATGAGATAAACTACTGTTTAAAATGTGATAAATTGCTTATTAAAATGCGATGAATTACAGATGAAAATTTGATAACTGGCTGATTAAAATACGATGAATTATTGTTTTAAATGTGATGAATTTGCACTGATTAACTCCTAGGACATGCCAATGCGAAATTTATACCAATTTTGTATGAAAATTCACCGATGAATCATTACCAGTGATAAATTTTGAGAGACGATTCATGAATTAAAAGGGGATTAAGGGAACTGCTGGGTAAGTCTAACAGGTTGACGAATTGGTATTTTTTTTTCCTGAAGTTCATGTTTTTATTAGGTTTAACGAGTAGTATAACAGAAGAAACGTCTTATATACCGAAAGATCTTAAACCGAAACCGATTTCTGTCTTTGTGTTTAAAAGTTTCTCAATGTAGTGTAGTACATCAGAGGGGTCCACAAAATCCTGCAACCTAGAATGGGGGACGCAGAGCGATGTCTTACGGTAGCTTGCCTTGCTAGTGTAACTATATTGTTTGTTGCATCGTTAAGGTTTTCGTCCTTCACCTTGACGAGAAATTGGAAGTGGGACAATCTGGGAAAAATCTGCACAAAGAATAGCTCATTCGATGTCAGTCGTAGGTGTTTGATTACTGTTTTATTTTCTGCATATAATACGAGATAGATTTGCTTGGTTCGTTGATCGCCAGATTTAGGAGTTTGACTATGATTACTTAATTGAATTTGTTTGACCTTGATTAATTTACGACCTGATTTTACGACACCTTGGATCATATACAAATATTTTTGTCCGATATTTTAATAATATCTAATAAAGTATTGTGTTGCTAAGCGTATTTGGAGCTTAGCCGAAAATTAGATGAAAAGATATATTCAAAATAATAGAATCTTTTTTCTTAGTTTACAGGTTTTCCGCTAAGTGGTTTTTTAAATTCGGCACAAACAATATCAAAGTTTCGCCATCTCGCATTTTAGTACAAAATAGTTTTTTGATTTTAATAGATTGTGCAGAATTTATAGTCTACGTTTATACAAACGGAGACCCAAACAGACTGACAGACATGGATCGGCTTAAGTTATCATAAATATAAATTCTTTACGGAAATGTGAATTCACTGCGTTACAAACTTTCGACTGAAACTAACTGGCCGCACCATAATTTATAGATAAATTATTGATGTTCAATCCCAAGTTTTAGAAGCTAGTAAGAGACAACTGAAGCTTAAGATTTAGTAGACAAAAAAACATTCGCATCGAAATCTCGCGATCTCACGCTTAAAGTGACGCCAGTTGGCAACGTCCCCTAAGTGCAGCATAAATTGCATTTCAAAATCGTATGAAATTTATAAATAGCTTTCTGAAAGTGATCTTAAGAAAACTGCAAAGAATTCTTTCAGAACTCAGATCTGTTCAGTTCTGATCCGAGGGTTAATAAACGAAGAAGTAAAATTGATATATTTTAAACCAAAACATAAATTATTAAATGGTATTTATACCGAAGTTTACTTCCTTTCTTGTTTATTATATCTTTTTATTTAGTCTAAGTTTAGTTCTGAACTCAAACGGCTTAAAAATTAATAAATATAATAATTAGTTTTAAACAAACAATTATTTAAAAAAAACTTATAATATTAATAATATTAATTAAATTTAAAATAAATAACATTAGCTGCGCAGAACTAATTTAGTATGAGAATTGCGCCTACAAATCGTTACTGAGTATAAAATCATTTACATTCAACATGAGGGTAACATTTAGGTGTAATTACTTTCTTTAATCATTAAAAATAAACAAATATGTTCAAAAAGTAAATCCATTTTTATTAATATTACAAAATGTGTAATTAGTTATAGGACGATTTCATTTTTTAAATATTTAGAAAAACAATTTTTGAGTGCAAAAGGTTTCAATTACTCACCGCAGAATGACCTTGTGGTCGTGTATGCACTGAACCAGTCGCTCGTAGCGCTGCTCCTGGTTCTCCGCAGGATCTGTTCCGAGTCGCCGAAGACGCTCCTCAAAGATTGACATGTGGGCGCGCAGGACTAGAATGAAGTTCACGGGGTAGCAATCCACACAAACGTCTTGGAAGCAAGCGCCAACCATGCCAAAGTACTCCAGGCCGGCTTGCAGGCCCAGGTGCAACCTGCTGGAGCGCCAGTCCAGGTACGGATAGTAGTTTTGGTAGGGCGGTCTTCCAATGAAGATCGCCGAGAGAAAGGTATTCGTTGCATAAACCATGTAGACTGCCATGAAAAAGAAAAATATGCGGTTGCTAAGCGAGACCGCGCGGTGCACCTTCATACGCTCGCCCGGCTCTGTGACCCGCTTGTCCATCTCGTCGAGGATGGCATTGGCCTCGTCAAAGTGCCTAACCAGCGCCCACACAATGAGCACCTTGGTGGAGCAGGACCAGGCGTTGAAGGCCACCTGCAGCGAAGTGAGAAACTCCCCCGGTGAGAACTCTGATAGGTGGCTGATGTAGCCCGTGAGGAACCCGATGGGCTGGTAGAAGGTTGAGCAGAAGTTCAGGGCAAAGGACCAGAGGACGTAGGCCAGGAAGTATCTGGCGGGTGGCTTGCGTATGCCCATGAAGAAGATGCACCGCAGAAGGTACAGGGTTGCGTCTCGGGAGCGAGCCGGGGAGTCCTCCGATCGGGTGAACAAGGCTGGAAAGATTCTTCGTAGCTCCATTGTGAATGCACTCCAACTTGAATTATTGAGCTAATGACTCTGCAACAGAGTCCTTTTATATAGCCGCCAATAGCGTGATTATAAGTCCATCAACCGGCGGCTTAGGTAATTCATGAGTGACACTTCAAAACTCGTTTGTTTAAATCAATTAGGGTGAGGGTAAATGAGGTAACTAAACCCTGCCGAGCAGAGTTTGCGGTACCCTTTACTCCATTAGGCTGATGCAAAGGGGCTTATGAAATTCAAATGTCCTACCAAACATCAAACAGCGATAAAGACCTAACGCTTCACAGAAGTGTAAAAGTTTACACTTACTCATAAGTAATTAATGATTCGCACGCCACTCAGAAAAGCCCAACAGGCTGCAACCGTTCACAAGGAAAATGTATCAATTTCAGTATGCTTCAAAACCAGTTGGGTGCCGTTTACATCATCGGTAACCAGGCGCAAGGACATTTAACTATTAAAAGTATATATAATAAAGGAGCTAAGTTCGGTAAGCCGAAATTCATAAGCTGCCATAAAAAAATGCGGTTTTCTATAAAAAGATTTTTTGATCGCTCTAATAGCAGCTATTCGAAATAGTCATTAAATTTGTATTAAATGAGTAGTTTTTATACCCTTGCAGAGGGTATTATAATTTTGGTCAAAAGTGTGATGGAGACATCTCCGACCCTATAAAGTATATATATTCTTGATCAGGATCGCCTCCTGAGTTGATATAAGCATGTCCGTCTGTCCGTCTGTCCGTCTGTCTGTCCGTCTGTCTGTTTCCACGCGAACTAGTCTCTCAGTTTTAAAGATATCGAATTGAAACTTTGCACACACCCTTCTTTCCTTTGCACGCAGTATATAAGTCGGAACGGCCGGGATCGGCTGACTATATCCTATAGCTGCCATAAAACTGAACGATCGGAAATGACATAACTTTGGTGTTTGTTAAGTTATGAAGTTGGGATTTCCTATGGGTTTTACAGTGCCGCTCAACTGAATAGGTTTGAAAATTATTTCTTCTATTTTTACTTCTCTCTTTGTTCCTATGGCATTTGTGCCTTCTTTCTTTTTTGTTTTGAACATTCATTTGTTTTCTCATAATATGACAACAAAAATTTAACGGGTTGTATGCAACGGTAAATCAGAATTTTGCTTTCATCGTGAAATTCGCTAAATGTGTGTTCTATTTTTGGCTCATCTGATTAGGTTGGACAACTTTGACTTCACTTTGTGACTGACTGCGTGATTGAAAACATATAATTTCTTTTGTTTACTTAAATCTAAAGTAATTGCTACCATTTTTTTAATATGGGTCGCGGAAAATCTTTAACCGATTTTGAAAAAGGTCACATTAAAGGCTATATTGACTCTGGCCTAAAACATAATGAAATAGCAAAGAAGATTGGTCGAAGTCAAAACGTGGTAAGCAATTTTCTTCGTAATGAAGCCGATTACGGGAAAAAAATGATAGGAGGAAAAAAATATGCTACGACGGCATCAGAGAGGCGATTAATCCTTCGAACTGCTTCGAATTCCCACCTGTCTGCCAGTAAAATCAGGGATGAATGCGGTGTAAATGCTAGTTTGGCAACGGTAAAACGAGTTATTCGGAGTGCTAAACACTTAAAGAGATTAAAAATAAAAAAAAAACCTCCTCTCAATGATGCACGGAAGGAAGCGCGACTTCGATTTGCGCGGGATCACATGACATGGAACAAGGAGTGGAAGGCTGTGGTCTTCTCCGATGAAAAAAAGTTCAATCTCGACGGACCGGATGGCTACAACTATTATTTTCACGATATGCGAAAAGAGGAATGCTTTTTGAGTCGTCATCACTCCTGTACAGGAGGCGTAATGGTTTGGGGAGCCATATCGTTTTATGGAACTTGCGAGCTGCAGTTTGTTTCATCAAAGATGAATGCAAATGTCTACAAGACTGTGCTCCAAAAGGCTTTTCCCCAGTTTTCCGAAATTTTTGGACCTATTCAATGGACGTACCAACAAGACAACGCCCCCATCCATACAGCCCGGGTTACAAAACAGTGGATTAAGGACCAGAATGTGAACTTGCTCGAGTGGCCGCCATACTCCCCAGACATAAATATTATCGAGAACATTTGGGGACTTTTATCCAGGAGAGTGTATGAAGGGGGAAGACAATTTCAAGACTCGGCGACCCTGGTTGAAGCGATTAAAAAAGCCTGGGCAACTATTTCACTGAGTGAAATTGAAAAATATTACGATTCCTTATCAAATCGAATGTTTGAAATAATTAAGAATAGGGGGGGTCATACCAAATATTAAATAATTCAGAAATAATGTCTTTTATTATTTAAGTTACCAAGTACCATGAAATATTGCTGTGAATAATTTTTTTTTAATAGTTTTGTTGGTCAAACCTATTCACTTGAGCCAAAAATAATGTAGGTTTTCAGCTATGTTTTTGAAAAAAAGATAAAAAAATATAAAAACCAAACCAAAAAAAAAAAAACTTTTGTATTTTATAAAGAATTGATCGTTTTACTTAAAAAAATTTATTTGGTTTAAATCCGAGTGCTCGTTATGAAGATATTATGTTCTAAGTCTAAAAAAGAAGTCAAACCTATTCAGTTGAGCGGCAGTGTATATCAGACCATTTATTATCAAATCAATAAATATAAAAGATTTAATGATGAGATCAATGTTCGCCGTAAAGGCAGAAATCGAAAGACAGGAGCTAAAGGACTCTCTAAAAAAACCAAAGGCGGTGTTTTGGGAGTGGAATAAGACTAAATCTACTTCCATAAGTCAAATAACAATACACAGACGTTAGATTGGAGTAATATGAAAACATATATTGCAAGGCTAAAACCCTTTATCACTCCAAAAAATAAACTAAAGCGTTTGGAGTTTGCAAGAAGATACATTACCAAGCCCGCTTTATTTTGGTGAAATGTCTTGTGAGTAGATGAGAGTAGTTTTGAATTCCATGCGTCTCAAAAGATTAATTAACAATAATTATCGTAAAAAAATTGCTCCTGTGTGTCAAAGAGTAAGCCATGGGGCTGGAAGCGTTATGTACTGGGGTTCAACTTCCTGGTGTGGGAGACTTGGTTCCTATCGACGGATCCATGAACCAGAACCGATATTTAGATACCTTAAACAATTATGCGTTTCCCTCCGGAGACAGATTAATAGAAAAGGAATTTATTTTCCAACAGGACAACGCTTCTAGCCATAAGGCCAAAATGATTACTAGGTTTTTAATAGATGTTGGGGTGGAAACCATCGATTGGCCACCACAAAGTCCTGACATAAACATTATTGAAAATGTGTCGTCGCTAATAAAGCGAAATAGAAGCACTGATCTGACCAGGACAAAAGCAGAAACCATTACTGAGGTCACAATGAACTGGAAAGATATTCATTTAAAATACCTTTAAGCCTTGGTCGATCCTGTTCCGATTCCCGCCTCCAAAAGATAATAGACACGAAAGGAGGTTATATTTTTTATTAATTTAAAGTTTAAAATAAATTTTTAATACATTATAGTTCAATTAAACGAAAACAAGAAAGTAAAAACTTCGGGCGGAGCCGAAGTTGATATACCCTTGCAGAATATTCTGTAAATTATATTCTCAAAAACTATTCATATGATGCATTCTTAATACTCATAAAATATCCCAACTTCCTAACTTTACAAACACCAAAGTTATGGCATTTCCGATCGTTCAGTTAAATGGCAGCTATTGGATATAGTCGGCTGATCCTTATGAAATTTGGTAGGTCGGATTGATTGGCCAAAAATAAAACCGATAGAAAATTCCAACTTCCTAACTTTACAAACACCAAAGTAATGGCATTTCCGATATTCAGTTATATGGCAGCTATATGATATAGTCGCTCGATCCGGCTCGTTCCGACTTATATACTACTTGCAATAAAAAGACCACTTTTGTAAAAGTTTCAAGCAGATAGCTTTAAAACTGAGGGACTAGTTTGCGTAGAAACGGACGGACGCACGGACGGACAGACGGACATGGCTAGATCGACTCCTTGGTGACGTTGATCAAGAATATATATATATACTTTATAGGGTCGGAAATGTCTCCTTCACTGCGTTGCAAACTTTGGACTAAAATTATAATACCCTCTGCAAGGGTATAAAAATTAAAAGGAACATGATTTCAAAATATTATAACTTAATTTAAGAATGCTTATAATATTATCCAATTCGTCAGCTTCACTTAAATCCAAATAATTTTCACTGCCAGTGATTTGCGCCAGGTATTTGTGTATAATTATGACAACATTTTTCTTGTCTCTGTAATCCATACCTGTTTAAATATTTGAAGATTATTATTTTCAATCTTTATTTAAATTAATGGATGTATAACTAACCTTATATATAATATCGCATTTAATGTTGTTAGGCTCATGGCGTTGCGTAATTTGCTCTTCACCAAATTCATTTGAGAGAATATATGCTCTACTTCTGCATTCGACCATGGCAACGAAAGTATTTTTAGTGCAAATTCTGCTAAATCTTTGCTGGTGTCCTCTATAAATTCTCATTTAATAAATTGAATTTTATCAATTTGGTAATTGATATCATCAATGTTTTCACATTCGAAATATTCCAAAGCTTCGACAATCGCCTTTCTCATTGAAGGCCTTAGCATATTTTGAACGGAAAACAAATTTACACGTTTCATTATTTTAATATTTTCCGGCAATCTAAAGAAAGGGAGTTATATAGATATGTAAAAATAACCATAATACCTTTCGCGAAGTTGGATTATTAACTCTTTTATGAAATCCATGCAAATTTGCCTAACTTCAGTCTCTTGCGATTGGAATTGAGTTTCTTTTTGAGCTTTGTTTCGAAAGCATAGCCCAAATACAAATTTGGGACTGCTGCGTTTTCCAAATCATCTGTTAAAATGTTTATTTCACAATCAGGTGGTATTATTTTGGATTTAAGTGTATTTATCGCAACTATCACATCCGAAAGTAATTGGGTTGCGTATCCACTTCGGCTTTAAAAGTTTTTGTTAAGGCTGTGCATGTCTTTAAGAATGAGTCTTAAGCCTAGTACCACTAACCATACAACATATAGACTGGTCATTTCATACAAGCATAGAGTAAGAAACTATATAGAGGTTTCATTTGCTCTGCCCGGGCCTCTGCCAAAGCTCTGCTGAGAGCCATGTTCGAAGCTAACTTCTTCTAACTTCGGTTTCTCACCACTTCTAACATGTGCGAAGCACAAGCAATAGTATGGGGAGTTCTCGCACCTATCCTTAGGAATAAGAGCGACCAGTCCAGCTGCAGAATCTCACCATGGGCATGGAATGAAGCTCGATTCGAACATTTGCAAAACTCTCTTTTTTTCCGTTTTTCGCCTAGGTGGCATCACAGGAAATGTCACTCGAGAGCGCAGGCAGAGCAAATGACGGCTCTATACATTATTACTCTATGCTCTATGATACAAGCAATATGGACACTCAAAAAACTTTGCGGGAGGCCCCACAGCTGTTTGCGGCAGGCCCCGGACACTTCGTGTGCCTTCGGGTTTTTTTCGCTCTCATTCTTATTCTCATTTTGACGCTCGCGCGCTCAGTACTCAAGCATAGAGTAATAATGTATAGAGCCGTCATTTGCTCTGCCTGCGCTCTCGAGTGACATTTCCTGTGATGCCACCTAGGCGAAAAACGGAAAAAAAGAGAGTTTTGCAAATGTTCGAATCGAGCTTCATTCCATGCCCATGGTGAGATTCTGCAGCTGGACTGGTCGCTCTTATTCCTAAGGATAGGTGCGAGAACTCCCCATACTATTGCTTGTGCTTCGCACATGTTAGAAGTGGTGAGAAACCGAAGTTAGAAGAAGTTAGCTTCGAACATGGCTCTCAGCAGAGCTTTGGCAGAGGCCCGGGCAGAGCAAATGAAACCTCTATATAGTTTCTTACTCTATGACTCAAGTTCGGTCGTTCAGTCGCAGAGACCACAGAGTAAGAAACTCTGCCAAAGCTCTGCTGAGAGCCATGTTCGAAGCCAACTTCTTCTAACTTCGGTTTCTCACCACTTCTAACATGTGCGAAGCACAAGCAATAGTATGGGGAGTTCTAGCACCTATCCTTAGGAATAAGAGCGACCAGTCCAGCTGCAGAATCTCACCATGGGCATGGAATGACATGGGACATACTCCAGTCCTGACTTGATCGACATTTCGTCGAAGAGAATTGTGCAATTCCTATCGGACTGATTCATTTTGTTTACAAATTCTTTTAGTATAACAATATGATCTCCGGTAAAGCCAGGCTTCCTTTAAGGGCAACCATCTTCTCAAAGATGCCTCTGATGGCATATTGAAGCCCCAATTGAATCTTAAATTATTATATGCCTTCGGGCTGTGCATATAAATTTGTAAAAATAGCCGTTTTTCTGAATCCGTGCAATGAATTCCCTTTTTCTGTGAAATGATGCTCTAGAATGTTATGACATTTTCATTCATTCCTGCGGCATTTTCTTTGCTTTGAATTTTACTTCCGCACAAATTAAAGCATTCTAAAAATTTGCTTTTTAAAATTTCAAAATCTTCAAATGAAGTTAAAAGTTTAAGGCGACCAGCGCTTTCAACTTCCTCTGCAATTTTTTTATTTTTTTCTTCTAGCTCCAATGTTTGTGAAAGCAAAGAATTCATTTTCACCTGCAACATTGATGATTTTTCTTGGAACAGCATTGTTTCCAAAATTAAATCATAATTGCGGCTTTCTAATGCGTCGTTTTTATTACAAACGGCCAAATTTCTTTTAGAAAAAGCATCATTTTGCATTTCCAAAACCGAATTGCATTGCTCCAATTCAATATTTTTTTGAATTAATATTTCGTTTGAGCGATTTTCTTGAGAAATTTATTTTTTTAACGAAATATTAAGGGACCTTTAACAATGTTGTCCCTTTAACAACTTTTTGTTTTTGTGTTTTAAAACTTTATTATTTAGTTTTAAAGTCTTTATAATTGAACTAGCTTTTCTCCAAGAAAAGCTAGGAGAGCTCAATCCTTGTGGTTTACATTTAGTGTAAACAGGAGAGCTCAATCCTTTTTTTAATACATTGTTCGGAGAGCTCAATCCTTTGGATTCCAAAATATTCGGAGAACTCAATCCTTTTTTTAATGCATAGTTAGGAGAGCTCAATCCTTTGGATTCCAAAATAGGAGGAGAGCTCAATCCTTTTTCTGGTACATTTATAAATACAGGAGAGCTCAATCCTTTGTATTATAAATAATTAGGAGAGCTTAATCCATCTTCTAAAATATTTAATTTATTAAGGCTTGTCGAATTGTCTTGTGTTGAATTATTTTCTAATTTAATTTTTATACCCTTGCAGAGGGTATTAAAATTTTGGTCAAAAGTGTGCAACGCAGTGAACGAGACATCTCCGACCCTATAAAGTATATATATTCTTGATCAGAATCACCTCCTGAGTTGATATAAGCATGTCCGTCTGTCCGTCTGTCTGTTTCTACGCAAACTAGTCTCTCAGTTTTAAAGATATCGAGTTGAAACTTTGCACACACCCTTCTTTCCTTTGCACGCAGTATATAAGGCTATATCCTATAGCTGCCATATAACTGATTGATCGGAAATGCCATAACTTTGGTGTTTGTTAAGTTAAGAAGTTGGGATTTTCTATGGGTTTTATATTTGGCCAATTAATCCGACCTACCAAATTTCATAAGGATCGGCCGACTATATCTTTAGCTGTCATATAACTGAACGATTGAAAATGCCATAACTTTGGTGTTTTTAAAGTTAGGAAGTTGGGATTTTTTATGAGTATTAAGAATGCATCATATGAATAATTTTGGAGAATATAATTTACAGAGTATTCTGCAAGGGTATATCAACTTCGGCTCCGCCCGAAGTTAGCTTTCCTTTCTTGTTCATTCATTCATTCCGTTTTGCACACACATTCATTCAATGCCATTTCATATGATTTCTCAAAATTGCGCTCAAATGAGAATACAGTGCGATGAGAACTCGATCAGCTGAATGCGTTGTGCTCAAATTAGAGTACAGAACTCAAGAGTACTGAGAGAGTACAAAAATTTGAGTGCAGCCGTGCAGCTCTTTAGTATGTATGTATGTATGTATATTTATCGGTAACTAATCCGAGCGGCGACTTTCAAGAATAAGCATACATACATATGTACATAAAATTATAAAAATTACCCTGCGAATCAGAAAAAAAAAATCAACCAAAGCTCATTAAACATAAAATTCAAAACAAGTGTCCTAAAAAATGTAAACAAAACAAAAGCCAAACAGCCGTTCTTGTTTCTGTCCGCCATAAAATGCAGTCGTCGGTAGGGTATGCAGGCACCATCCGCTCGCAGAACATCAACCAAAGCTGATTTTTTTTGAAGTTTTCTCAACCACTAAGCGCAGACACCGACTGCGATGTGCCCTGTTCCTATCTCATTAGATTGATTTATTTTAATTGGAATACATACAAATATGCAAAACATTTTTCTGCTACCACTGATTTGAATTTGTAAACCAAAATGAAATGTATGCGGAAATACTAAAAATTATACTATAACATATAATATTCTTATTTTTATCATTAACCCAATAGTGAATACGCCCATATTGTTAGGGTACCAAGTCTGAAAAGTAGCAACCCTGCAGTTCCGAAATTCATCACTACAAAAATTCATCACCGTTTAATCAGCAGCGGACTGCGATTCCGGCGGAGCCAAAGGCAAAGTCGGCAGAGCCGAAACTCTCAGGGAAAAGACAAAATATTCTTGCTGCATCGAAATGAAATGATCGCACACAAGCACCCCTGTATGAGAATGCATGAACACGCATACATACAAAGATCAATTCAAGCGCAGGCGCAACCTCCATCAAAATACGCGTCTCTGCATAGAGTAATAATGTATAGAGCCGTCATTTGCTCTGCCTGCGCTCTCGAGTGACATTTCCTGTGATGCCACCTAGGCGAAAAACGGAAAAAAAGAGAGTTTTGCAAATGTTCGAATCGAGCTTGAATCCATGCCCATGGTGAATTCTTATTGCTGCACTGCTCGCTCTTATTCCTAAGGATAGGTGCGAGAACTCCCCATACTATTGCTTGTGCTTCGCACATGTTAGAAGTGGTGAGAAACCGAAGTTAGAAGAAGTTAGCTTCGAACATGGCTCTCAGCAGAGCTTTGGCAGAGGCCCGGGCAGAGCAAATGAAACCTCTATATAGTTTCTTACTCTATGGTCTCTGCGACTGTAGCATAGAGTAAGAAACTATATAGAGGTTTCATTTGCTCTGCCCGGGCCTCTGCCAAAGCTCTGCTGAGAGCCATGTTCGAAGCTAACTTCTTCTAACTTCGGTTTCTCACCACTTCTAACATGTGCGAAGCACAAGCAATAGTATGGGAGTTCTCGCACCTATCCTTAGGAATAAGAGCGAGCAGTGCAGCAATAAGAATTCACCATGGGCATGGATTCAAGCTCGATTCGAACAAATGAAAAACTCTCTTTTTTTCCGTTTTTTCCCTACGTGGCATCACTGGCAAAGTCACTCGAGAGCGCGGGCAGAGCAAATGAAACCTCTATATAGTTTCTTACTCTATGACTGTAGTGCCATAGAGTAAGAAACTATATAGAGGTTTCATTTGCTCTGCCCGGGCCTCTGCCAAAGCTCTGCTGAGAGCCATGTTCGAAGCTAACTTCTTCTAACTTCGGTTTCTCACCACTTCTAACATGTGCGAAGCACAAGCAATAGTATGGGGAGTTCTCGCACCTATCCTTAGGAATAAGAGCGACCAGTCCAGCTGCAGAATCTCACCATGGGCATGGAATGAAGCTCGATTCGAACATTTGCAAAACTCTCTTTTTTTCCGTTTTTCGCCTAGGTGGCATCACAGGAAATGTCACTCGAGAGCGCAGGCAGAGCAAATGACGGCTCTATACATTATTACTCTATGGTAGTGCTGTGAAAAAATCGATGTCAACATCGATACTATCGATTTTTTTTACTTCGTGAAAACATCGATTTCGTTTTCAAAGAATCGATCTTTTAGGCGAATTTTCATCACTTCCAAAAAGGAATGGGTTGACGCTGGTCGCATAGAGCATAGAGTAAGAAACTATATAGAGGTTTCATTTGCTCTGCCCGCGCTCTCGAGTGACATTTCCAGTGATGCCACGTAGGGGAAAAACGAAAAAAAAGAGAGTTTTGCATTTGTTCGAATCGAGCTTAAATCGATGCCCATGGTGAATTCTTATTGCTGCACTGCTCGCTCTTATTCCTAAGGATAGGTGCGAGAACTCCCCATACTATTGCTTGTGCTTCGCACATGTTAGAAGTGGTGAGAAACCGAAGTTAGAAGAAGTTAGCTTCGAACATGGCTCTCAGCAGAGCTTTGGCAGAGGCCCGGGCAGAGCAAATGAAACCTCTATATAGTTTCTTACTCTATGGTTGTGGTTAGGGGTGGGAAACTCCTTGGGTTTAGCTACAGTGGCTCGCAGCTTATTCATTATTATGTATGTTTTAATTCTTTCTCGCAGCTTTTGCTTGCGGTTACCTTTTGAAAATACTTTTATATTTTATATTTTTTTTTGTTCATGTTCTTCCTACAAAAATATTGGTGAATAGAAATGTTTCTGGTATTTTAGCTGCGATTTTTGTTGCTTTTATCGGGTTGTAATTCTTGGTGTCGTAATTTCTAATTTCCATTAAAATTAAAGTAGTTTTGTTATGTTGTCGTGGTTGACCAAGTTGTTGTCTTTGCTATAGGGAAAACTTGAGGAATTTGGCGAATTAGATTGTTTTTTCCTTTGGTGTGGGGGAATTCAATTGGCCATTAATGCAGTGCATATATTTTGTGAGTTAGAGGCCGCATAGACTTTTTGTATTGCCTCAAGTTTTTGATGGTGTTTATAATATTCAATGATGGTATAATTTTTAACTAATCAGTGGAACCATTTCTAAATTTAGGATGCTGTTAAACCTTTTATTTCCCTTGTTTTGTATAATATTTATTTTAATTTAAAGGTATATGTGCTATGATTCTCGTGGCAACAGGAGTTGCCTTTTGACTAGATTTTGATTTGAGAGCGGTTATCACTGGGACGTTTTCGGCTAGGACTTCGTCGGATTGGGGGATCTTTTATCAAAACTAGGTAACGAAATTACAAGAGAATTTATGTGCTAACCTAGCCAGGTGTTACATTTTTAGTTATGTTTATGCGTTTATTTTTTTTTATGAGCTTGGTGTAAGTGTTCTATATTACCCGCCCAACCTTTTTAACACTTTGCAATGCAAAGAATTTGGTGTATTACCCCTGATGTGAAGGCTTATCCTAATATATATATTCTTAGCATAATGAAGGGTTAAATAATGTATACAAATTAATTTGATTATATATAATATATATATTCTACAAGACGATAAAACTAGAGAAATCGATTTTACCTGTCTACCATTAATTTTTTATAATTTCTTATATATATATATATATATGCATAAAAAACTTATTTAATTTATTTATTACACCCTTGCAGAGGGTATTATAATTTTGGTCAAAAGTGTGCAACGCAGTGAAGGAGACATCTCCGACCCTATAAAGTATATATATTCTTGATCAGGATCACCTCCTGAGTTGATATAGCCATGTCCGTCTGTCCGTCTGTCTGTTTCTACGCAAACTAGTCTCTCAGTTTTAAAGCTATCGAATTGAAACTTTGCACACACCCTTCTTTCCTTTGCACGCAGTATATAAGTCGGAACGACCGGGATCGGACGACTATATCCTATAGCTGCCATATAACTGATTGATCGGAAATGCCATAACTTTCGTGTTTGTAAAGTTGGGATTTTCTATGGGTTTTATATTTGGCTAATTAATCCGACCTACCAAATTTTATGAGGATCGGACGACTATATCGTATAGCCGCCATATAGCTGATTAATCGGAAATGCCATAACTTTGATGTTTGTTTAGTTAGGAAGTTCGGATTTTCTATGGGTTTTATTTTTGGCCAATCAATCTGACCTACCAAATTTCATAAGGATCGGCCGACTATATCCTATAGCTGCCATATAACCGAACGATTGGAAATGCCATAACTTTGGTGTTTTTAAAGTTAGGAAGTTGGGATTTTTTATGAGTATTAAGAATGCATCACATGAATAATTTTGAGTATTCTGCAAGGGTATATCAACTTCGGCTCCGCCCGAAGTTAGCTTTCCTTTCTTGTTTTTGTTTTGTTTTTAACTTGTTACCTTTTATATCCACGTGTGCATGCAGGCCTGTAGCTGAGTGGCTGTAACTTAAATGGTTAAGGTTAGGTTATATAAATATAAAAAAATTATTAATTTAAAATATCTGTGGTAGCATGCTCTTTTCCTTGTTTATTCGTCCAGTATATAGTTTTAGTTCGCATCCAACTTATTTCTTTTACGCTGCGCTGCTGTGAGCTTTTAGTTGATCAGGTTGAACATAGCTTGGCCAGCTTGGCAGCTAAATTATTTTGGAGGTGATTCGTCAGAAACAACAGTTTCATTAAGTGATGGACTTGGAAATCGAACCGCAAATCCTGAAACTTTATGTTTAATTCAGTCACATGTCTTGAAATTTTTTTGTGACAAATTTACATGCACATATGTAAGGGGAAAAGAAAAGCCAAAAAATTTGTTCTGTTTATTAATTTTATATTTCAAATACTGTTTCGGAAGACACCACTCTTCCTCATCAGCGATCTTTTCTTTTCAATTCCTTGAAAAGACGGTAGATCGGACAGTTTTTGAAAACTGCCCAACAATTTAAAATGATAACTTAAATTAATTAGAAAATTAAAAGAGAATTCTTACCTATGTTGTAAATTGTTAATTTTTTTGTTTTTGGACAGTTTTTGTCGGTCATCATGCTTCTTTTACATGCTTTGCCAACTCTGCCTTTAAGTTTTTGGTTGGCGTCCCATTTTTCATGGTACCACTTACTGTGCTTGTATAATAACACTTTCAGCAAATGCTTTAAAATACTTTTCCTGTGCTAAGCGCATGGGTCAGTAGGAGCAAACCAATAAGGATATATTTTATTGGTTTCTTCTATGCATTTCTGCTCTAAAAATTCGGAAATATTTCGTCGGCTTGGACGATACTTAAATTCCGTATCAAATATATAAACATGATGCAATGATATTTCAAACATTGCATCAGAAGGATTTTTTAAATATAGTTCATGGGAACTGTAATTTTTTGCCTTGATGAACTGTTCAGTTTTTGATTTCATATCATCAAGGCAAGCCAGAGATTTTGTGCATTTGGGGCAATCTGTATTTATTTTTTTTTAAATAACGTAGCCCAAGAAATATCTCACAGCATTACGTTCTCCTAACTTTTCGTTAGGGCACTTTTCCTGGTTCTATAGCCAATTGAACTGCTGGATTAACTACTTGAACTACTGCTTTTTCTGCACAGCTTTCCAATTCTATTTTGCTTTTTTGAATATCCTGCATCATTCCGGGAATACAATTTGTATTCTTTAGTGTGTGCTCATTTATTATTTTTGTAGCCCACAAATTTTTCAATGCATATAATAATTGCTGTGCTGTTGGATTGGTAAAATTTCCAAACTTGGATCTTAGCAACCCAAATAAATTTTCCAATGGATCTTGGCAAAACCGATTTAAACGTATATATTGTATGCTTTCACTTTCCAAAAGTTTATCACATACGTTTATAATTCTCTGACAGCTTGCTTTTAGTTTTATAACCCAAGTTGCAGTTGAATTTTTGCCGGTATTGCGGTCCGGCAAAAATTTTATTTTATCCAAGAAACTCATGAAATTTTCCAGCTTGGATTTCATGTCATTATCTGAACGATAGGTCACTTCATTTAAAAGGTCAAACCATCGTTCATTTGTTTGATGTTGATCTGATGTTGCAAAAGCATTGACGGAACTTTCTAAGGTTCCAGCCATTCTCAACACATTGATCCCATGGCTTACAGTGTTTGAAAACACCTGTGTCGCCAATTTTACACTCATTTTTTGAAAATTATTTGGATCAATGTGCTTATCCGATAACTTTGGTGCCAAACGAGATACACCGCATGAGTCAATATTATAGAACTCTTCAATTACCTTCTAAGACGCCACACTTTTAGATGAAATTTCATCAAATTTGAGTGGGTCTGATGGTAATGAGATATCTCTGTTCAATAAATTATTTCTAATACTCTTGAACAAATAAACAAAATCATAAATATATTCTGGCCTCGGACTAGATAGTAAGGAATCCAATTTTGTAAATGCTAGACAATTCATTGAGCCTTGATCGCCAACTATAGCTGTTACCTTAAGGCCAATTGATACACAACAATAAACGGCTCTTTTAAGGATTTTTGCATAGTGGTCGCCTCGAATGAAGTTATTAACAAAAAAGACGCCCAAAACATATTTCCAGGGTTTAACCTGGCCGCGTATAATCACGGCCAGCATACCCTCTGCTGGAGATGAATATTGGTCATTTTCAGAATAACCGTCTCCCAAGTCTGCAAATCCAACCACTTGGTCAGACTTTGGGACATACTCCAGTCCTGACTTGATCGACATTTCGTCGAAGAGAATTGTGCAATTCCTATCGGACTGATTCATTTTGTTTACAAATTCTTTTAGTATAACAATATGATCTCCGGTAAAGCCAGGCTTAAATTCCTTTAAGGGCAACCATCTTCTCAAAGATGCCTCTGATGGCATATTGAAGCCCCAATTGAATCTTAAATTATTATATGCCTTCGGGCTGTGCATATAAATTTGTAAAAATAGCCGTTTTTCTGAATCCGTGCAATGAATTCCCTTTTTCTGTGAAATGATGCTCTAGAATGTTATGACATTTTCATTCATTCGTGCGGCATTTTCTTTGCTTTGAATTTTACTTCCGCACAAATTGGAGCATTCTAAAAATTTGCTTTTTAAAATTTCAAAATCTTCAAATGAAGTTAAAAGTTTAAGGCGACCAGCGCTTTCAACTTTCTCTGCAAATTTTTTATTTTTTTCTTCTAGCTCCAATATTTGTGAAAGCAAAGAATTCATTTTCACCTGCAACATTGATGATTTTTCTTGGAACAGCATTGTTTCCAAAATTAAATCATAATTGCGGCTTTCTAATGCGTCGTTTTTATTACAAACGGCCAAATTTCTTTTAGAAAAAGCATCATTTTGCATTTCCAAAACCGAATTGCATTGCTCCAATTCAATATTTTTTTGAATTAATATTTCGTTTGAGCGATTTTCTTGAGAAATTTATTTTTTTAACGAAATATTAAGGGACCTTTAACAATGTTGTCCCTTTAACAACTTTTTGTTTTTGTGTTTTAAAACTTTATTATTTAGTTTTAAAGTCTTTATAATTGAACTAGCTTTTCTCCAAGAAAAGCTAGGAGAGCTCAATCCTTGTGGTTTACATTTAGTGTAAACAGGAGAGCTCAATCCTTTTTTTAATACATTGTTCGGAGAGCTCAATCCTTTGGATTCCAAAATAGGAGGAGAGCTCAATCCTTTTTCTGGTACATTTATAAATACAGGAGAGCTCAATCCTTTGTATTCTAAATAATTAGGAGAGCTCTAAAATATTTAATTTATTAAGGCTTGTCGAATTGTCTTGTGTTGAATTATTTTCTAATTTAATTTTTATACCCTTGCAGAGGGTATTAAAATTTTGGTCAAAAGTGTGCAACGCAGTGAACGAGACATCTCCGACCCTATAAAGTATATATATTCTTGATCAGAATCACCTCCTGAGTTGATATAAGCATGTCCGTCTGTCCGTCTGTCTGTTTCTACGCAAACTAGTCTCTCAGTTTTAAAGATATCGAGTTGAAACTTTGCACACACCCTTCTTTCCTTTGCACGCAGTATATAAGGCTATATCCTATAGCTGCCATATAACTGATTGATCGGAAATGCCATAACTTTGGTGTTTGTTAAGTTAAGAAGTTGGGATTTTCTATGGGTTTTATATTTGGCCAATTAATCCGACCTACCAAATTTCATAAGGATCGGCCGACTATATCTTTAGCTGTCATATAACTGAACGATTGAAAATGCCATAACTTTGGTGTTTTTAAAGTTAGGAAGTTGGGATTTTTATGAGTATTAAGAATGCATCATATGAATAATTTTGGAGAATATAATTTACAGAGTATTCTGCAAGGGTATATCAACTTCGGCTCCGCCCGAAGTTAGCTTTCCTTTCTTGTTCATTCATTCATTCCGTTTTGCACACACATTCATTCAATGCCATTTCATATGATTTCTCAAAATTGCGCTCAAATGAGAATACAGTGCGATGAGAACTCGATCAGCTGAATGCGTTGTGCTCAAATTAGAGTACAGAACTCAAGAGTACTGAGAGAGTACAAAAATTTGAGTGCAGCCGTGCAGCTCTTTAGTATGTATGTATGTATGTATATTTATCGGTAACTAATCCGAGCGGCGACTTTCAAGAATAAGCATACATACATATGTACATAAAATTATAAAAATTACCCTGCGAATCAGAAAAAAAAAATCAAGCAAAGCTCATTAAACATAAAATTCAAAACAAGTGTCCTAAAAAATGTAAACAAAACAAAAGCCAAACAGCCGTTCTTGTCATAAAATGCAGTCGTCGGTAGGGTATGCAGGCACCATCCGCTCGCAGAACATCAACCAAAGCTGATTTTTTTTGAAGTTTTCTCAACCACTAAGCGCAGACACCGACTGCGATGTGCCCTGTTCCTATCTCATTAGATTGATTTATTTTAATTGGAATACATACAAATATGCAAAACATTTTTCTGCTACCACTGATTTGAATTTGTAAACCAAAATGAAATGTATGCGGAAATACTAAAAATTATACTATAACATATAATATTCTTATTATACCCGTTACTCGTAGAGTAAAAGGGTATATTGTATTCGTGCAAAAGTATGTAACAGGTAGAAGGAAGCGTTTCCGACCCTATAAAGTATATATATTCTTGTTCAGGATCACTAGCCGAGTCGATCTAGCCATGTCCGTCTGTCCGTCTGTCTGTCTGTCCGTATGAACGCTGAGATCTCGGAAACTATAAAAGCTAGAAGATTGGCATTTTGCATGCAGATTCTAGGAGTTCCTACGCAGCGCAAGTTTGTTTCAAAAAGGTGCCACGCCCCCTTTAACGCCCACAATCGCTTATATACGATTTTAAAAATTTAAATATTTCGGAAAAGTAAAAATGCAGTTTTATTGTGTTTATCAATACCTATCGAAATGTAGAAGAAATTTTTCAAATCGGACCTTTCGTTAAAAAGTTATGCGTGATCAAAGTTTCTATCTCCATCTCCCTCGCACTCCCTTTACCTGAGTAACGGGTATCTGATAGTCGGGGCACCCGACTATAGCGTTTTCTCTTGTTTTTATCATTAACCCAATAGTGAATACGCCCATATTGTTAGGGTACCAAGTCTGAAAAGTAGCAACCCTGCAGTTCCGAAATTCATCACTACAAAAATTCATCACCGTTTAATCAGCAGCGGACTGCGATTCCGGCGGAGCCAAAGGCAAAGTCGGCAGAGCCGAAACTCTCAGGGAAAAGACAAAATATTCTTGCTGCATCGAAATGAAATGATCGCACACAAGCACCATACAAAGATCAATTCAAGCGCAGGCGCAACCTCCTTCAAAATACGCGTCTCTGCGACTGTAGTGCTGTGAAAAAATCGATGTCAACATCGATACTATCGATTTTTTTAACTTCGTGAAAACATCGATTTCGTTTTCAAAGAATCGATCTTTTAGGCGAATTTTCATCACTTCCAAAAAGGAATGGGCATAGAGTAAGAAACTATATAGAAGTTTCATTTGCTCTGCCCGCGCTCTCGAGTGACATTTCCAGTGATGCCACGTAGGGGAAAAACGAAAAAAAAGAGAGTTTTGCATTTGTTCGAATCGAGCTTAAATCGATGCCCATGGTGAATTCTTATTGCTGCACTGCTCGCTCTTATTCCTAAGGATAGGTGCGAGAACTCCCCATACTATTGCTTGTGCTTCGCACATGTTAGAAGTGGTGAGAAACCGAAGTTAGAAGAAGTTAGCTTCGAACATGGCTCTCAGCAGAGCTTTGGCAGAGGCCCGGGCAGAGCAAATGAAACCTCTATATAGTTTCTTACTCTATGGAATGGGTTGACGCTGGTCGCATAGAGCATAGAGTAAGAAACTATATAGAGGTTTCATTTGCTCTGCCCGCGCTCTCGAGTGACTTTGCCAGTGATGCCACGTAGGGGAAAAACGGAAAAAAAGAGAGTTTTTCATTTGTTCGAAGCCAACTTGAATCGATGCCCATGGTGAATTCTTATTGCTGCGCTGCTCGCTCTTATTCCTAAGGATAGGTGCGAGAACTCCCCATACTATTGCTTGTGCTTCGCACATGCTAGAAGTGGTGAGAAACCGAAGTTGGAAGAAGTTAGCTTCGAACATGGCTCTCAGCAGAGCTTTGGCAGAGGCCCGGGCAGAGCAAATGAAACCTCTATATAGTTTCTTACTCTATGCTAGGACTAACCATCGTATGTGATCTCTCTTCTCCTCTGCGATTGCGATTTTTGTCAGTTTTGCCTATCTTAAAACAAATCTCCATCAACGTAAACTATCCAGAATCCATTTTTACTTGCATTTTTGTAAACTCATTAAACTCATTTTTCTGTGCTTAAAACTAACGTGAATTTTGTAAACAAATTGTTACGCGGTCGCGAGTTGTTGCTGCCTCTGCCGATTTGCTGCCGACGTCGCTGCCGTTGTTTGCTGCTGGGCTGGTTGCTGCGCTCGCTGCTAAGTACCCCTTTTAACGTAGATTTTGTTAATAATAATATAAGATTAAGTCTTTTTCAAGATTTACTCTTAAATTATTATTATTCATATTTTTCACATTTGCAAATTTTTAATACATTTACGTATTTATCTTAGTAATAGTACTATAAGTCTAAGTCTTTTTTAAGACTTACACTTATAATTCTATTTATATAATTTATATTAACTATATTATATTATAAAATATATATTTAATAAATATAAGAATTTAGCTTTTTTAAAGCCTTATTCTTATATTTCTATTAATATACCTAATCAGCGTATATAATCGTAGTAGTCATATAAATTTAAGATTTTCAAAAATGCCTCGTTTGAATAGACCCACTGCATCTCAGCGGGCTAGGAACCAATTGTTGAGAAATAGGGCCAATAGGGAAAATCCAGAGTATGCAGAGATGGAGAGGGTAGAAAATTCTGAATCTCAGCGTAGGAGAAGGAAAAATGCAGTAGCCAGGAATTCAGAGCAAGGTGTAAATACAGCGTCTCCTAGGTTAAGACGCTTGAATCCGCACACTCGTGCGGGTGAGCAGGGAGCAGATACTGCAAGACGTAGGGAAATTCGCTCGAACCCCGTTCTTCGGGCGGGTGAGCAAGAAGCAGATCCCGCTTGGATCCCGTTCTTCGTGCCGGAGAGCAAGCAGACGACACTCGGCGTCGCTTTATTAGGCGAAGAAACACCGATGAAAGAGTTACACAGGTTGTTAATACCGCTGACCATCGGTTAAGACGCTTGGATCCCGTTTTTCGTGCGGGTGAACAAAAAGCAGATTCTGAAAGACGTATGGAAACTCGCTCGAGCGCCGTTCTTCGTGCGGATGAACGAGCAGCCGATGCTCGGCGTCGCGCTATAAGGCGACAATTAAGAGAAGTCCGAGCTATCGAGCAAGTTGGTAATACCGCTGACCATCGGTTAAGGCGCTTGGATCCCGCTTTCCGTGCGAGTCAGCAGGCAGCCGATACTCGGCGTCGCGCTATAAGGCGACAAGTTAGAGAAGTCCGAGCTACCGAGCAAGTTATTAATACGGCATACCATCGGTTAAGGCGCTTGGATCCCGTTCTGCGTGCGAGTCAGCAAGCAGCCGAAACTCGGCGTCGCGCTTTAAGGCGACAAATTAGGCAAGTCCGAACTACAGAGCAGGTCCGAAAAACTGCTGACCGTTCGGAAAGGCGCTTGGATCCTGATTTCCGTGCGGGTGAACAAGCAGCCGATGCTCGGCGGCGTTCTCTGAGGCGGTTGGATGCTACGTATCGTGCGGGTGAGCAAGAAACAAATACCCTGCAACGAGCGCAGGATAGGTTTAGGAGAGCTACGGCTAGGAGTTTTAGGGAACGTAGGGCCGTCGAGCAGGCGAGAAATACACTGGCTCGACGAAGTGCTCGTATTGCTGCTCGACAAGCAACTATCGATGCCATTCGAAATATTAGTCAGAGAGTTAGTCAGTATAGAAGCCTCAGTGGCAATAGGGATGCAGAAAACCTTCGGAACGCAAACCGAAGTCAGGAGATTCGACTTGATTTATTCCAGGGAAATAGGACTCCTAGAAATATACCTATTGGATTGGATGCTCACATAGCCAAATTCAATAGGTTAGTAAAACTTGGCCCCGATCAGATTTGCTTCTGCTATTTGGAAAAAAATTGCGAGTTTAAGGAAGAGATTTACCAGAATGCAAGCCAGCTTGCTTTCACTGGGGAAAGCACATGCACTCTGTGGCACATGCCACGGCAATATAAACGCCGGAAGAAAGCCCAAAGGTTTCATTTCCAACGGCCTAGACTTCCCAGAAATTCCTCATTCCTTGAGGGGGCTTACTCCCTTGGAGGAGCGACTGATTTCACCTCGCTTTCCATTTATGATAATTAAGTCGATAGGTCATGAGCGTCAGAGTGCAATAAAAGGAGCTGTTGTAAATGTCCCCATTCCGGTTAGCAACATCGGGACGTCCCTTCCACGAGCTTTCCACGAATTGTTGAAAATTCGAAACAATATTTCAACTTGCCTACGTAAGCGGAGCGCTTCTAGCGCGATAACTGCCGCCAACGTACTCGATGAAGCTTTAATGGGAAACTTAATTTCCCATTATGACGGATATCGAATTCTTAAGGACATTCGCACGTCTCCTGCTCACTGGGAAGATGAGAAGAAGAAAGTCAGGTCTATGATTCGCCAATTTGGTTTGCCAACTTTCTTCATAACTCTGTCGGCCGCAGAAACTAGGTGGCCAGAGCTGCTAGTACTGCTCAAGCGCAATGTAGATAGGATTGACATTAGTGAGGAGGAAGCTTTGAACTTACAGTTTAGAGAAAAGGCGCGGCTGATCAGAACTGACCCAGTGACGTGTGCTAGGTATTTCGATTATAGGTATAGGAAAGTTCTAAAGCTCATGAAGAAACCGGGGGGAGTCTTTGAAAGTAACTTAGTTACTACCTATTATTGGCGAGTTGAGTTTCAACAGAGAGGTTCCCCTCACATTCACGGCATGTTTTGGCTGAAAGACGCCCCGGAAGTGGATTTCAGCAGTGAAGAATCTATTGCTAGTGTAGTAGCCTTCATTTATCAGTTTGTAACTGTGGATGTTACAAACACAGATTTGGCTCCGTACTTTGAATACCAAAAGCATAAGCACGGGCATTCGTGCCTTAAAAAGGTGCGCGAATCCGTTTGTCGATTTGGTATTCCATACCCCCCAATGCCCCGCACGGAAATATTGAAGCCACTTCCCGAAGAAACTCCCAATTTGTCTCTTCATCACGAAAACTATCAGAAAATTCGCAGTCTTTTTCTTCGCGATCAACCCGAGTATTTGATTAGCCATCTTAGCATATTCGAAAATTTTCTTTCTTACGATGAGGTGAGCCTCAGTTACGAGGACTATATATATGCTTTTAGGTCTAGTTTGAAAAAAACACAGATTTTTCTGGAGAGAACATTTGCAGAAATTCAAGTTAACGCCTATAATAAACACATTCTTTCAATGCAAAGGGCAAATATGGATATCCAGTTAATTTTTGACCCTTTTGCGTGCTGTAGCTACATAATTAATTACATTAACAAGTCCCAAAGGGGTATTTCGAAGTTAATGCGGGAAGCAGCTAATGACATTCGAAGAGGCAACTCAAGCATTCGTCAAAAGCTTCAGTATCTCGGTCACAAGTTTATTTCGGGCACTGAGATCTCTGCTCAGGAGGCCGTATATTGTTGTATGGGATTGGCGCTGTCAGAAACAAGCAATAAGTGCGTGTTCATAAACACCTTCCCTCCAGAACAACGAGTTCGTATGCTTCGTATGCCTCAGGATTCCACTGACATCTTTCAGAAAGGTTTGCTGGACAGATACGAACAAAGACCAGTTTCCCGGCCTGTGTTTAGCCGATTTTGCTGCAAGTCACGAGTATTCTAAAACCCGTGGTAGAGCTCGCCAAGGGGAAAATAGTAACAATGAGGCTGAAGAAGAAAATGAGGTCTTAGGAACAGTTTTTTCGCACTTCGCGATGGTAGGGGATTTATTAGGGAAAGAAACCAGCCGATCTTAAAATTCTTATAATAGACGAAATTTCTATGGTCGGCGCAACCATATTTTCCCATCTGGACTCTCGCCAATTTCGGTCATCGTGTTCGACGATCTTAGGCAATTGCGGCCAGTTTGTGATCGTTGGATTTTCCAGCCGCCTTCGCATGATCCATACAGCGCTATATTTGGATCCCACCTCTGGAGTCCTTTTGGGTTTTTCGAGCTCACAGAGATAATGCGACAGCGAGATGACCAGCCGTTTGCAATAGCACTCAACAACATGGCGTCCGGCCAAATGTCGTCTGAAGATATTGTCCTACTTAGAGGCCGCACTTCCGTAGAAAGTCAGATTCCAAATGACGCCATTCACCTTTTTTCAAGCAATCAGGACACAGACCGATACAATAGGGAGAAGCTCAACTCGATTCCCACTGATCAGTTCATTTCGGAAGCCATTGACTCTGTAAAATCTGCACATATTAGCTCAGAGAAGGGAAACAGACGTCTGGAACAAGCTAGGGCATTAAAAACATCTGAGACACAAGGTTTGTATACCTCGCTCATTTTAAAAACCACTGCTAAATACATGATGACGGTCAATGTAGACACATCAGATGGTCTCGTAAACGGAGCCACTGGTGTCCTTAGGGAGATAGGTTTCAACACGTCCAACTCTCCAAACATTCTTTGGATACAATTTTTAGATGACAGTACCCCATAGTTAAGATCATAAAAAGCTTTCAGATTAATTCTAACCAGGCCACAACCATTGACCTAAAGCAGTTTCCAGTGGTACCTGCAGAAGCAATAACTATTTACAAAAGTCAAGGCGCTACGTACAGCTACTAACCATACAACATATAGACTGGTCATTTCATACAAGCAATATGGACACTCAAAAAACTTTGCGGGAGGCCCCACAGCTGATAGCGGCAGGCCCCGGACACTTCGTGTGGCTTCGGGTTTTTTTTGCTCTCATTCTTATTCACATTTTGACGCTCGCGCGCTCATTACTCGAGTTAGGTCGTTCAGTCTCAGAGACGAGCATTTTGAAGGAGGTTGCGCCTTTATTTATGCTTTCTGGATTTTTGGATATGCTGCAGCGTTTTTCAGTTATTAAATTTCTGGCATCAGAAAACGCTCTCTCAGAAGCCGCGCTAGTTGCTGGTATACAAAAAATCTTACAACTAGTCTTAAATCAAAGGGGGAACATTTTTTTATGGTCGGTCCACCAACTAAGGCAATCAAAACAATCTGAAAAAATTACACTTGTGTTACAATAAGCGTTTATTTCCCTGTCTATTTGATCTATTGTGGTTGTAGCTTTTTGGACTTCGATGAAATCAACAAATGCATCATCATGACAATTTTGGGCATTGCCATCATTTTCGTTGGAAACCTCATCTAATAAAAAACCCACTACGATTTCTTTGCAGTCATCTATAATGGTATTTTTCTCATTTTCTAAAAATTGGAGCAATTTATTTGTTGGTGGAAACAAAAACAGGGCTATTTTATGAAATTTTGTAATACATTGCGGAATGGTTTCTGAAATATGGTTTAGCAAAACTAATTTGACTTTGGCAAGAAGATCACTATCGGCTATGTTTGCTTGGCTAGATTTTTTCCATTTATTTACGTAGGGTATAGTCAAATGAATTGTTGGATATTTATACCTTCCAATTTTGTCGATATCTTTGCAAATGTTTCTAGAAGACACGTTATTGATCGAAGCTCATTTAAGTGAATTAGTTCTATTCTAATTGTTTCATTTTTTTCTTTTAGAATCTTTGTGATATCAATCCAATTTTGCTCTATCGACTTAAATAAATAAAAAACAGTATTCCAACGCGTTGGGCTAAAGCTTTTAAAGGATAAATATTTCCTATCTGAATTGGAGCCGGATTTTTTAAATTATTTCACCAATTTGCAGCACTCAACTACTATTTGTGATAGCTCTGGTACTGTTTTAACAGATTTTTCTACTACGTTATGTATTAAATGGTTGATGCAGTGAATTTGATCGTATGTTCCAAAAGCCGCTCTCATATTTGATCCCCTATCTGTAACAATCACGGGATGCTCTTCTTCAAGGTCGCAAGAAAATCGTTCCAATATTTCTATCATCTTAGCGCGAACGTTCACACCTAATAAAAACAATTACAACTCTTAATAAATGTAAAAACTGGGACGAGCTTCTTACTTTCTCCTTCTCCGACCCTATAAAGTATATATATTCTTGATCAGGATCACCTCCTGAGTTGATATAAGCATGTCCGTCTGTCCGTCTGTCTGTTTCTACGCAAACTAGTCTCTCAGTTTTAAAGATATCGAGTTGAAACTTTGCACACACCCTTCTTTCCTTTGCACGCAGCATATAAGGCTATATCCTATAGCTGCCATATAACTGATTGATCGGAAATGCCATAACTTTGGTGTTTGTTAAGTTAAGAAGTTGGGATTTTCTATGGGTTTTATATTTGGCCAATTAATCCGACCTACCAAATTTCATAAGGATCGGCCGACTATATCTTATAGCTGTTAGTTAGGAAGTTGGGATTTTTTATGAGTATTAAGAATGCATCATATGAATAATTTTGGAGAATATAATTTACAGAGTATTCTGCAAGGGTATATCAACTTCGGCTCCGCCCGAAGTTAGCTTTCCTTTCTTGTTCATTCATTCATTCCGTTTTGCACACACATTCATTCAATGCCATTTCATATGATTTCTCAAAATTGCGCTCAAATGAGAATACAGTGCGATGAGAACTCGATCAGCTGAATGCGTTGTGCTCAAATTAGAGTACAGAACTCAAGAGTACTGAGAGAGTACAAAAATTTGAGTGCAGCCGTGCAGCTCTTTAGTATGTATGTATGTATGTATATTTATCGGTAACTAATCCGAGCGGCGACTTTCAAGAATAAGCATACATATATATGTACATAAAATTATAAAAATTACCCTGCGAATCAGAAAAAAAAATCAACCAAAGCTCATTAAACATAAAATTCAAAACAAGTGTCCTAAAAAATGTAAACAAAACAAAAGCCAAACAGCCGTTCTTGTTTCTGTCCGCCATAAAATGCAGTCGTCGGTAGGGTATGCAGGCACCATCCGCTCGCAGAACATCAACCAAAGCAGATTTTTTTTGAAGTTTTCTCAACCACTAAGCGCAGACACCGACTGCGATGTGCCCTGTTCCTATCTCATTAGATTGATTTATTTTAATTGGAATACATACAAATATGCAAAACATTTTTCTGCTACTACTGATTTGAATTTGTAAACCAAAATGAAATGTATGCGGAAATACTAAAAATTATACTATAGCATATAATATTCTTATTTTTATCATTAACCCAATAGTGAATACGCCCATATTGTTAGGGTACCAAGTCTGAAAAGTAGCAACCCTGCAGTTCCGAAATTCATCACTACAAAAATTCATCACCGTTTAATCAGCAGCGGACTGCGATTCCGGCGGAGCCAAAGGCAAAGTCGGCAGAGCCGAAACTCTCAGGGAAAAGACAAAATATTCTTGCTGCATCGAAATGAAATGATCGCACACAAGCACCCCTGTATGAGAATGCATGAACACGCATACATACAAAGATCAATTCAAGCGCAGGCGCAACCTCCTTCAAAATACGCGTCTCTGCCATAGAGTAAGAAACTATATAGAGGTTTCATTTGCTCTGCCCGCGCTCTCGAGTGACATTTCCAGTGATGCCACGTAGGGGAAAAACGAATAAAAAGAGAGTTTTGCATTTGTTCGAATCGAGCTTAAATCGATGCCCATGGTGAATTCTTATTGCTGCACTGCTCGCTCTTATTCCTAAGGATAGGTGCGAGAACTCCCCATACTATTGCTTGTGCTTCGCACATGTTAGAAGTGGTGAGAAACCGAAGTTAGAAGAAGTTAGCTTCGAACATGGCTCTCAGCAGAGCTTTGGCAGAGGCCCGGGCAGAGCAAATGAAACCTCTATATAGTTTCTTGGCCGTGTGAAGATCGTTCTCTCTTGACATAGAGTAAGAAACCATAGAGTAATAATGTATAGAGCCGTCATTTGCTCTGCCTGCGCTCTCGAGTGACATTTCCTGTGATGCCACCTAGGCGAAAAACGGAAAAAAAGAGAGTTTTGCAAATGTTCGAATCGAGCTTCATTCCATGCCCATGGTGAGATTCTGCAGCTGGACTGGTCGCTCTTATTCCTAAGGATAGGTGCGAGAACTCCCCATACTATTGCTTGTGCTTCGCACATGTTAGAAGTGGTGAGAAACCGAAGTTAGAAGAAGTTAGCTTCGAACATGGCTCTCAGCAGAGCTTTGGCAGAGGCCCGGGCAGAGCAAATGAAACCTCTATATAGTTTCTCACTCTATGAAGAAACTATAAAGAGGTTTCATTTGCTCTGCCCGGGCATTCGTCAGCATCGTGAAAAAATGAAGTCGAGTTCCTCCTTCTATTGGTTCCCGTTTTTCTGGGAAAACTGTATAAAGCGCCACCAACGTGATGGTTAGCATTTTCATCAGTTTTCAACATTCACCATTAAAAATCAATCCAATATAGGAAGTGAACATAAACTGTGAAAATTTCAACCAGCGTTGCCACCTAGCGTCCACGCTAAAAATTCTTCTGAATTCCGATCCAAACCAATCTGTACAAGTTTGTGCACGTCCGTGCAACTTAGTAACAGTTTGTTCAATCTGTTTTCAGTGCACCCTGTGTCTCACCTACATACATACAACACAGTGCAGCCCTCTACTGAAAGTGCACAAGTGGGCAGGCCCAAGCCTGCAACACCCGATTCGTGACTCAGTCTAATTAACACAACACAATTTAAACTTAAAATCATTCAATCCCTATAAACTCAAGTCAAATTAAACTTATCATTAAATTGAATACCTAAATTTAAACTAAATTCCAATACTTAATTTAAATTAAATTTCTATGTCGTTAAATTAATTAAAACATAAATATTTTATAAGCAGTTAACGTAAATTACTTAAATCCTAGTGTAATCAAATAATTCGATATGCAGTAAGCAAATCTCGTCATGAGAGCAAGTGATTAAGCCCCTGGAAGTGCTTTTCCCAAATTTATCTTAACCTACTGTCAATTGAAATGCAGTTTTCCAATTAATAAAACAAATTACAGCCCATAATACAACATATTGGAAGCGCTTTCAACGTTGGATATTTTGGGTAAGTGATCGGCTCCGGTCGTAATGCTACGTATTTTGATTGACTGTGTACTATAATATTCTAATGATTTTGATATTATATAACAAATTCCCCCTTGATAAATACTTGCTCAGTGAATTAAATTAAAGTTCATATTCCAAATTATTGCTTAAATTCTAAATACCTTTGCTTCGATTCAAATTTACTTTATCAATATGAGCTTAGCATAAACTTTATATGATACCAAACTTTGTAACCTTAATGATCACCTTTGTTAGTATTACTTTTCTTGTATTAAACATAATATAAACATGAATTGCTAAATTGTTTTCCAATAGAAGCTTGCATCGATGACGATGATTAGGAGTTAGGCGTGTGTCGAAGGGAGCACCAACCTGTGTCAGGTTATGCGGCTGTGGTGATCATGGTAGGGTGGGCAATGTCAGCGGCCAATAACATCCTCGCTGCTGACACCGACACACATACATCAGCTGCTGCCATTCCATTTAGGCAGCACCCTTTTTTTCAGGTATTCCCTTCCTCTTTACCCCAATCTTAGTTCTGTCCCCCTACAATTAACCTCAAAGTCAGTTCGCACGCGAATTTAAATAGGATTTTGTATTGTAATATGCGAGCAAGTAACACTGTGGATCAAATTGGAAACTCACTCCCTTTACCGACGAAACAAGAGCCGGAACCAGCGCGTGCCCCACTTAAAGCTACACCCACCATCTTTCGTTGCTATTAGAATCATTCGTGATATGCTACACCGCATTGGATCTGGATTTATTAACTTCTTCATATTCAAAAGATAGGTGCTCTAGCTTAATATTTGCATTTGTAGTCATAACATAATATTTCTTGTAGATTAGTGTTACACATTTTTTTCAGGTTTATTTATAAGTTTCTATATCGTATATATAATCATATATATATATATGTATGTTCAGCGACCACTTTGGGGACACAAAAATTTGTATTGGTATAGAATGCTTATTTCGGGGACAAAAGGACAAGGTTGCCACCTGGTTGAACATATTGCTTATCTCAACGTACACAACGAGGACACTCCATCGAGTCCCCAAAATTATATTCATATAGACCTTACATTATATAAATCAATTGAACTTTTTTTATAAAAAGGCGATTTTCGGGACAACAATTAAAGATTCCCACTCTATCGAGACCAGAAAATTATATTCATAAAAACTTTAAGAAAATAAATAAGTTTTCCAACTTTGAGGTCGCTTTTGACAGAATCATTGCATTGAGAAATTTTTTGGCAACCACATTTAAAAATGGTGATTCGAAGCAGGATTTTCTATGGGTTTTATATTTGGCCAATCAATCTGACCTACCAAATTTCATTAGGATCGGCCGACTATATCTTATAGCCGCCATATAACTGATTGATCGGAAATGCCATAACTTTGGTGTTTGTAAAGTTAGGAAGTTGGGATTTTCTATGGGTTTTATATTTGGCCAATCAATCTGACCTACTAAATTTCATAAGGATCGGCCGACTATATCCCATAGCTGCCATATAACTGAACGATTGGAAATGCCATAACTTTGGTGTTTTTAAAGTTAGGAGGTTGGGATTTTTTATGAGTGTTAAGAATGCATCATATGAATAATTTTGGAGAATATAATTTACAGAATATTCTGCAAGGGTATTTCAACTTCGGCTCCGCCCGAAGTTAGCATTCCTTTCTTGTTTTCGTTGTTTTTAAAACTTTGGAGAAACTCGTCATCGGATCCACTTTCAGATTTGTTGTCAGAATAGTTTGACCCGGAGTCTTCGAAATCATCTACAAAATATAAACAACTATATTTATAGTGCTTACAAAAAACATAATACATAATAATTCTTATTTCAATAAATTCATTTTTACATAGATTATATTTAAAGTAAATAATTAATTTCATTCTTTATACTCGAACATGCTGGTCAAAAAATATGTGCCTTATTCTTGTAAATAATTAATTCATTTTAGTCTTAAAATAAATCACATTTTCTTTGTTTGCACAAAAAATTGTATTGCAAGATATTGTGCTTGATTAGAGCCAAATCAACCACAAACAATTATCACCGTTAAAAAGAAATTATGATCATAAATGTTAACCAAATTTAAAAAATATGTAAGCCACTGGCACCCATTAACATTACTCCCTGTTTGTTAACGGAACAGGAATAAATTCATCCTGTGGATCGTCGTTTCCTAAAGCTGCCATTAGCATTTTTGACACCTCTGTAATTTCTGCTACTAATACAGGTATGCGGTATATGCTCTTATGTATATCCTTGTGGTGTCCCATAAAGTTAGCAAGTCTGTCTATTTGCATATCTTCTACATTTAACACAGATACGTAGCTAAATGTTTTCTGAGCATAGTACCTCTTAAAGCCATTTGACACCTAGCACCACACCTTTGGGACACGCCCTTACATAAGGTTTTGCTAAGGGCTTACAATGGGCAACGCTGAATATATAGATGTTTGTTTCTTTTACGCCAGCCTTTTTTCTATACTTTAAAATAGTCTCTATACAAAATTTATCAAAAGGCGTAAGAAGCACTGGAACCGTTCTATTCAGCTTTCCGCGAATTGTTAGTCTGGTATATTTATTGGCAATCTCTTGTGATTCCTTTGATAGGGATGCGAAATTTGCACGGTCCATATTTTCCTCAATGGCGTGGCCAGTGTTATAATTCTCAATAGTGAGTCGTTCAATTTCACCAGCTCGTCGTCGATTAAAAATTTGCAGGTCGATAAGTGTACTTTGAATCAAAGAGTTCCAGGCATTTAAATCAAATGTATCTTTTAATACGTGAAGAGCTTTTTATACCCTTGCAGAGGGTATTATAATTTCAGTCAAAAGTTTGCAACGCAGTGAAGGAGACATTTCCGACCCTATAAAGTATATTTATTCTTGATCAGCATCACCAGGAGAGTCGATCTAGCCATGTCCGTCTGTCCGGCAGTCTGTCCGTCTGTCCGTCCGTCCGTTTCTACGCAAACTAGTCCCTCAGTTTTAAAGCTATCTGCTTAAAACTTTCCCAAAAGTTGTCTTTCTATTGCAGGTAGTATATAAGTCGGAACGAGCCGGATCGGGCGACTATATCATATAGCTGCCATATAACTGAACGATCGGAAAAGCCATAACGTTGGTGTTTTTAAAGTTAGGAAGTTGGGATTTTCTATGAGTTTTATTTTTGGCCAATTAATCCGACCTACCGAATTTCATAAGGATCGGACGACTATATCCTATAGCCGCCATATAACTGATTGTTTGGAAATGCCATAACTTTGGTGTTTTTAAAGTTAGGAAGTTGGGATTTTCTATGGGTTTTATTTTTGGCCAATCAATCCGACCTACCAAATTTCATAAGGATCGGCCGACTATATCCTATAGCTGCCAGATAACTGAACGATTGGAAATGTCATAACTTTGGTGTTTTTAAAGTTAGGAAGTTGGGACTTTTTAAGAGTATTAAGAATACATCATATGAATAATTTTGGCTGCCAGATAACTGAACGATTGGAAATGTCATAACTTTGGTGTTTTTAAAGTTAGGAAGTTGGGACTTTTTAAGATTATTAAGAATACATCATATGAATAATTTTGGAGAATATAATTTACAGAGTATTCTGCAAGGGTATATAAACTTCGGCTCCGCCCGAAGTTAGCTTTCCTTTCTTGTTCTGAGTTGTTTCTGACATAATCAAAAAGCTTTTTAACATCTTCCTTACATGGAAGATTGGTTTGTGCTGAACGTTTGATTTTCGACTGATCCTCACAAGCCTTTTTGTTTATAAAAATCGGAATTTCAGTTTCCCATAAAACTAAAAAATCTTTTACTGATTTTTTTTGATCGTCATTCTGTGTTTTTATGCTTTGAGCCATTAGTCTGTAGGCGCTTTTATTTTATAAACGCGGTGAGGTTAGTCGCTACCGAAGGCGTTTTAAACAAGAAAGGAAAGCTAACTTCGGGCGGAGCCGAAGTTGAAATACCCTTGCAGAATATTCTGTAAATTATATTCTCCAAAATTATTCATATGATGCATTCTTAACACTCATAAAAAATCCCAACTTCCTAACTTTACAACCACCAAAGTTATGGCATTTCCGAACAATCAGTTATAAGGAAGCTATAGGATATAGTCAGCCGATCCTTATGAAATTTGGTTGGTCGGATTGATTGGCCAAATATAAAACCCATAGAAAATCCCAACTTCCTAACTTTACAAACACCAAAGTTATGGCATTTCCGATCAATCAGTTATATGGCAACTATAAGATATAGTCGGCCGATCCTTATGAAACTTGGTAGGTCGGATTGATTGGCCAAATATAAAACCCATAGGTAATCCCAATTTCTTAACTTAACAAACACCGAAGTTATGGCATTTCCGATCAATCAGTTATATGGCAGCTATAGGATATAGTTGTCCGATCCGGCTCGTTCCGACTTATACACTACCTGCAATAGAAAGACAACTTTTGGGAAAGTTTTAAGCAAATAGCTTTAAAACTGAGGGACTAGTTTGCGTAGAAACGGACGGACGGCCGGACAGACGGACGGACAGACGGACATGGCTAGATCGACTCTCCTGATGATGCTGATCAAGAATATATATACTTTATAGGGTCGGAAATGTCTCCTTCACTGCGTTGCAAACTCTTGACTGAAATTATAATACCCTCTGCAAGGGTATAAAAATTGAGTGGTTGGATCCCATTTCGCAACAGAAAGAATGCAGCATATAAGAACGTCTAAATGTTTCGGTGCAATGGGGTCTTTGAGCTCTCGAATGTCTTTAGAATTTTTCTTTAATTCCATATCCAATCTGCTAAGCAACCTTATATTTGCTCGAATCATGTCACATTGAAGTTCATTGTGGCGGAAGCATTGTTCATTTGCATATAATATTATTAGCTCATCGTAAAGTAGGTTTCGTGAAATTTCGTCATCATTTAACACCGGCAATACTTTTTCCCGTAAAACATCGACAGCAGAGTGATGGACAAATCCTGTTTTGGCACGACCATTCTTAAGTAAATCACGAGTTCCTTTTTTTTGAAGGAAAGAACCCACAACAAAATTTGCAGCAAACAAAATCAGCAGCTTGGTTTTTTCAGTTTTTTTGTTTCTGGCGAGGAACAATCAAAATGCCTTTGTTGAACTGTTTATCTGTGTTAAACATGAAGTCGCCTTTCTTTCTGATTTCATCCATTAATTGTTTCCTTATTTGGTAATTTTTTGGAAGACAATTAAATTTCCTCACTGAGCTCTCATTCTTATGAACGAGTTGCAAATGGCGTGCAAATTTTGTTTGCAGTTTTTGACAGAACATACAAAAAGGTTTTTTCGATTTTTCTATCAATTTTGTGGTTGGAATAATCAAGTCTCTTACGTCATATAAAGGAACATCAGGCTTATAAAAAAAATTTTGAGATGCCGCGGTATTATTTAAAGAGAGATTTGTGGAACCTAGTATATAGGTTGGATCTGAGAAATCTAATTAAAAATTTAATTTTATTAATTTGAAAGGTGCTACATAACTCAAACACAGATTTATGTGGCTTCTCTGTATCGGGGTTGTCACATAAATTTGTTCCAGACAAATATGGGTTTTACTTATATTAGTGTATTTTATTTGGTGGAAAAAAGTTTTTTTGACATCACCGTTCGATTTTTAAATTTCTTCATAGAATATTATTTATATATAATTTAAAGGGGACAAACAGGATTTCAAAAGATCTAAAACAAAAGCAAAACTGTTTTTAAGATTTAGAGAATATTAATATAAATTAGTATGAATTTAAGCGTGACATTTTCTACAATCTATTAAGGACATGTACTATTAAAAAAATGAGGACTAGTTATATCTAAACTACTATATAAAAGTCTTCGAATAAAAAATGGGTCAGTGGTAAATTCCTACCAGAGCGGATTGACATAAAAATCTAGAAAAATCAGCATAATTCAGAAATAATTAGGAGACGTGTGTGAGGTACAAATTAAAACAATAAACGACCCCAAAGTGCCCCAAAATTCGATTCGTTTTTTTTTAAATTCTTTCTTTTGCCATTTTTCTGTTATAAATGTTGTTAAAATGGCTTAAAAAAATTATGATCATAATCTTATGGCATAGCCGCAACTAACTGCATTTAAATTTTTTGGAAATTCAGCCTCCTTAACCAAGTCCCCAATATTTTCCAATTCTCTTATGCGTGACGTCACGGCCTCCACATATGTTTGTATGTATGTTCTGCTGGCGCACTTTGCATTAAGTCGTAAATGAGTGTATGTAGCATTTTAAGTTTGACCGCGCAGGGGAAAAAATGAAAATACCAGTCACAAAAAATTTAAAATGCGCGGTTAAAAAATCGATTATATCGCAAATCTTTTCATTTGTTTTCAAATGTTGAGTTATCTACAAACTTTGGATTTGTAAAAAACAAAAATAAACAATGATTCGCTCTGCTATGTACACACACACGCACGAAATATGTATATCCAAAAAATCAAGATAATACTGATATCCTTTTGCTAAAAGAATATTTAATTTACATTTCCACAACAGATTTAAGACATTTTGTAACCGATTTTTGTCATTTAAAATTCAAATCGCATTGATAATATTAAAAGAACATTAAATATTCAAACCAATTGATTCTCACGCTCTTTATTACACGTGCCTCATATTGTTTAAACAAATGCAAATGTTTAAACAATTTGATTCACGGCGTCCCCCACCTGTCTTTATTATTAATATAATCTTTTTCTTTTGCATACTTCTTTATGGGGCTTACCAGAAAATATAATAATTGTTTTCAAATGACTTCATTTGGTGCGACAAAAGTTATTAATGAAGGTTATATGCCCACATTTAAAGTACAGGGGCAAGTTTACCACTTAGTTGGTAGCGTTTTGCCAGCTTCTAAAGAAGAAGCTCAGTTTCTCCAAATTTATTTTATTGGTGAGGACAATGTAGAAGCCGATTTCAGGTGTAAAAACAGTCCTGGAGTTAAAAATGCGTTAGTTAAATCACTACAGTTGATGCTGCATGAAAGTAATCCATATGTTAAGGATTTTAAAACTGCTCTTAAAAGAGTTCCGAAGAATTGTAGCCAATTTAAAATGGTTATTCACGCCAATAAAAAGCCTGTTAGGGCTCATAGAGGTCGTTATAACGCACCCCAAGCAAATGAGGTCGCTTTGGTATTAGTTGACCAACAATTTGAAAAAAGGGACATTATTATTGAGGGTTATAATAATCAGTTAAAAAGAATCAGTGAACTTCACCGATCTTATGACGCCCTACAATATCCATTAATGTTTTGTCATGGAGAAGATGGTTACACTATAGATATACCCAAAATTGACCCCGTTTCAAAAAAAACGTTAAGAAAACAGTCTCAGCGTTAGATTTTTACAGTTTCCGAATAATGCTTAGAGAAAATGTATGGAATCACCTGCACTATTTTAGAGCTCTCTTTAGTCAATTTTTGGTTGATATGTATGCTAAAATAGAAACAGAAAGGCTTAATTTTATTCGGCTAAATCAAAAAAAGCTGAGAGCAGAAAGCTACATACATCTTCAAGATGCTATAGGTAGGAATGATGTAGATTTAGCACAGTTTGGACAGATGGTAATTTTACCTTCATCCTTTACTGGCTCGCCACGGTACATGCACGAAAAAACTCAAGATGCCATGACATATGTTCGTTATTATGGTCGTCCTGATCTTTTTATTACATTTACCTGTAATCCTAAATGGAAAGAAATTAAAAGTGCACTATTTTTAGGGCAGAAGCCTCACGATCGGTATGATATCATTGCTCGAGTCTTTCATTTAAAGGTCAAAGCTATAATGTCTTTAATTAATAGTCATAGTTTGTTTGGGGAAGTGCAATGCTTTATGTATACGATAGAGTGGCAGAAACGTGGTCTCCCACATGCACATATACTGATTTGGTAAAAGTCTAAGATCACGCCTCAACAAATTGATTCAATTATATGTGCAGAAATTCCAGATTCTGAAAAGGATCCTCTCCTATATGAGATTGTTAAGGCTAATATGATTCATGGACCATGTGGCCGCTTAAACCTAAAATCGCCCTGTATGAACGAGGGTAATTGTTCCAAAAAGTTTCCGCGATCGTTGCTTAATGAAACTGTTACTGGAAAAGATGATAAATATAGGCGAAGAGCACCTGAAGATGGTGGCTTCACCATGGAAATTAATGGAAACATAATTGACAATAGGTGGGTAGTGCCCTATAATTGTATACATTTACTGTGGAAAGCCCTACTAATGAGGTTCAACTATATCAAAGCGGTCGATATATCAGTAGTTCTGAAGCAGTGTGGAGAATTCTTGCATTCCCCATACATGAAAGGTATCCGGCAATTGTACATTTGGCCGTGCATTTGGAAAATGGTCAACGGATATATTTTGATCCTAATAATCAAAATCAATTAGTTAACCAGTTAACCAACGCTTCAATAACGACACTGACTGGGTTTTTCGAACTTTGTAAAACGGATTCATTTGCAAGGACCCTTCTTTATGTTGAAGTACCTTCCTATTTCACGTGGAACAATAAAAAGTTCCAAAGGAGAAAGAGAGGTAATATTGTACCTGGTTTTCCTGGAATTAGAATGGATGATGTTTTAGGTCGAGTGTATACCATACACCCTAAAAATAGTGAATGCTATTACCTAAGACTACTTCTTCATGAAGTGCGGGGACCAACCTCATTCTTATTTCTTAAAACAGTTAATAACATTACGTATGCTACATTTCAATTGGCATGTAAGGCTTTGGGCTTACTAGAAGATGACACACACTGGGAATATACCCTAAAGGAAGCAGCTTTATGTAAATCGCCAATTCAATTACGTGATTTATTTGCGGTGATGTTAGTAAATTGTCAAATGGCTGATGCCGCACATCTTTGGGAAATGTATAAAGAAAGCTTTTCAGAAGACATTTTGTACGAGTTTTCTCTAATAGTGGCAGAAGTCAATCAAGATCTACTGGATAGAGTGTTTAATAAATGTCTTATTTTAATCGAAGATATAACACTGTCCATTGGAGGTACGTGTCTATTAGACTATGGTTTGCCCGAACCGATTAGAGTTAGTAGACCACTTCAAAATAGGGAATATTTAAACGAAATAAATTACAATATTAATGAATTCGAATTAAGTAAAGACGAAAATTCCCTTAACGATGAGCAAAGAATGGCATTTCAAAAAATATTACAAAGTGTTCAAAATGAAAACGGTGAAATATTTTTTTTGGATGCCCCCGGTGGCACAGGCAAGACATTTTTATTGAATTTGTTGTTAGCAAAATTACGACATAATAATAATGTAGCATTGGCTGTTGCTTCTTCAGGTATAGCTGCTACGCTGTTAAATGGGGGACGCACAGCCCACTCTGTGTTTAAACTCCCATTGGATTTAATAAATGTAGAAACACCATGTTGCTCAATATCTAAACGGTGTAATATGGCATTGGTTTTTCAAGAATGTAGACTTATTGTTTGGGATGAATGCACAATGGCTCATAAGAGTGCTTTTGAAGCGTTGGATAGAATGTTGAAAGATATTCGTGGTAATGATTTTCTAATGGGAGGTATGACGGTTTTATTATCTGGAGATTTTCGTCAAACGCTTCCTGTAGTTCCTCGAGGAACAAGGGCAGATGAAATACAAGCCTGCTTAAAATCATCATTTCTTTGGCCTACTATTCAAAAATTGTGCCTAACAAAAAACATGCGTGTGCATTTAAAAGGCGATACAACTGCTGGAATTTTTGCACATACATTATTGAGAATTGGAGACGGTCTTTTTCCAACTGTCGAAGGAAAAATAATTATTCCTTCAGGTTTAGGAACTGTTGTAACTTCCCTTGAGGAGCTCACATCAAATATATTTCCGGAAATTTCAAAAATCTCAACAAAATCATTAGATTGGTTTTCGGAGAGAGCAATATTAACTGCTAGAAATGATAGAGCTGTGGTAATAAATAACATACTGTTAAAATCATTTGATGGTATTGAAGTTACGTATAAGTCTATTGATTCAGTCACTGAAGTTGATGAAGCAGTTCATTTTCCGGTTGAATTTCTCAACCAACAAAATCCACCTGGACTTCCCTTACACATTCTAAAGCTTAAGATTGGTGCACCAATTATGCTGTTGAGAAATTTAAGACCTCCAAAACTATGTAACGGTACAAGATTGCAAGTAAAAGCTCTTCATAACAATTTAATCGAAGCTGTGGTTTTTACTGGCTGTGCCAAAGGAGAAATTGTTTTTATACCACGAATACCCCTAATACCATCAAATCTACCGTTTCAGTTTAAAAGACTTCAGTTCCCTGTAAAAGTTTGCTTTGCAATAACGATAAATAAATCGCAAGGTCAGACCTTAAAACTAGCTGGACTAGATTTAAGGGACGATTGCTTCTCTCATGGTCAGTTTTATGTGGCCTGTTCAAGAGTTAGCTCCTCTGAGTCTTTAATTATTTTAGCGCCAGAAGGAAAATCAAAAAATATCGTTTATAGAGAAGTCTTGCAAAAATGTTAAACATTTCTAATTAAAATGCACTGTGGAATAGGCCTCATGGGGAAACCAAAAAAAAAAAAACGCGCCAAAACCTCTACCTCTATGGTGGTGTGGAAATGTGGAATGGTTTTAGTTTAAATAAAGTAGCAAATAAAAAAGTTAATCAAAAGTATAGTTTTAAGCGATATAGTTAGGAAATTGCTAATCTTAATTTCCGCAGGCGAAGCTGCGGGCTACCTTGCTAGTAGCATATATACATAAAAATATAATTGACAAATATAGATTTACGTACTAGAATTTTCTATACTTGAAGATTCTGGGTTTTCACGAAGAGTGGATTCAAAATCTGGTTCTGCAAAAAGAATAAATTTAATATAAGTACCGTTTTTAAATTAACAATTTAAAAATTCTTTTACAACAAAAAACTATTTTTTTCAACTAAGTTGAATGCGGTAAGCACTCTGGTTATACCCGTTACTCGTAGAGTAAAAGGGTATATTGTATTCGTGCAAAAGTATGTAACAGGTAGAAGGAAGCGTTTCCGACCCTATAAAGTATATATATTCTTGTTCAGGATCACTAGCCGAGTGGATCTAGCCATGTCCGTCTGTCCGTCTGTCTGTCCGTCCGTATGAACGCTGAGATCTCGGAAACTATAAAAGCTAGAAGATTGGCATTTTGCATGCAGATTCTAGGAGTTCCTACGCAGCGCAAGTTTGTTTCAAAAAGGTGCCCCGCCCCCTTTAACGCACACAATCGCTTATATACGATTTTAAAAATTTAAATATTTCGGAAAAGTAAAAATGCAGTATTATTGTGTTTATCAATACCTATCGAAATGTAGAAGAAATTTTTCAAATCGGACCATTCGTTAAAAAGTTATGCGTGATCAAAGTTTCTATCTCCATCTCCCTCGCACTCCCTTTACCTGAGTAACGGGTATCTGATAGTCGGGGCACCCGACTATAGCGTTCTCTCTTGTTTTTGAATAACTTTGTGTAAAATATTTTCAAAGAAATATATTAATAGTTTTGTTGTAAGGCTTATATACTTACTTTCACAGTGTTCGATATTTCCAACTGGTTCTGGTTCTGGTTCATCAAAAACGTTTGAATCTGGATCTGCATAAAAAGCGGTTGAATTTAAAATTGGATCTGCAAAAACAAAAATTTAGATATCAGAACAGTTACTAATTGTATTGGCAATAAAACCTCAAGCTCGTAATATATTTGCAAAGGAGAGGTAATATTAAAATAATGTATGTTTAATACTTACTTCCACTGAGTTCTATATTCCCAACTGTAGCTTTTGGTTCATATATAACGGTGGAGTTTGAATTTTGACCTGCAAAAAGGAAGTGCTATAAATTAGTGGAGTTATATTATATTAAAAAATAGATTAACCGAAAATATGTTATATAGAGAGCTAACTTCGGCAATGAGCTAATCAGCTATTAGTAGGTAATGTTGGTATTTAAACAAATAATGTATTAAATACTTACTTTTACAGAGCTCGGAGTATGGGGTTGGGCCTTTTGCGTTCTTAGTAGCGGATTCAAGATTTAGATGCGAAATTTAAAATATTAGTTTTAACTTATTGAAATTTTCTTGGTATTCTTAGTTTAAATTTAAGAATCTTAAACACAGTCAAAATAAAATAGTTTATCCCGCGTTTCTTCTCAATTTTTGTAGTATTCGGTTTTATGAACACTTACAAAAAAAATCATTCAGATCGGACCGTTTAGATGTCAAATATAATAACCTTTGGATATGTGAAAAACAATATTGAAGCTTTGGACCCAATTTGGCGCGACAGTTCCTGGGAAATTTTATATGTCCATAACTTTTTAGCCATGTTATTTAAATACTGTCTTAATTTCGATCACTTCTTTCCATTTAACTGCACAATTATTTTGAGAACCTTGTTTATGACATATAAAATAAATATAGACTGGACTTTATATTACTTACCTGCAGCCACCTTAACTTTTTTCTTAATATTCTTCACGCACACGCAATAACTTTTTGGGACCCATTTTGAAGCTTAGGCGGTTAAGCCTAGTATCCAGATCGACAAACGATTACGCTAGCGTAAAAACTTGAATCTTTCCAGTGTGACCAAAGTTTCGAGAGTTCATTAGATTTAAGCATGCTACGGTCGTACTGTCAATCAGCTGGGTTTGTTGACAAGCAGTTAAAATTCAAATATCGTATTTGCGGGAAAGAGCCTTTAAATGATATTACCAAATACCTTGGCAAGACAAGTCTGCCGCTGTACAAAGATATTAAAAAACAATACAATTTAAATTTAACAGTTGTTTTTTTTAATTTACTGATAATTATTTGCTAATTTAAAGTTCATAGCTGCACTTTTATTGTGTTTTTTCGTACATTCTGGACCTAAAAAACATTTTGCTCTGACAAGAGGCACCCCAGATAGTATTAATGTTATTTTGTCCTCACATGTAAACACCTCCAATCGACTTTTGTGAGTTTTTTGAGTTTTTCCCTCCATTTCTTATAATGTTCAGTGAGAAGCGCGCGCCAAAAGATTAAATTGTTTAATCTTTTCGCTAGGGTTCACCCAAAGTTCATTTCCGCAGACTGGCAACGCTATGGAATTTTCTGCTATTTTTTTCGTCGATCAGGGGACCGACGAAAACCGTACGCCAGTCATGAGAGAGAGCGAGAGGAAACAGCTGGCGTTCACTTTTCGTCGGGCCAAGGTATTTGATAATATCTTTTAAAGGCTCTTTCCCGCAAATACGATATTTGAATTTTAACTGCTTGTCAACAAACCCAGCTGATTGACAGTACGACCGTAGCACGCTTAAATCTGATGAACTCTCAAAATTTTGGTCACACTGGAAAGATTAAAGTTTTTACGCTGGCGTAATCGTTTGTCGATCTGGATACTAGGCTTTAGACTGAAATGTACATATTTCCGGCTTCGATACCTAAAAAAATTTGACACGCACACAGCCAAAATTGCCTTAAAGCACCTTAACAAAATCCTGGCGCCCACATCTTTACAGTTTTTGTTTAAGTGTAAATGAAAAAATTTTTTATTTCGGAGATCGGAAATGTATGAAAGCATTACGAACAGGTTATGTGACTACGTTTTCATTATAAACTACTAGATCATCGATACATTTATTATTATTTTAATTTATATATTGTTATTGTTTGCTAGAAACACAGTTGCGTATTTTAATGGATGTTGCAGAAACGCCGTCTGTCTGAACAATGTGTTAGTTTGAAGTTACGTACTTTTTGCCGATTGGTACCTTTAATTAAAGCATGAAGGAAAATTCTACGTGTCGTATAAATAATTTGTAGTCAAACTTTGTGAGCGTTTTTGTTTTTGCACAAATTTATTGAACACAGAAAGCTATCATTTAAGATTCTGAGCTCATATGACCTTAAAAAAGGCCACCCTAATATAATTCATACATACCTATGTATGTATGTATGTATGTAAGCATTACCAACAAACAATATGACTGCGTTTTAATTGTACAATAATAGATTATCGATACATTTATTTCATAAATTTATTTATGGTATTTGTTTGTTAAAAACACTTTTGATTTTTCTGAACTGCCGTCCCCCTACCCTTGCAGTTCTTGCAATATGTATGTATGTACATATGTATATATGAATGGGAGGAATGTGGGAAACCGAGATTATTATTACATACAATTTTTTGAATATAGGTACAGCTTAAATATAGCTTATGTTAAGTATTTTCAACATTTTCATCGACATGGGGAAAAAGTATTAGCCCTCCTTCTTCTATTAAAACGCATGACAGCAAGTAGGTCTTCTTGCTCTTTATACCCGTTACTCGTAGAGTAAAAGGGTATATTGTATTCGTGCAAAAGTATGTAACAGGTAGAAGGAAGCGTTTCCGACCCTATAAAGTATATATATTCTTGTTCAGGATCACTAGCCGAGTCGATCTAGCCATGTCCGTCTGTCCGTCTGTCCGTCTGTCCGTCTGTCCGTCCGTATGAACGCTGAGATCTCGGAAACTATAAAAGCTAGAAGATTGGCATTTTGCATGCAGATTCTAGGAGTTCCTACGCAGCGCAAGTTTATTTCAAAAGGGTGCCACGCCCCCTTTAACGCCCACAATCGCTTATATACGATTTTAAAAATTTAAATATTTTGGAAAAGTAAAAATGCAGTTTTATTGTGTTTATCAATACCTATCGAAATGTAGTGGAGTTATATTATATTAAAAAATAGATTAACCGAAAATATGTTATATAGAGAGCTAACTTCGGCAATGAGCTAATCAGCTATTAGTAGGTAATGTTGGTATTTAAACAAATAATGTATTAAATACTTACTTTTACAGAGCTCGGAGTATGGGGTTGGGCCTTTTGCGTTCTTAGTAGCGGATTCAAGATTTAGATGCGAAATTTAAAATATTAGTTTTAACTTATTGAAATTTTCTTGGTATTCTTAGTTTAAATTTAAGAATCTTAAACACAGTCAAAATAAAATAGTTTATCCCGCGTTTCTTCTCAATTTTTGTAGTATTCGGTTTTATGAACACTTACAAAAAAATCATTCAGATCGGACCGTTTAGATGTCAAATATAATAACCTTTGGATATGTGAAAAACAATATTGAAGCTTTGGACGCAATTTGGCGCGACAGTTCCTGGGAAATTTTATATGTCCATAACTTTTTAGCCATGTTATTTAAATACTGTCTTAATTTCGATCACTTCTTTCCATTTAACTGCACAATTATTTTGAGAACCTTGTTTATGACATATAAAATAAATATAGACTGGACTTTATATTACTTACCTGCAGCCACCTTAACTTTTTTCTTAATATTCTTCACGCACACGCAATAACTTTTTGGGACCCATTTTGAAGCTTAGGCGGTTAAGCCTAGTATCCAGATCGACAAACGATTACGCTAGCGTAAAAACTTGAATCTTTCCAGTGTGACCAAAGTTTCGAGAGTTCATTAGATTTAAGCATGCTACGGTCGTACTGTCAATCAGCTGGGTTTGTTGACAAGCAGTTAAAATTCAAATATCGTATTTGCGGGAAAGAGCCTTTAAATGATATTACCAAATACCTTGGCAAGACAAGTCTGCCGCTGTACAAAGATATTAAAAAACAATACAATTTAAATTTAACAGTTGTTTTTTTTAATTTACTGATAATTATTTGCTAATTTAAAGTTCATAGCTGCACTTTTATTGTGTTTTTTCGTACATTCTGGACCTAAAAAACATTTTGCTCTGACAAGAGGCACCCCAGATAGTATTAATGTTATTTTGTCCTCACATGTAAACACCTCCAATCGACTTTTGTGAGTTTTTTGAGTTTTTCCCTCCATTTCTTATAATGTTCAGTGAGAAGCGCGCGCCAAAAGATTAAATTGTTTAATCTTTTCGCTAGGGTTCACCCAAAGTTCATTTCCGCAGACTGGCAACGCTATGGAATTTTCTGCTATTTTTTTCGTCGATCAGGGGACCGACGAAAACCGTACGCCAGTCATGAGAGAGAGCGAGAGGAAACAGCTGGCGTTCACTTTTCGTCGGGCCAAGGTATTTGATAATATCTTTTAAAGGCTCTTTCCCGCAAATACGATATTTGAATTTTAACTGCTTGTCAACAAACCCAGCTGATTGACAGTACGACCGTAGCACGCTTAAATCTGATGAACTCTCAAAATTTTGGTCACACTGGAAAGATTAAAGTTTTTACGCTGGCGTAATCGTTTGTCGATCTGGATACTAGGCTTTAGACTGAAATGTACATATTTCCGGCTTCGATACCTAAAAAAAATTTGACACGCACACAGCCAAAATTGCCTTAAAGCACCTTAACAAAATCCTGGCGCCCACATCTTTACAGTTTTTGTTTAAGTGTAAATGAAAAAATTTTTTATTTCGGAGATCGGAAATGTATGAAAGCATTACGAACAGGTTATGTGACTACGTTTTCATTATAAACTACTAGATCATCGATACATTTATTATTATTTTAATTTATATATTGTTATTGTTTGCTAGAAACACAGTTGCGTATTTTAATGGATGTTGCAGAAACGCCGTCTGTCTGAACAATGTGTTAGTTTGAAGTTACGTACTTTTTGCCGATTGGTACCTTTAATTAAAGCATGAAGGAAAATTCTACGTGTCGTATAAATAATTTGTAGTCAAACTTTGTGAGCGTTTTTGTTTTTGCACAAATTTATTGAACACAGAAAGCTATCATTTAAGATTCTGAGCTCATATGACCTTAAAAAAGGCCACCCTAATATAATTCATACATACCTATGTATGTATGTATGTATGTAAGCATTACCAACAAACAATATGACTGCGTTTTAATTGTACAATAATAGATTATCGATACATTTATTTCATAAATTTATTTATGGTATTTGTTTGTTAAAAACACTTTTGATTTTTCTGAACTGCCGTCCCCCTACCCTTGCAGTTCTTGCAATATGTATGTATGTACATATGTATATATGAATGGGAGGAATG
>JAECXX010000004.1:3597500-3600000 GCA_018153305.1 Drosophila kurseongensis
TTGACAAGCAGTTAAAATTAAAATATCGTATTTGCGGGAAAGAGCCTTTTAAAAAATATTATCAAATACCTTGGCAAGACAAGTCTGCCGCTGTACAAAGAAATTTAAAAACAATACAATTTAAATTAAACAGTTGTTTTTTTTAATTTACTGATAATTATTTGCTAATTTAAAGTTCATAGCTGCACTTTTATTGTGTTTTTTCGTACATTCTGGACCTAAAAAACATTTTGCTCTGACAAGAGGCACCTCAGATAGTATTAATGTTATTTTGTCCTCACATGTAAACACCTGCAATCGACTTTTGTGAGTTTTTTGAGTTTTTCCCTCCATTTCTTATAATGTTCAGTGAGAAGCGCACGCCAAAAGATTAAATTTGCTCTTTGCTTTGTTTATTTGCCTCTCGCTCTCTCTCATGACTGGCGTACAGTTTTCGTCGATCTGAGTACTAGGCTTTAGGCCGGAAAGTATGGAGCAAGTATGTCTAGCGGATTTTTTATGAACACTTACAAAAAAAATCATTCAGATCGGACCGTTTAGATGTCAAATATAATAACCTTTGGATATGTGAAAAACAATATTGAAGCTTTGGACCCAATTTGGCGCGACAGTTCCTGGGAAATTTTATATGTCCATAACTTTTTAGCCATGTTATTTAAATACTGTCTTAATTCCGATCACTTCTTTCCATTTAACTGCACAATTATTTTGAGAACCTTGTTTATGACATATAAAATAAATATAGACTGGACTTTATATTACTTACCTGCAGCCACCTTAACTTTTTTCTTAATATTCTTCACGCACACGCAATAACTTTTTGGGACCCATTTTGAAGCTTAGGCGGTTAAGCCTAGTATCCAGATCGACAAACGATTACGCTAGCGTAAAAACTTGAATCTTTCCAGTGTGACCAAAGTTTCGAGAGTTCATTAGATTTAAGTATGCTACGGTCGTACTGTCAATCAGCTGGGTTTGTTGACAAGCAGTTAAAATTCAAATATATTACCAAATACCTTGGCAAGACAAGTCTGCCGCTGTACAAAGATATTAAAAAACAATACAATTTAAATTTAACAGTTGTTTTTTTTAATTTACTGATAATTATTTGCTAATTTAAAGTTCATAGCTGCACTTTTATTGTGTTTTTTCGTACATTCTGGACCTAAAAAACATTTTGCTCTGACAAGAGGCACCCCAGATAGTATTAATGTTATTTTGTCCTCACATGTAAACACCTCCAATCGACTTTTGTGAGTTTTTTGAGTTTTTCCCTCCATTTCTTATAATGTTCAGTGAGAAGCGCGCGCCAAAAGATTAAATTGTTTAATCTTTTCGCTAGGGTTCACCCAAAGTTCATTTCCGCAGACTGGCAACGCTATGGAATTTTCTGCTATTTTTTTCGTCGATCAGGGGACCGACGAAAACCGTACGCCAGTCATGAGAGAGAGCGAGAGGCAAACAGCTGGCGTTCACTTTTCGTCGGGCCAAGGTATTTGATAATATCTTTTAAAGGCTCTTTCCCGCAAATACGATATTTGAATTTTAACTGCTTGTCAACAAACCCAGCTGATTGACAGTACGACCGTAGCACGCTTAAATCTGATGAACTCTCAAAATTTTGGTCACACTGGAAAGATTAAAGTTTTTACGCTGGCGTAATCGTTTGTCGATCTGGATACTAGGCTTTAGACTGAAATGTACATATTTCCTGCTTCGATACCTAAAAAAAATTTGACACGCACACAGCCAAAATTGCCAAAATCCTGGCGCCCACATCTTTACAGTTTTTGTTTAAGTGTAAATGAAAAAATTTTTTATTTCGGAGATCGGAAATGTATGAAAGCATTACGAACAGGTTATGTGACTACGTTTTCATTATAAACTACTAGATCATCGATACATTTATTATTATTTTAATTTATATATTGTTATTGTTTGCTAGAAACACAGTTGCGTATTTTAATGGATGTTGCAGAAACGCCGTCTGTCTGAACAATGTGTTAGTTTGAAGTTACGTACTTTTTGCCGATTGGTACCTTTAATTAAAGCATGAAGGAAAATTCTACGTGTCGTATAAATAATTTGTAGTCAAACTTTGTGAGCGTTTTTGTTTTTGCACAAATTTATTGAACACAGAAAGCTATCATTTAAGATTCTGAGCTCATATGACCTTAAAAAGGCCACCCTAATATAATTCATACATACCTATGTATGTATGTATGTATGTAAGCATTACCAACAAACAATATGACTGCGTTTTAATTGTACAATAATAGATTATCGATACATTTATTTCATAAATTTATTTATGGTATTTGTTTGTTAAAAACACTTTTGATTTTTCTGAACTGCCGTCCCCCTACCCTTGCAGTTCTTGTAATATGTATGTATGTACATATGTATATATGAATGGGAGGAATGTGGGAAACCGAGATTATTATTACATACAATTTTTTGAATATAGGTACAGCTTAAATATAGCTTATGTTAAGTATTT